>CM053771.1:334584992-334656027 GCA_028658325.1 Potorous gilbertii
GCACCCTGAGGCTGTTTCTGTGAACAATGTTCTCCTGGTTCTGGTCACTTCACTCAACATCAAATCATATAAGTATTTTTGGATTTCCTGAAATTCTCCCATACATCATTTCTCATAGCACAATAGTATTCCATTACATTCATATACCACAATTTGTTCTGCCATTCCCCATTTGATGGGCATCCCTTCAATTTCCAGTTCTTGACCACCACAAAAAGGGTTGCTATAAATCTTTTTGTACATGTGGGTCCTTTTCCCAATTGTATGATCTTTTGGGGATACAGACCTAAAAGCAATATTGCTGGGTTAAAGGGTATGCTCATTTTTATAGCTCTTTGGGCATATTTAATGAAATATTATTTTGCTGAATGAAACTGAGAAAGGAGGGGCAGGTAGGTGGTGCAGGCAATAAAGTACCAAGCATGGAGTCAGGAAGACCAAAGTTCAAGTGACCTGGGCAAGTAATTTTCTGAGCCTGGGTTTCTTCATCTGTAAAATTTACTGACGGATCTGATGGCCTTGAAGGTATCTTCTAGTTCTGAATCTATGATTTTATAATTCTATGGAAGATTCAGAGGAAACTAGGAAGACTTTTAAGAACTGATGCATAGTTAAAACAAACAGAATCTGTTTAATAATTTATTCAGTGATTACAACACTGCAAAGACTTCCAAACTTCTCTCCACACAATGAAAATTATAACTTCAATAGACTGAAGATAAAACTTGCTTCTTCCCTGCTAGTAGGCTAGTAATGAACTGTATGTACAGAATGAAACACAAGTTTTCACACATAACCGATATGTGATTTTTAAAAACAAATCATTAATTTACAATAGAAAGGTTTTTGAGGAGTGGGGATTATCAAACACGAAGGAGGAGCCCAATAGAAATACCCCCAAAAGAGACAATAAAGGGAATTTGTAGAGCTTTCTTGCCCCTTAATAGGCCCATGTGACCTACTCTGAGCTCTGGCCCAGCCCACAGTTTGAGTCACATGGAGTCCATGCTGAATGAGTGGAGGAGGAAAGGCAGAGCTGAGAGAGAGAGTGAGGCAGAGCTGGGAGAGAGCCAGATAGAGCTAAGGCAGAGCAGCTAGCATGAGTGAGAGAGGGTGGAATTTTGCCTAGGGGAGCTTGTTTGTGGGAAGACCTGATGGATGGTGGTGCTTCCATTATTGGTAATGTGTTTGAACTTCATTGTTACCATGGTGCAATTGGCTTTTTGGTATCTGAGTAAATATCTTGGTTTTGTCTTTGAGGAAGGGAGTTCATATTTTGTGAATTTACCCTGGAAATAAGCATGCATAGTGGCTTCTGTGGGTATTGCATTGGTATTATGCCTACATGAAACATTTCTAAAAAACGGAAAAGAATAGAAGGATATACAGAAGACCAAAGAGGGAAGCAGGGTAATATTGGTACAACTAGAAGAAAGTTAATACTTTTAAAAAGAAATTTTATGTAATAGATTTATTTCAATATATATTCCTCTTCTATTATTTTTATAAAGAAATATATGAATAAATATGTGATGATAAATACATACAGAAATACATGCATACATATAGACATAGATAAGAGAGGGACGGGAGTCAGATTGCTATGAGAATTAGACACTACATGGGGGAGAGTGTGTTGTATTTGATCCTTGAGTAGCTAATCCTCTGACATTGGTAGGCTAGGATTTGTATCGTTTTATTCAAAGATGATGCTTTTGTCCTCAAGTTTTCTGTACTTTACCTGTAATTGATATCAATGAATTCCTAAAGTCTTTGTTGTGGGAAAGGTTCCCAGTAATTCAGTGGTACAATCTGATTGGCATTGCCAGTGATTGTAGATATAGATTAAATCTTCAGTAGGAAGAAAATATCTTCATTTTAAAGCACTAGGACACCATTCTCAAGAAGGTAGACCTGAAGGTCAACATGCGAATACATTTTTCAAAGGTATAACTACACTTAATTTGTTGCACCCGACATTGAATTATATATTTTCAGTTTTATAGTTACAATTCAGTTATCCATATTCAATTATCAATGAATTACCTATTTTTCAGATGGTGGATTTTTTATAATCTTACATGTCTCTACTTCTGTCTATCAATCTAAAGGTAGCTTGTGATGCAAGGGGTTAATTGGAGCATGATGACACTGTTCAGAGAAAATGACAGCATCTAGGGAAAAGAGGACAACTGAGTGTTGTCAGTTTAAACAACTGCTAATAATATTATAAGCAATAATTAAAATCACTATTGTGCTTCAGTGCTTACAAAGGCCTCCCAATACCTTCTCCACTACTAAGTAATACCAGTGTAACTACTGCAACTTTCATATGGAAACAGACTATGAGAGATTAAGAGATTTGATCGTGATTATACAGCTAGTAAATATCAGAGCTGGGATTTTAACCATGGTTTTCTGATTCCAAATTCAGGTCTTTTTCAAACTTTTGTTTTTTTTTTTTTTGCAAAGAGTAGGGTCAGGAGCTGAATATCAGAGTCCCTTCCTTCATTTGGGAGAGCTAGGGCATCAGTCCGTGTAGCATTTGGGAAGGCTATGATCAAAAAGTCAAGAGACTAGTTCAGAAAGAAGTCCAGGAAGCAAACAAAGGTGAATCATAAAACAAGCTAAAAAGAGGATTTGAGATGTAAATTGATCTGAAAGAACCGAGAACTGCTCTCCTACTGCTATAGGAATGTTTACACCAGCCCAAGTTTGTTGGTTCTGTTGTTGCTTAAAGGTCTGGGCTAGTTAGCTCTGACATTTTGTTACTTCTTTTCCCTCATAGAGGCATTTTACTGCATATTAACACCAGTTTGGTTACCTCTAAGCTACTCTAGTAAAAGCTGAGGTGAGGAAGGAATTTGAATCTGTTTGCTGAAATTTAATTTATGAGATTTTCATTGGAACTGAATATATCTTTGTTCTCCATGACCCTTAACTGCAGTGAATAGTTCAGAAAGACAGGGCAACTGTTCCAAACTGCCATTGACTTTCACTCTGCTGGATATACCTTTACAAGTAGCAGCTGCCTTTTCTCTTTTTTTTCCACTTCTCGGAAAAAGATCATACTCTTTGGACTAAGAAGAGAAGCTCATGGTTGAATTATTCACAATTTCATTTAACTCAAAGAAACCTAAGGTATAAAAATCAACAACTAAATAACAGAAGAATATATCTAGGGGTAGAGAATGACATTTGGAGAGATTCTAGAAACCATCTAATTAAGTCTTCTCATTTTATAGTGGAGGACTTACCCAAGATTACCCAGGCCACTGGGTCTTTAGTCACTCAAGTTATCAGGGTCTCAGTTTAAATATCTATAAAATGATAAGGTTGGACTTGATCATTTGATGATCAAGTTCAAATTTGATATCCATGAAGTTAATATTTCATGTGTGATACCCTCCCACTAGATCATGTATCATGGCTGCCATATTCTGATATTGCCTGAACAAGAAGGCATGAATTAGTGTCTTTAAAAACATAGAATTACAACAACAAATGAACCTCCAAGATAATATCACCAGGCTCCAGGGTGCTAGCCTTAAGTCTTCTTAGATGCAGCAGTGCTTGACTTTATGATATAAGGGACAGAATATGGAACTTTGCATCAGGAAGATCTTATTTCAAATCTACCTCAGATAGATAGGATTTCTTTGACCTTAAGAAAGTAATTTAACCTCTTTGTTCTTTAATTTGTAAATGTATGTATGAGTCGAACTTGTAACCCCCACACTCTATCCTACTTGCAAATCAATGATCCTATAATCTTATATAGTTATACAATATTGAAATGATGACTTTCAATGGTATGTAAAGTTCCACCGTTTTTTTTCAATGGCACTGAAAGAAAATATTTATACATACAAAACACTTCCCTTTCCCAAGTTTTTGGTTCTGTAGGTTAGAAATTTATTTAGTATAAATATGAGTGAATGAGTAAAACCCTTTTAATTTCTACACATTGAAGATAAAATTCCAATTCTTTTTGTTTCTTTAGGGCCTTTATTATGATACTTATAAAGTCTGCAGTTTACCCTGGAGAGAGATGCTTTGCTTCAAGGAAGTCTAAATTCCAAACAGTGCTAAAAGAATTAGAATTGTCAATAAAGAAAACAACAAAACAGTTTTAAAGATGACAAAGAAAATATATGACCTTTGTCTTTATAGGATAATAAGAACTTGTGGAGATTTAATTAAAATCAAAGTAAAGCCTTTTTCATTTGAACAAATTGAAAGAAATGAGTCATCTGCACTAGTGAAAAGTTTAATTTGACAACATTCAGGAGCTCTTTATAGTTATGAACTTGGTTGGCATTACCCTGGAACTGTTGTCCAGAAATGGAGAGTTCTATGCTCCTAATGGGGTCTTATAAACAACAGTATCAGTATCACATCTGTGGCTACTTCAATGATGTTTCAGTCACTTGGGAACAGGTCTTGTAGGAACCCTATAAAATCCAACCAACGATGCAGATACTCTACTGGTTATCTTGACTTGACTGCTATTCAATCTATTTGTAGAGTTTCTTTTAAAGTAGTTTTCCTGGACTTCAATAATCAAAGGGAGTTCTGGGAAGTCTTGTTTCCCCCAGAGTTCTGTGTCTGTATTTTCTTATCCTAAGCAATGAGCCAATAGAGTCATGTCTGGTCTACTGCATCCCTGAAAGAGCCACAATTCTCCATGAGGTTCCATCAACCAGTTTGTATCTTCATGGATCTGAAAAGGTTTAGAGACTGGTCAAGGCATCAAGATACAGAGGATAATGAAAAGAATTAGCCTCAGGTCAACTTTCATTTAATCTTGTGTCAGAGAATTGAAGTAAACATATCCTGGAAATAGATGGAACTGCAAATAACCTTAGATATCTTACACTGTAACTCTCTCATTCCAAAGATTAAAAAAAAATTAGTCCCAGAGAAGTTACGTAACTGGCTAAGGTTACACTTATTGTAAGTAATTAGGGTTCACACCTAGGACCTCTGTCTTCTGACCAAGCGCTCTTTCCACCATAATCATTTTAACTTTCCTAATAAAATGTTGCCCGGTTGAGTTTCTCATGTGGTTTATTTTAATGAAAGGATAACAGTAGTTTTAATTAGCATATTAATTGGACATATAAATGAATAATTCTGAATTAGAAGAGTAAGATTGACATATGCAATCATGTTTATGCTACTAATTTGCTTAGCAAATCATTTCTGTGTAGATAACCAAAATAAAAACTTCTACCTAGCTCCCATTCAGATTATCATAAATTGTAAAAAAGATGAAATTTCATTTAATGAAGTTGCATTTGCATTTGAAAATTATGCAATCAAAAGGTTTTTTTTCTGCTATTTCAATTTATTTGAAATTGAATTGAGATATAATTGCATGAAGTCTAGAGGTCACAAGCTCTCTCACTTTTTTTCTTCTCAGAAGTCAGTCAATGTGTTTCTGATACTGCCAACACAGAAGTACCACATTATCTTGTTTTCTCCTTCTCTTAGTGAACTGTTAGTGTTGATTCACAATAACATTCTCCATTGACATATGAGAATAGAAAAACCTAAGTCACTGAGTGAGTTTTAATTCACTCCAGTAGGTTCATTAGGATAGGAACAAGATCTTTCATTATGGATACCTGAATTCTTCCTTAACACCTCCTGCCAGTGTGATGACAGCGTTGGTTAACTAGAACAAAGTATGGAGGATCTTTTTATGGCAAATCTCTTCACTCTCTAGAACTCAATTTTCCCATGTATAAAATGACAAACTTTGACTACATGGTCTTTAGCTTACCTTTCAACTTTAAAATTCTGCTTTTCTGAAATCCTATGTTTTAAGCAAAACTGACCCAAAGAAGAAACAATCATTTCTATATAATAATACTTATTTTGCACCTTTCTGTTCTATAAGATTAAATAAATACTTAATTAATTAATAAGGATTAAATTAATTACATCTGCTTAATGTTAGTATTTATAGTTGCTGGTTTTTAAAAGAGAATTTTAAGATCACTTTGTATAGCAATTCTTAGATTATTTAGAGCAAGCTATTTTGTGATGATCTGAGTAGAATACCCTATCTTGAAAGGGATGATTTAGCCTCCCCTGGGAAGATAAACAAGACATTGTTTATAGCAAAGCATAGCCTTACAATGCAGTAAATGTTCAATGAATATTTCTGATAATGAAATACATGCCTTAATTTAAATGCTGCATTTCCTCTGGGTGGTATTTTCAGAATGATTTTAAACTAAGGTTGCCAGATGTTCTGAAGAGATGGGTTTGTCCCAAATTCTAGTTCCTTTGATGACTTTCAACTCTTAGAATAGGTTAAAATTCTCATATTTAAGCCTAGTCAAGACTGATGACGACTACAATTTGCATCAACTTTTATCAGCCTTAATGAAATATCTTTTGGGGATATTCACAATAACAAGGATGCAAATGTCTTATCATAGGAGGAAATGAACACACATAGCTATTGTACTGTGAAAGCAAGCATCCCAATTATGAAGGAGGGCCTGCTATCACAGCTTCTTAGACCTGCATTTCTAAAAGGAAAGCAACTTTTGAGGGGTCAACAATCACTTTAATCAAGCACATGTATCATTCACTTAGTTCAGAGGAAAAGTCAGCTCCCTGAACTTCAGAGAAAATACAGAGAAAACAAAATCAAGAGACAGGTTTCTAACCATCTGACATATATCACAGATCAAGAGATACAGACATAGTTAGCAAATAGGGAGGCACCAACATCTGGGTTTTCAAAACCAGGAGGCTCCTTAGCTGCTTCCTAGAGTCTGATCTGGCCAAACAAAACACTTCCAGTCAGAAATCTCACCCTGGGTGAGTTTTCTCACACCCTCAGAGTATTTATACAGTTTTTAGAGCCAGAAGGTATCACAGCCCTTGAGGTGTAAGCCTTCCTACAAATCTTCCCTCATCAAACTCCTCTTAATGGGAAGGCCCATCAATGGGTGGGGAAGATCTTTAATCATATTAAAATAATTAACAATACAAATACTGTTTCTAGTTAAAGAAACTCTGTACTTTACTCCTAGTAAAGACTTTTGGTTGACAAAGGCAAGATTCAATCAGAGGCACTTGATTATACTAATCAAAAACAGCAAAAGTTCCTACTTTGCTTGCCATTACATGAGCTTATAACCTGTCAGAAAGGTACATCAATCAACAAATAAGAAATTATTTACCATATGTAAATAATTAGATGAGTCACCTTCAGACCACTTCCTTTGTCCATACAAGGGGGCTTAGTTACAGAAGTCCTCAAAGTTAGATTTTACCTAAAATATCCCTCATTATAGATTATAGGGAAAAGTATAGCTCAAATGTTCTTTTTACTCTTACGTTTTGTTGATAATTAAATGCATGTTCTTGGGATGGTTTCTATAGCTCTATTGCCTCCCTCTCTTCCCATCTTCTTATGAATGAGTTAAAATGTTTCTAGTCTTGTCTGATGGGTGCAGCCTTAAGTCTTAGAAAAATGGCAAACCTTTAAGGATGGGAGTAGAAAGACATTATTAAATGAGTGGCTTGCTGAAACAGGAAAGGCCTTTTGGAGAATAAACTCAAATTCAGAACTACCAGTCTATGCTTGCTCCACACTACTTTGAACTGATTAATTTAAAGTAGTCATTAAATTACACTTGTCTCTCCTTCAATTAGTTCAGGCCTGTATAATCTGTCACCAAGGTTAAGCTGTCAGAAAAACTCCTAGATACAGCATCTCTTACTAAAGTGGGTCAAATGTTTGCAAACCATTTCTTTCATCTCTCCTTCGATATCTGGTATTTTCTTCTTTTTTATCCTTCCTTCTCCCATGGAATTGAAATTTCCCCATTTATAACGCAACTCTCTTCTACCATTTCTGCAGGAGAGTGGTCAGCACTTATTCAAGTAACAGTGATGATTTGGCACACAAAAAAGCATGCTGTGCCTGTGTTTTCAGATGCTGGCTTAAAAATATAAATATCTAGAATAAAAAGTCCTGAAAAGATATGGTTTTCTATAATCCACTAAGGTCCAGCTTTGGCACTGCCAATCAATTCTTGCTTTCTGACTGCACTGATAATTCTATGTATACCTTGAACGACAGAAATATTTATAAATCACAAAGATTTCTGAATCATTTTATTAATATGTTTAATGATGTGTTTAGTCACACAAAAAATGTTAATTAAAGAACTAAATTAGTAATAGTAATTAGTAATTGTGTGCTTCGTATTACAGATGCAAGCAAATATAGAGCATCAAGGTCTATGATATGCTTTGTCATAATACTGAATAAAATTGATAAAAAAAATTTGCCATGGGATAGCATTATTGAAAGGGAACTGTAGAGGCAGAGGGAGAAACCAGTATAACCAATGCAACATGAGCCAAAATTATTCTAGTAGGGATAGCTGAAAATCTCCTGCTTGAAGTTTGTATACAGATGTATAGCGAGAAACATGAGTGAGAGTGTATTAGGTGAGCATAATTGTCATAAAATTTTAAAGCTGGGAGAGATTTTAGGCATCATTGTATTGAATGACTATTCCAAAAATAATTATCTCAAATGGATTAGGGGAATAAATTTCAGAATAGAGATTTGAAGAGTTAAGTTCAAGCAAGTCTGCTCACTAACTATAGGACCTTCCATAAGCAGTAACTTATGTAGGCCATTGGTATTTCAACTGTAAAATAAAGGGATTGCTTGAAATCACCTCTACAACTCTTCTAGCTCTAAAATGTGATGATTCTTCTCTGCAGCATTCCTGAAAGATGGTCACTCATTCTCCACTTAACACCTCCAACAACAGGAAATGATTACTGATTAATTTAATTAATATAAAAAATAACATAATTCTACCACTTCTTTGTGGTATCCTGTGCAGATGGGGAATAAAAAAGGATTCCTGTCAAATTTTCCCTTCTTCTGGAATAGCAATAGAATTTTGTCATACTCTTTGAGTCCAACAGATCACTATGACATGTTTTGGAAGAATGTTGCTACAACTTTCAATTTTCCATTTATCTGAAGGCATAAACTTCAAAAAAATTCAGAAAATTGTTTCCTTCCTATTGTTAACTCTAACTCTAATATAATCTTAAAGCATTTGGTTATCAACTGCTAGTGAAAATGGACATGTTTGAAACTTGTATGTATAACAGAGCAAACATTGTAAGTCAGAAGACCTGCATCTGAGTCCCAGCTCAGATAGCTATTAGCTATGTGATTGTGGACCAGTCACTTAACCCTCTGAACCTTAGCTTCCTCATCTATTAAATGGATATAATAATTTGCTCTCTACTGTACCTCACATCATGATTGTAAGGAAAGGATTTTACAAATTTTATACAAAAACATGAATTATTGTTATAAAGGACAGAATCAGAATAACTATGAAGAAATCCATGCTATCCACATATTCTGGGTAACAGTTGCATCTCAGGGAAGGGATCTATGACTTTCTGAACAAGAATTGACTTTCAATTAACATAGCAAACTAGAAAAAAAGTCATGTGACCATTTCCTTACCTCATTGTGAATCCTTTATCATGTAATAAAGAAATAACATTTACTCTAAATCTAAAGACTGTAGGTTCATGTCTCATGCCTTATGCTTACTACCTATGTGATTGCTGGAATGCTTCTACATTTTTTTTCTTATCTGAAAAATAAGAAGAATGGATATTGCCATTGAGGTCCCTTATTGCTTTATATTTAGGATCCTAAAACTAAATAAATCAGAAGACTTCCCCCACCCAAATTAGAAACCATCAAAGATTTGTCAAAAGGGAGTGAATATCCAGAATTTGTCCTGAGTTTCCAAGGAGCTGGCACTAGACAGTCAGTTCTTTGTTGTCTCCCTCTGGGTGACTCCCAGAAAAGGATCGTGTCTAAATTTAACCTGGCTACTGTTCCTTACACCTGCTATAATGAAGACTCAAAAGTTCTTTTTATTCCTTTGTCATCTTTCTTGAAACTATAACTCAGTAAGGGCTTTAATACATCACTAATCCTTTTTATTTGGTACTAACAGCAACATAATTATAGAACATTAGAGGAATCAAGTCCTTCAGTAGTCATTAGGTTCAATTTCAGTATTTTACTCATAGGAAGTGGAGAAACTTGTGCATGTCAGTGATAGAACTGGGCTTCCTAGAGTCTAGTCCAGTGCTTTTGGATTCTGTCCTATGCTGTGGTAATTTCTGTATTTACCTGCTTCTGTTCTGTGTTATTGACCTTTGAGTCTATGTTCATATTCTCCTGTGGCAGTTGTTTAAAGCCTAAGTCTTAAAGTTTTTCGAGAGAGAGAGAGAGAGATTTTGTCAAGTCCTTAATGTATGTTGAGTACTATGCAAAGTGTTAGAGACACAAAAACCAACAAAAAAAAAACAGTCCCTACTCTCAAGAAATTTATATTCTGATATGGGAAGATATCATCTAAAGGAGAGGCAGAAAAGTGTAACATTTCATTTTAAGAGTGAACTCACAGGGAAGTGAAAATTGTGGTCAAGACTTCTGATAATATCATTACTCACTGAGTCAGCCTCAGGTTGAAATCATGCTCTAAGCAGCTAATGTGGACAGTGTATCAGAAGTGAAGTGAGTACACTTATCTGTACTTGTAAGAGAGTGTGTCCCAGATGTTTAGGAAAATATTAAAGATGGTATAATCTCTTTGGACTACACTTCTTCATTAAACAGAATCAGTAGAATTAGAAGGAACATCAGAGTTCATCTAGACCAATCCCCCTTCTATTTTACAGATGAGCAAACAAGCCAGGGAGAGGCTAAATGACTAGTCTAGGGTCCAGAAAGCATCTCATGAAGGACAAATACCCAGCTTTCCTAACTAAAGAGTGAGTGGGTTTTTTTTCGCTATACCACACTGTTTCCAGGAAAGTTTCCCTGAATCCCTTTATTGGTAATGACTTCTCTCATTAGAACTTACATAGGACTTTCTTCTTCATTTCTCTCATGCACTTACCATGTAATAGTTTGTATTATCAGAACATAGGATTTAGACATGGAAGGAATGCTAGAGATCAGTCAATTCAACTCCTTAATTTTACTAATGAGGAAAATGAGGTCCACAGTAGGATCCTGAAGTAGAGTTAGTGGGATTATAACTAGTACAAGCCCCTTAATTTACAGATGTGTACAATGATAATCAAAGAGGGTATGTGACTCGTATTAGTTCACACAGGTAGTAAATGGCATCATCAGAATCCTTAGACTTCAAAACTAGAAGGTTTTCCAATATACCTTCCTGTTATCTCTTCTTGTATCTTATAATTGGACTATTAAAAAATGAGGACATGAATCTTCACTATTTTAAAAGACTTAGTCCAAATTTCATGTCTACTGGAAAGTTTCTGTTGACTTCTCTAGGCAATAGAGATTTCTCCCTTCTCTGACCTCTCCACCACTGGAAAAAGTCTGGTTTTCTGCTTTAGGAAGAATTTGGGGGCAGGGGAGGAAGGAAAGATCTCTCCTTCAGACTAGTATCCCCACCTGCAACCTAGTTTAACAAGAAAACAACCTTCAGCCTTAAATGGTCCAGAAAACTTTGAAATATCCATCTTTTCATCAGTATCCATCTTTTCATCAGTAAATCCCTGGATTTACATTAGTTGTAGTAGAAACAAAGAACAAAAATCAACACAAATTCATTATGCCTAAGGGGTACTTCTTGAGCACCCCATGAATGGGACGAAAGGATTTACGGTACACAGGAGCCGTGATTAGCCTCCTTACCACATGTGCTCTCTAAACTTGAGCCTTAGACCTTCTCTGCACTCGTAAGAGAGTATCCCAGATGTTGATGGTATAATCTCTTTGCACTATACTTCTTCATTAAACAGAATCAGTATAGTCAAAATGACTGATTATATTGACTTTCTACTAATGATCTTGAGAGGAAGCACACCTCTGTGAGATCAAGCTGATGGTACTTAAATAAACTGATCCGAACACCTCAGGGGTACCCCTAGCAACTTGTGAGAGAGGGAGTAGGGATAGTGATCCACAGATTTCACATGATGATGCAACTTTGTAAAGGACTTTCCTATCTGTAGATGTGTCCATACACTTTATATGCATATATGTGTGTGAATATATGTGTGTATGTATATATGCTTATACCACATATACACATAAACATGGATGGATAGACAGATAGACCGATAGATTCCGCAAAAGCAATAGGTGTGGTAAAATGTGTGTTTTTCTGTTACAAAATCATGATATTCATTCACAAAAATCATTTATATATATATATGTGTGTGTATATATATATATATATACACGTGTATATATACATATATATATATATGTATATATACACGTGTATATTCACTAATTACAACACTGAGAAAAGAAATCTGAAGATTTTTTTTCTTGAAGTTTTTGGTTCTTTACTTAGTTTGCCGGTTTAATAATGAGTCTCCTGAGGTGCTGTCTTAGAGCATAGAACTCCAGTTTATACGCTCTTGAATCTGAGCAATGACATAGTCACTTGAGGTCCCTTGAGAAGTTCTTTAACTTCCTTGCTTTGGCTTCTTTCTCTGTGAATGGGTATAATAAAGCTCACCATGAGGATTAATTAGGTGGCATTTGAAAAAAAAGCTATGAAAATTTGGAGGTGGGGCAGCAGAAGGCAGCCTAACTGACTATAGAACTAAGCATTCTTTTTCTTCAGTGGCCTCAAAGCTGTAAACCAGGTTTTCTGAAGACAAATGAACCAGTCTCCCAAGAGAGCCTGAAAGGTTTGCTAGCATTAATATGCTTCATTATTATGTAAAAAGATTTCACTTCCAACTCAAGTTGGAAAGTTTTTAAATATGTATGTTGGTAAGAACCTGATGTTCAAAACAGAATTTTTATGGTAGCATAGAACAGGAATTTTTTTTTGCTTTTTTTTTCAATCAATCAGTCATTTGACATTTACTGAGCATCAGCTTTGTGCTAGGAACTGTGCTAACCTCTGGGCATGTAGAAAACTACGGTCCAGCACCTCCATGTAGTCAATCCCTTTGCAAAGTGGAAGGATATTGGTGTTTTACTTAGGTTTAAGAGCGAGACTAGTGACTCATGTTGTATTAATTTTGAAACACCAAATAATGTTTTAGTGCTCTCCTTGCCATAGTTTCCACATCTGCTGTCTAAAAAACACCTCTTCTAAGTGAACAATAATAAACATTTCACAATTACCTGGTCTACTATTTGTGAGATCTTAGTGAAGTTGCTTCCATTCTGAGCCTTGGTTGTTATATCTTAATGTCCTCTGTAAAATGGGGCTACTTCTTTTATTTACTTCTTAGAGAAGTTATTTGGATCAAATTATATATACATATATAGTATATATGTGTGTGTGTGTCAATATATGTATATGTACAGGTGCATCTGTGCCTATTATATATTTACCTTTGTGTATGTGTGTGTGTGTAGATACAAAGGTATATAAACATATCTATGCATGTGAATATACATACAATGTCCCAAAATCTTGGTACAGTTTTAAGATTTAATAGCTTAATAAATTAGTGCAATAAAAATAGTTTTAATAAAAAGTAGGACTTCTGGAACACCTTGTAAATAATGATGTGTGTGTTTATGTCTGTGTATATATATATATATATATATATATATATATATATATATATATATATATATATATATATATATATGCATGTATATACCTATGTCTGAGTATGTGTTTGTGTGTTTTGTGTAGCCCATGTAGGTTAGGTTTGCCCACATGGGTCTCTTCAGATGTGATTGACAGGGAGACATGAATAGATATTTTCAGTTTCTCCTCTGTACACACTTCTCCAAAGAAAAGTTTGATTCATGTCAGAAAGGGCATCAGAAAATTAGGACCAGAAACTCAATCTCAGGCAGAGACAAGATGGCACAGTAAAAGCTGGGACTCACCTGAGCTCTCCCCCAAACCCCTCAAATATCTAAACCAGGGATGGGAAACCTCTGACCTTGAGACCACATGTGGCCTTCTAGGTCCTCAGGTGTAGCCCTTTGACTGAATTCAAACTTCACAGAACAAATCCCCTTAACAAAAGAATTTGTTCTGTAAAACTTCAACTCAGTCAAAAGGCCGTACCCAAGGACCTAGAAGAACATATGTGGCCTTAAGGCTGCAGGTTCCCCACCTCTACAAGTGTAAACAAATTCTAAAGTAGCAGAATCTACAAAAAAGATGCAATGAAATAATTTTCCAGCCCAAGAAAACTTAGAACGTTGGCAAGAAAGGTCTCTTGTACCATGGTTAGAGAGGAGCACAATCCAGAGCTGATCATGCTATCACAGACCTGGCTCAGCAAACCAGGAGCAGATTTGGGGAGCCCCTGAATCAGCAGAAGCAGTGGTGATTTCCAGAATTCTCAAGGGGATGAAATAGTGGGTCAGGAAATTTATAAGTCTTCTTTTCTTAGTACCAGTGGCAGGACTCTGTTGTATTGCCTATATTTGGATCTGGGTCACAGCACTGCTTCTTAGTCCCAATGTGAGGAAGAGCATTAGCACAGCAGAGCTTGTGGTCACAGGGAAGCAGGAGTGCTGGTCACAGTTCCACGATTGAAAAGTATTTGTGGTCACTCACAAACCAGTGCACAGTAAAGGTGAGTATTAAACACATCTGTCCCTAGATCATATCACCTTGGAAGAATCCAAAACTTATAGGTCCTCAGAATCACTTCTGAAAGCAGCTGCACAAAAATCCTGAAGCTTAAGATAGTACCCTTTCCACCTGGGAAGAAAAGTCTCACTTTAGCATAGAATTAAAAGTCAAGAAATTGTCTGGAAAATGAGCAAACAGCAGAAAAAAAAGTTGACCATAGAAATTTACTATAGTGACAGGAAAGTTTAAAACACACACTCAGAAGACAACAAAGTCAAAATTCCTTCATCCAAAGCCTCCAAGAAAAATATGAATTAGCCTCAGATCATGGGAGAGCTGAAAATGAATTTTAAAAATCAAGTAAGAAAGGTAGAGGAAAAATTGGAAAGAAATGAGAATAATGTGAGAAAATCATGAAAAAAGAGTCAACAGCTTGGCAAAGAAGCAAAAAAATACTAAAGAGAAAAACACCTTAAAAATAGAATAAACAAAACAGTAAAAAGGCACAAAAATCCAATGATGAGAAGAATGCCTTGAAAAAAATTGGCCAGATCGAAAAGGATGTTCAAAAATTCACCAAAGAGAAGGGCTTCTTAAAAAGTAGAATTGGTCAAATTATAAAGGAGGTACAAAACCTCACTGAAGAAAAGTTAGAATTGGGCAAGTGGAAGCTAATGACTTTGTGAGAAATCAAGAAACAATCAAATAAAACCGAAGGAATGAAAAAAAATGAAATATGTGAAATATCTCACTGTTATCTGAGAAATAAATCCGGGAGAGATAATTAAAGAATAATTGGACTAACTGAAATTCATAATAAAAAAGGAGCGTGAACATCATCTTTCAAGAAATTGTCAAGAAAAAGTGCCTTGAGATTCTAGAACCAAAGGGCAAAATAGAAATGGAAAGAATCCACCAATCACCTCCTGAAAAGATACCAAAATGAAAACTTCCAGGAATATTGTAACCAAATTCCAGAGTTCCCAAGTCAAGGAGAAAATTGCAAGTAGCCAGAAATAAACAATTCAAGTATCGTGAAACCAAGGTCAAGATAATACAAGTTTAGAAGTTTCTATCTTACAGGATAAAGGAGCTTGGAATATGATATTCCAGTGGGCAAAAATGCCAAGATTATAACCAAGAATTACCTACCTGGAAAAGCTGAGTATAATCCTTCAGGGTAAAAATGGATATTCAATGAAACAGAGGACTTTCAATTACTCCTGATGAAAAGACCAGAACTGAATAGAAAATTTGACAAGATGCAAAAGAAGCATAAAAAAGTAATCAAGAAAGAGAAATCATAAGGCATTTCATAAGGTTAAACTGTTTATATTCCTACTTGGGAAAATGGTATTTATTACTCCTAAAATTTTTCTAATAATTAGTGCAGTTAGGAGTATACATAGACAGAATGCAGAGATGTATGTTGAATGTGATAGTATGATTATCTAAAAAAATTAAATTAAGTAAAATTCATAGTAATAAGACCCATTTCTCAACTGACAAATGGTTAAAGGATAGGAACAGGAAATGTTCAAAGTAATCAAAAGCATCAATAGTCATGTGAAAAAATACTCTAAAACATTATTAATGACAGAATGAGAACTAAATCAATTCTGAGCTACTACTTCACATCTCTCAGATTAGCTAATATGACAGTAAGTGAAAATGACAAATTTTTCAGGGAAAGATGTAGAAAAGTTAAAACACAAATATATTATTGATGAAATTGTATACTGATTCAAATATTCCGGAGAGCAATTTGGAACTAAGCCCAAAGATGTCTAAAACTCTATGCATACCCTTTGACCAAGCAATACCACTCCTAGGTCTGTACCACAAAAAAGAGATTTTACAAAAGGAAAAACCACCTATACGTACAAAAAATATTTATAACAGCTTTTTTCGTGGTATAAAAGAACTAGAAACTGAGGGTAGGTCTATCGATTGTGCAATGGCTGAGAGTATATGATTGTGATGATATACTATTGTACTTTAAGAAATAATGAACAGGATGTTCTTATATGAACTGATGTAAAGTGAAATGAGTAGAACAAGGTGAACATTGTACACAATAACAGCAATATTGCATGGTAATCTCTTATGAATAACTTAGCTATTCACAGCAGTACAATAATCCAAGACAATTATGCAGGACTCATGATGAAAGGTGCTGCCCATTTCCAGAGAAAGAATTGATGGAGCCTGAATACAGGTCAAAGATACTTTTTGTTTGCTTTCTTTATTTTGTTGGGGAGTAGATTTTGTCTTTTCCCCCTACAGAATGACTTACATGGAAATATATTTTTCATGACTTCAGTCAAATTTATAGAAATAAGAGACATTCCTCAATCTTATATGTCAAATTGCTTGCCTTCTAAATAAGGAGAGAGGGAAAAGAGAGAATTAGGAATTTAAAATTAAAAAAAGAATGTTAAAATTGTTTTTACATGTAATTGAGGAAAATAAAATATTAAATAAGATTTAAAAAAAAAAAGAAAATTGGGGCCAGATTCTGGGGTACTCGGCTCTCCTGATAGAAGGAATAGTTGCACCAGAATTATATCTATCTATCTCTCTAAATATTGTTAGTCTAGGGGAAATAATTTTTCAGTTCAAGCTGAATACTTGATCCCTTAATGTGAAAGGAGTTCCCCAAGCTATATATCTAAGGCTTATCTCCCTTTCCACCAATTTCCAGTAGTACAAAACCATTATCATGTGAATAATGAATAAACCCATTCCTTTAAGTCAATAACAACCAGAAATCAGAGAAAGCATGGAGATGAGAATATATCAGATAATACATTGAGTGAATATACTTTCCTACTGAGAGAAAGATATTTCAGCCTATCCAAAAACCTTGAGAAAGGCATATCAGTGTGTTTTCATCTGCTAACAATTCTGTTTTTTGATTTATTAAATGAATCTTGAAGCCTCTATTACATATAGAGTACCTAAGCATGTATGTATATGTGTGTGTGTGTGTGTGTGTGTGTGTGTGTGTGTGTAGATTCATATGGATAGGATGCAAAGATGCCATTTTATCAAAGCAAGCAAAAAATGAGCCTTAAAAATGACATTTTTCTTCTAATTTCCTAAATCCAGGTTTTTTTCCCCTTTTATTTTAGATATCATACTGATTAGTTCCATATACAAGAACACTACGGTTTTATCTTTTTGTGAGCTCCCATGATAAATATCAGGACATGTCAGATTTGGTGCTGAGGGGTTTATATCTTATGATGATGAAACAATACTTACTGACTCCTAAGCAGGAATGTTGCTGACTCAGTATACATTAATGTAATAACTGACCTTTGTTTCCTTTCTGTCCCCATCTGCTTAAAATGACCTGTCCATTGCCTAAATGAATGTCTGAAAAGATCACTAGCCTTGCTCTACTCCACCCAGAGAGAGGCTTAAGTAGTACTGGCTCATCAATCACATCTACTGTTCCTTCAGTGCCATGGAACACTGAACTTCTCAGTATTACAGCTGAAAGAGATCTTGAGAATGACCTCATTTACAAATATGGAATGCAGGGATTTACAGAAACACAAAATCATATAAATTCTCCGAGTTGCAAGGGACATTGGAGGCCATCTACTTCAGAATGTACTTGAATAGACTCTACTTTATAACATTTAGTCTTCTTGAACATCTCTAGTGATGAAACAAGTCACTCTATTTTTGGATACCTCTAATTGCCATATTTTTCCATACATAAAGCCTATAGGTTTGGTTTTTTTTAAGACCTACCCAGTATCTCAAATTTTGGCTTCAGGGACCAAAAGGATTAGGTATATTTCTTTCCCGTGTGATTTCTCTTTGCAAATGCTTGAATACATGTATCATATCCATCTAAGTTTTCTCTTTTAAGCTAAATACCCTCTAGTCCTTCCACTCATCTTTATCTAGCTTAGATGGGCATCCCCTTCATCTTCCAAATTTCCTTTCTCTGTTAGGTCTCCAGATTTTCTTTTTTCCTTTAAAATATATGGCACCCCAAAATGAGCTCAATGCAATCTAGATTGTCTGGCTTGAGCAGAATACAGTAGGAATCTCACTTACTCCCCACACCCCTCCTTGACACTACACTTTCAATGCACCCTAAAATCAAACAACCTTAAAAAAAGGAAGTGGAAATGATATGAAAGAGAACAAGAATGAGAAATAGAACTGCACTTGAGCATGTGTACATGAATCATACTTCCCACCCTATGTTAGAGGTGACTCAATTTTTAGAGAGTTGGAAGATCAATTTATAAAATATATAAAGAAGAGGAGCATATCAAAAGCACTGAAATAAACAAATTATATCAATATTGAAAAAAATGATAGAGAAAGTCAACTACTATCCACCTCTACCTCTACTTTTCCACTCATATACAATTTTTAGGAGAATCATGTCCCCATTATGCCACAGTGGACCATAACTTTAGCATTATGCTATTGAACAAAATATGTAGAGAATCCAAGATACCACTGTACTTATTTCTTGTAGATTATATTTAAAACCTGATTCACCAAAGCAGCAGGTCCATGAATTTGCATTTGTAAAGCATTTAGTACAGTTCCTGGCACATAGTAGGGGCTACATAATTACTCAAGATTTATACAAAGACACAACAAGAGATATGAACTTGTTGAGTAATACAAATGCTGATCATCAAAAGACCAGCAACTTGCTAGAGAAAAGATTGGAAGTATCTAAAGTTAACAGAGCGGTAACAATGAGGAAAATATGGTGCACACTATGCCATTTTACTATATAATGATAAAATAAACATCAATCAAGATTTAAAGAAGGTAACAAATGGAAGGGAGACCTTCTACATCAGGAACTTTGGCATTACTGGGCATCATGGGCCCACATGACAGTCTGGTGGAGTCTATAGACTCCTTCCCTAAATAATGGTTTAAAACATGTATATGTATGTGTATCTTATATATATACATATATATATGTGTATATATATATATATATATATATATATATACATATGATATGGATAAATCAGATATATACATACATAGGATCAACAAGGAATCCAAATATAATGAAATTAACATATTTATTTTTCCCATGTATATTCAGAACCCTTTAAAATCTGTCCAATGAACCCGCTGAAGGTCTGTTGAATCCAGGTTAAACATCCCTGTTTTAGATGCCATCATTTGTGGAAGACATTGTGTAGGGTGCATCAAACCCTGGAACACTATAAATTTTACAGGAATAGATTTGTAGCAACACCAAAAATCTTAGGCTGATTATCTACATAAGAACATAAGAAAACAAAACCAAGTGAATGAAGCATTGTCTATTAACATGAAGTTAGATGGGAGGTCTATTAATCAGTCTGTGTGTGTATGTGTGTGTGTGAGAGAGAGACAGAGAGACAGAGAGAGAATAAAATATACAAATAGCAATCACCCTCACTGTCTTCAGTATATGTGCATATATATATATATATATAGGCAGGTAGATAGCACAGTGGTTGTAATGAGTGCTAGGCCTGAAATCAGGAATATTTATCTTCCTGAATTCAAATCTGGCCTCAGACGCTTAATAGCTGTGTGACCCTGGGCAAATCATTTAAACCTGTTTGCTTTTGTTTCTTGTCTGTAAAATGAGCTGGAGAAGGAAATGGTAAATTCTTTCAGCATCTTTGCCAAGAAAATCCTAAATGGGTCTTGAAGAGTGGGACATAACTGAAATGACCGAACAACATATATGTATAAATATGTTTTTGTACATATATGTGTGTGCACTCATTTTGGTGGCAAACAATAGAAATGGACAGTGTTAGGCCCAGAATCAAATGGGAGGTATGAGTTGGATTAACCTCAAGAAATGGTAAAGATCTTTAATAACTTCAAGTATCTCTCAGAAACAATGGCCAATTTTAAAAACACTAATAATGTACCAGGAATAGTATTATAGAAAGGGTAAATCACTTAAACTACTTGTCATTCTATATTCTACAAATATATTTTATATTAAGATATTTTCAGAATGATTAGAATGGAACTATGATGGAACACAGTTTACAAGGAATTTAAAAGGAGTGCCACATAAAGGTTAACGGAGATTGGCATAGTGGGTTTGATCATACTGCAACATATTTGGAGCAACTGGGTGGTGTGGTGGATAGAGCACCAATGCAGCAATCAGGAGGACCTGAATTCAAATCTCACCTCAGACACTTGACACTCACTAACTGTGTGACCTTGGGCAAGTCACTTAACCCCAATTGCCTCATCCTGGGTCATCTCCAGTCATCCTGATGAATATCTGGTCACTGGATTCAGATGGCTCTGGAGGAGAAGTGAGGCTGGTGACCTGCACAGCCCTCTCTCACTCAAAACAAAGACAAGTGCAAGTCACGTCATTATTTCTCTGATGGCAAGGTCTTCTTCGGCAACGAAGGATGAACACACACTGCAACATATAATAAATAAGAATTGTTGAGGAACTATGGACATAAAGTTGTCATTTAGGAAATATATGATCATAAACGATGGTCAGATCACACAGTAGAAATACAGGATAATAGCTGGACAGCTTGAGTGCCCCAGTTGTATCCATGTAATTTCAGGGAAAAGTAAAGAAGTCTTACAGGACTTTGAGTAAACTCTTTCTATGATGAATTTTTTGAAGGACACAGACACGATATGTACAGGGTGAGTAGACATGGAGAAGATTCAAT
Source organism: Potorous gilbertii (assembly GCA_028658325.1). Taxonomy (NCBI): domain Eukaryota; kingdom Metazoa; phylum Chordata; class Mammalia; order Diprotodontia; family Potoroidae; genus Potorous; species Potorous gilbertii. The sequence continues at coordinate 334,606,348 of CM053771.1, forward strand.
TCATATTATTAAAAAGAATTTGCAAATCTCTGAGACCACAGATTCATTTTGACTATTTGAGAATCCATTATACTTAGCAAAATACACAGAGCATTATTTAATTATTTTGGATTCCATACCTGTGATGTTACTGATGCAGAGACTTCCCAGGGGGGCAACTCCCTTTACCAGAGCGGATTGATAATTGTACCATTTTTAATTTTATTTTTAATTTATTGACTAAAACAAGCGTTTATATAACATAGTACAATAAAAAAAGATGATTGTACATGAAACTGCAAACCTACTATGCATAACTTGCTGTTCCTTTCAAATACACAACAAAGTAAATTTCTTTTTTCTCTCCCCATTGCCCTAGAGATGGTTACCATTAGATATAAATATATATGCATATATGTGCACATATGCATATGTATCTACACACATGTTTATATATGCGTGTATATATACACATACATATATGTGTAAAATTATTCTATACATACTTCTATTTAGCAGTTCTTTCTCTGAATGCAGATAGTACCTTTCTTCGTATTGCCTTTATAATTAATGTTGGTATTTACAGTAGTCAAAATAACTTACTCACTCAAAGTCTTTCTTAAAACAATATTGCTGTTACTATATACAATATTCCCTTGTTAATGCTCATTTCTTCATTATTTTATGCAAGTTTATCCATGTTTTTCTAAGATCACTGGGCTCATAAATTCTTTTAGCACAGTAGTATTTCATCACAGTCATATACCACAACTTGTTCAACCATTCCCCAATTAATAGGCATCCTTGCAATTTCCAGCTCTTTGCTACTGCAAAGAGTTGTTACAAACATTAAAAAACATAGGTTCTTTTCCTTTTCCCCAATCATCTTTGGAAATAGACCAACTAACTGTTTAGCAACTTACAGATTCAGAGTATTGCCAAGCACTCTGAGAAGTTAATCAACACTCCTAGGGACACACAGTAAGTATATGCTACAAGCAAAGCATGAAACTCAGGACTTCTCAACTTTGAGACTGGCCTTTCATCCACTACTCTATGCTGGAAGCTGCATTATGTATTTCTTAGTAAGTATTTAATAAATGTGGTTGGATTGAATCTCAAATTACAAATGGAAGATAACTCGTTGGAGGAAAGCCTTTAAGACTATATTTTGGTTTTCTTAGTCAAATGTTTCTCTTTCATAATTAATAAGCATCTAGAAGTGGGATGCTGTATTCTTTATATAAGATCATGATTAAGAGTTGAAAGGACCTTAAAGGTTATTTAACCCTATCCTCTAATTTTACAGATAAGAAACCTAATGCCTAGAGAGAGAAGGCAAGTTGCTTGATATTGCACAGCTAGTAAGAAGAAGAAATAGGAGTTGAATCCAATTCCTCTGATCCCAAATCCAGTACTCTGTATGCTCCATCAATTGTGACAGCAATGATGTGATATGTTGTAGAACTTACTTGGCAAAGCCTGTCTGCTCCCCCCTCATATTTATAAAGCATACCATACTATTTGTATGGGTCATTCTCATAAATGTTTTATAGATATGAGAATGGCAAATAGCAGTTGTTAGCCTATATCTTTTAGGTACTACATATATTTTTTTCAGTTATTCAATATATTTATTTCATTGAGCTACCTTAAAAATACATACCTCTATACTTCTATCTGTTGCTTCTAACATGGATTTTCAACTATATGTACTTGATCTGGCCCAAATGATTTTCTTCTTTCATCTTTTCAGAATAACTTTACAATGATATCACATCACTTTCTTTCTCAGTGGGTGGGAGAGGAGAAGGGAGAAAGAGAATTCAGAATTTAAAAAAAATAATACTAATGTTAAAAATAAATAATTTATTTCTGAAAAAAGAAAGATGGAATCCACTGGATTGTAAAATAAACACAATAGTGATTGTTTATACGTTATTGTGAGTCCTTTATATGTCTTGGGGGCAGTGTATATTTGTTTAAGGACTCTGGTGAATCTTTTACATCTTGTGATTTTTTTGTGGGATCACATAAAATCAATCCTATACCTAAAGAATGCATTTTTACATAGAGGTCTCTATGGGAGCTGATGATCTTGTTACCCATATTTGTGGAGACCTAGACACATGTTATAATTGGAGGTTTTCCTAGGGGCAAATTCTAGGAGCAATATAAATCAAAAGGTGATTTATTAGGGCTACCCCAAATTGGACCCTGATTATCTGAGTCCGGATTCTGAAAGAGGATGTTGGTTTTGGCTAAAGGTTGTTTATTAGGAACTTGTCCCATAAATTAGGTACCCTTTTCTCCTAGAAATCTAGACACAAGCTACATATACCAGAGTAGACTCTGGGTAGGGGCAACATAAGTCAAAGATTGATCTTTAGGGACCATCTCCAAGGTTAAATTGTTTTGTGTGTGATATCAGAGCTTCGAGGTACTTATGTTACAGGTTACAGTATATTTATCCTTTCTTCCAACTGAATATTTACTTTTTATCTTTGCTCTTTGCCGTTGATGGGCTGACAATACAAAAAAAAAGCTAATTTGGAATTGAACTACACATGAATACTTAGTTATTTAGACAATTTTATTTTTAGTGAAGTTTGTTGCAAACATCATTCAACCTTGAAGCTGTTGTTTTCCTTCATTTCTTAATTCAGAAATGTATTTTCACCTTTTGGAATAGATTGCTGTTATGTCTTACACCCATTGAACTCACTATCAACATATATAGACATAATTTCTATGATTTTTCACAAATTCTTCATGGAATGTGTCTTTCTCTTTATCCCCCTACCAGATGTTAGCACACAAAGTGCTTCCATGTTCTTGGCAGTCATTTTCAGTCATTTGTTTTGAATCCTGAAAAGGAAGATGATTAAATGTACCATAAAATTTATCCTCTGAACAATGAAATCAGTTCCTTTGGTTTCTTTTTATGTGTGTGTTAAGTATGACATATGAACTTGAATTTAGCTTCAGATTTCTTATGTCTTTCAGCTTCATTTAAAATGAGAATTTCATCATTGGTTTGCTTAAATTTTGCCAGTAATACATCAACTTGTTGATGTCTGAACAAGTACCTTCTGTTTGAAGTAACAAGCTAAATTAATGTTTACAGACAATATAAAAACTGTGATTTTTGTAGCTTCTTCCCCTTGTTTTGACATTGTCAGATCTAATAGAAAATGATGTGGCTCAGGCTAGAGTAGAGGTTCCCAAACTTATTTGGCTACTTACCCACTAAAAAAATTTACTTAGTGCTGGCCCTGGAAATCTACTTTCTTTATCCCTTTAATTTTTTGTAATTTGCATCATTTCAAATACATATATATATATATATATATATATATATATATATATATGTATACAAGTATGGATCTAAATTTAAAAATTATTGTAAGTCTGTGGTTTTCTTCCTGCACTGAAATTTTGCTAATGCAGTATTGTATCATGTAACCATATAGTATTATATTGTAAAAAGTCATTTTATACACATATTACTACTGATGCATGCTGGACTTCCAAACAACATGTCCCATGCTTATCTGTCAACACTTGCTTGTTAAGATCTGCAGTGGTCTTGATCACTGATCACTTATAGCTTGCATTTTGTGTGTTTATTTGGAAAATAATATAATCACTACTACTTTAACTGTATTATACAACAGATGAAAAAAATGTATGGACAGTTTTTCAACATTTTGTCTTCTCTTCTGCTTCCATGGCCCTCTTATTTTTGTCCATTGCCCCCCAATTACACCTGAGGCCATTACTCCTCTCTGGATCATTCCTGTACCCCCTAAGCAGAGATATCACCACTTAGAGAAATAGATCAAGAACAATGTTGACCTTTCCTTTGTTTCATGGTTTCAAGCAATGCATTTCCTAATAGTAAGTCTACTGGTGATGAGACTTCCACCCTCAATAAAACTGATCTCTGGGCAGTAGACATGCCCTGCTTTGAGACAATTCTTGAAGCATTAGCATCTTACAGAGTTTGTATAATAATATTACCACAGCTGCCGCTAGTAATACTAAGCATAACTAGTAATTATATAGCATCTTAATGTTTGCAAAGCACTTTAAAATATAATTTCATTTCATATTTACAACAACCTTGAGAGGTAGCTCCTATCATTATTCCCCTTTTATAGATGAGGAAACTGAGGTAGACAAAGATTAAGTGCACACGGCTAGTAAGTGTCTGAGCTAGATTTTTAACTCAGATCTTTCTGACTCTAGTTCTAACACTTTTTACACTGTACCATCTAAGTTGTCATAGTATTTGGGGACCCGGGGTCATGACTACACTGCTAGGAATAATTCCCAATTAAATCAAAAAGGAATTGTACTGTATACAGAAAATGTTGGTAGAAGTACTCTTTATGTGGACAAAAAATTGGAAACAAAACATGTACCCATCATTCCAGGGATGTCTGAATAAACTGTGGGTTATTAATACAAATTGCACCAAAGGAAACCACACATATGAAGGACGTAGAGAAACATGAACAGACTTTCTGGAAAAATTCATAAAAAGCAGAACAGAATAACATGCACAATGATGAAAATAACTGATAAACTTACTTCAAATTATATCTAACAATAACAATATTTAAAAAGCTATTGAATTCTAGTGAGATGCATTTATTCATTTTCCTCTTCCCACTGTCTCCCACAATTGAATGAGAAAAAAGGAAAAGCTCTCACAACAAATATGAATAGTCCAGTAAAATTCCTACATCAGTCATGTCCAAAAATGAGTCTTTTTTTATTTTAAATTCATTCTCTCTCTAGGAGAAGGTGAATGTTAGATTTATCTTCAGCCTTCTGAACTCGTGCTCTAGCATTGATTGTATCTGACCCGGATTATTTGTAATAAATAATCTTGGCCCTAGACAGAAAATAAAAAACACCTTCTACTCAGTAAAATGAAACCTATGGATGATGAACATGGTTTATTCTCTCAGATGTGTAAAAAATCAAGGGGCAACAATAAAAATTTTTAAAAGAAATAGGATTATCTTCACATCATGACATGAAATTATGGCAAAACTTTTGTGGAATATGAATATGGACATCATTATCAAGTCATTTCATGTAGTTTCTAAATCAAAGATTGCTTTGGGATTTTTGTGTGTTCTCATGTAAATATATATGATCTCCTTTTTAAGTAACTTATGTTGGAAATCTGATTCATTAACATCTAAAAAACTGAAGACTACTTTTTATGTAAAATGTCATTTTAAGAAATTTTAAACCTGATGGCATGAATCTTCCTTCTTAATTTTTATAGAATAAAAAGATGGTTAAGTAGCCTGTATTTTCTGTAAACTATCACCTTTAGAAATGTGATGCTAGTTCATTCTCTTTCTTCATGGTTATTTTATTGCCCTGACTTTCTCTGTTTCTGTCCCTCCTTGTCATATCCCTGTAGCCTTATTAACCTATGCTGTACTTATTTTTGCCATATATTATTGCCATTCACAATAAATAACTAGTTTATTTCTTTTGCTTGTTTAACATAAGATAACATGGCAACATTTAGAACTATTTCCTATTGTCTTTTGTGCTTGGATCATGTCAGATAAAGTCTTTCTTTCATAGAAAAAAATTAAATACAGCATAGCTCTTTTCTATTTTACCAGTTACTATTTTGATGTACAATATCATAAAGTGGTTTGTGTACAATGAAAAAAAAACAAAACTCAAAACTGCAGGAGTAGATGAGTTGAATTCGTTATAATGTAAATTTTACAGTAAATGAAGATGATAGCACATAGGTATGTCCCAGGCAAATCATTTTTTGTGTTCTCAATGACATAACAGAAAAATCCTTGAACGAGTCTGAATGGCCTTGATTTAATTTTGGTTGTCAATATCTTTTGCTCAATAGTTTGAAGGGAGTGATTATTAGTTTCCCTGGACAAAGGCCTTTTCCCTAAGGCCTCTCTTTCCTCAATAGACAGGTAAATGAAAAACAATTCCAGGCCTTGGTCATGGTGTTGCTCCAGCCTTGCAGAGTCAAAGGCATGCTATATTATGCCATTTTCCCTGCTGTTGGCTATTAACAAGGAATTGTTTCTCAATCATTTCTGTCTGTCACCATTTGAAATTATCTGTGAAGAAAGATTTTAGCAACATATATTTACAAAGGTTTCATTTATTTCCTCTTTTGAATACTGCTAGAGGGCAAAGGTGTTTTTTTGATAACAAGATACTTGCAGTGTGATCAGAAGTTGCACAAATTTCATGAAAATATATACTAACACAGGCTAGAATGTATCTGATTGTATAACCTCAGTTCATTTTGGCAGTCTTAATGAAATGGCAGTGAAACATTTGCTAATGACTATTTCATTGACTTTTTGTGACTTGGTGATTTGGTCACATGGTACATAAGAGCTAACTCTATTCCTATTACAAGTAAAATGTCTATGAAAAATGAATACTTTGTGGGGTGGTTTTATGTGATGAAAGTCATATGATTTTCCCTCAATGCTCAGATGTTTCAAGAAGTTCATAAAATATCATCCAAGGGCCCTCCTTTTCTTATTTAATTTGCATTTATCCACCCTTGGTGGATATAAGAAAGGGCACAAAAAACTAAAAACCATTTGAGGATTGGCAGAGTAGTTTTGAATCTATTTAGCAAATTTAGAGCTACCTAAAAGTAGTAGAGAAGCAATTAGCTACCAAGAGTGTATTTGTTAATTGTCCGTTTATAATGGTTGATTTCAGTAGGGCTTTACCTTTTCATTATTGTTTTTGTTGATATTTTGTATGGAAAGAATATTGCTGAGCTGTAAATTATTTATAATAAGGCAAGAACAAGGAAGGAAGAGTGCTAATGGACTTCTGTCTTCTCTCACTTTCCTCATGGGTCTGAATTTGAAGCTCTTTGTCTAGTTGCTTATGAGTTTCAACCAACTTTGTCTTCAGATAAATATAGTCAATCACCTTGTACATCATTTACCTTTAATAAATGATTGAAATTCTTCTGGATCTCCTATTGGTTTAATTTGAAAACACTTGCTAAAGGCTACATATATTAGCAGGATTGCTGCTTCACAGCTCTCTTGTCGATTTCTGCCAGCATGACTGAGCAAAGGACTTGCTAACCGCCCATTGCCTCAGGATGGGGATCGCAGCGAGATATTTAAGTGTCTTGGCTGAACCAGACATCAAGGACTGTTGATCTCTGCCAGCAGACTAAAGGGGTTGAGAAAGAGGAAAAACTCTATTTCATCTCAAATCCTCCTCAGTCCCCTTCTCAGCCTCATCAAGGCTTTTTATTTTTTAATCACTGCTCTTAGTAATCATGTTTTGCGTTCAAAGTAAAAAAAAAATCTTAAATGAGCCAATGTTAAGGAGATGGCACATACAGCTCATAGGTTTTAATACCTCTAGATTCTCCTGAACTCATTTCTAGGTCTGGGAGCATTTAATGTTGATTTACTTATCATTGTTTGCCTGTCCCATTGAGTTTGAAAAACTAGGATCTTTTGAAATTAATTTAGGTATTGGTATTCATTTGGTCATATGGAGGAACATAGCAATAACCAGAACATTTATTTGAGACAAATAAACAACAAGGGAATGAAAACAGCATCACATGCATTCTTTACTGGTGACAGAGTGGTTCCATTTCCTGAAGAGCAGCTTGTTCACAAAGTCTCAGAGCTCACATGGTCTCTCTATAGCCAGAGGGATGAGGGCAACAGAAATTTCGCTGTGGGTCACCTTGGCATTGCTGCTCGAAAACTGCTCTTGCTAGGATGCTTTATCTGCTTTTTGCTACTGTGTTCCATTTCTGATATTTCTGGCTTGCCTTGCCATGGGCAATATTTACTGTTCTTTGTTTCATTTATCTCTGTGCTACCTGCTCAGTTTTTATTTCCCTCCTTATAGTCATGAATGATGAAGTAATGCCAAGAAAAAGATAAAAGGAAAGAAGGAAGGAAGGAAGGAAGCATTAATGAAAAAAATTAAATGTACAGAAGAAAGCAGAAATTTCAGACAGAAATATAAATTAGCAGGGTGGTATGCACACTATTGTGTTAAATACAATGCATGTTGTTGTAAATAAGACAATTTGTAAGTATTCTTATGAAAGTAAAATAAAAGAGATGGTGTAATAGGTTTTATCATGCCCTCACTATGTTGAGGGAAAGTGGAAAAGGACTCTACCATACTGAGTGGATCACCTAGAGTGAAATTTTAGGAGGTCTTAGGTGAGAGTCATGAAGGATGAGCAAACATGTAGCTTGTGATACGCATAGTTGAAGTGAACTCCTCAACTGACAAGACCACAGATCCATTTGAATATTATACACTCTACTCCCACTATTTTCTTCTTGCCAAATGAAAACATGCTACGATAAGCTTTGCATCTGCCTACTATGGATTCAAGGTGAGCTAGAAGGGACTTGGTGTTTATGCATCCTATAAAAAGAGCAAGAAATATGAGCAGCACCAAGTTATCTCTTCCTTGCAACGCACCTCAACAGAGTATATATGTGAAGGCTTGCAGGGACACCCGCCTCCTACACACACACACACACACACACACACACACACACACACACACACACACACCTGTTCCTTAACTTCAAATTTTGAATCTTATTTTTCCAAGTATCTCTATAGCATATGATTCTCAGATGGCACTCCTAAGATTCTGCAATGTTGACAGCTTATCACTTGGAGGAGTTATTGTCAGTTTTGCACGAATTTTACAGCTGGTGAGGGTGAGGAGTAGCAGCACACAGTGCAGATGTACACCTCCAAAAAACATGATGCATTTTAGACAGAGAAAACTACAATGAGTTTGCATAATTCATGCCCTTAAAACACTACTTTCAAATTTTCTCAGGTAATGCCTCAAAGATTTCACATCTTTCCTCTGAGACATGCAGAAGATAATGTTAGCCAAAAGGAATGGCCACACAATGTATCTGTAAAAGACGTTTGCCCCTGGGTTTTTTTGTAAGTACTTTGCTTTATACCAAAACTAGAATCTAACCTTTGGGACCAAGGTAAAAGTGTTAATTTTTCTAGATATGCCTCCATTTAAATCAATTTGCTTACCCTGTAATGTGGGTTGAACAGGAAAGTTGCTTTATTCATGTTGAAATGTGAGATGTTTTTACGACTCTGTAAAAGCTGACAGTATTGTAAATGAACTCATAGCACAACATTTAAGGCCGAGAAAGACTTAACAATAATCTAAGGGTGATGAACTAGAGTGGAAAGATCTACATCCAGTGCTGTAGGGTCTGGGTTTTAATCCTGCACATGTCAATTATGGCATATGTGAAATTGGGCAAATCACGTAGCCACTCCATACCTCCATTTCCTTATTTACAAATGAGAAGATTGTGACTACTAGGCTTATACCTCAAAAGTATCCAGAATAGAAGGAACAGATCCATGTTGCAATAAAATTAACATAAACACTTTTTGTTGTAACTAGGGAATTGGAAATAAAACGGGTGCCCATCAATCAGAGAATATTTGAAGAAATTATGGTATATGAATATAATGATACAGGAAGGTAATTATTAATACAAATAACGAATCCTCTGAAGTATTCACATGTATTAAAATTTGGATTATTTGAGGTTATAATTATATTAAATATGATGAATGGTTCCAGCCCAGTGGAAATAGAAGTATGAATACGAAAAATGAAATCACACAAGGGATTCATCTTTGTGCTAATTAGGGCTTACCTGTATTAATATGATACAATAAAAGAAGAATGGGATGGTGTCAGTGAAACCTGCAAAGATTTATATGAATTAATGTGAATAAACCAGGAAAACACATGATAAAATGACTGCAATTTGTAAAACAGTAACGTCAAACTCAAATAGAAATGGTTTGCTCAATCATACATAATGACCCCAGTAGGCAGCTTATTGACTTAGAAAATTATGTTTACTGCATTTTTCTTATATTATTAAATATTTCCCAATTACTTTTGAATGTAGTCTGGTTCCACTTCAGTAAGTTGTGGGGTCTGACACTTGTATTGTAAAGGAAGACAGAAAGATATAAGAGCTCTGATTAATTCAATGACCACTTGTAACTTCAGGAGACTAAGAATGAATTCTTAATCGAGAGGAGGAATACGATCAAGTCAGAGATGTGCAAGTTTGTTTTTGCCTATCTATACTTAGTTGTTGCAAGGGATAAGCTATCAGCCCTGCACAACCTTAGGACTGTCACCTGAGAATCATCTGCCTAAAGAGACTCTTGAAAAATAAGAATCAAATTTTGAAATTGAGGAAAGGGTGTGTATGTGTGTGTGTGTGTGTATGTGTATTCCAAGGTGGGGGTTGTCTATGTCCTTATTCCTATAGACAGGGCCCTTATAGCTCACATGAATCCATGACACTCAGATAAAATATTCCTTGCTACTCTGAAGTTATTTTTTATTCTATTAATTAATTAATTAAAATGCAAAAAAAGAAGAAAGATTATGTCTGGCTCCAGTTCTCTTAAATCTAGAGGAACCTTGGATAGTCTCTTAATTCTACCCATCCAATGAATTCCAGGTTGTTCACTAATAACGTGAGGACTCTGTCTAGACATCAAATTGGAAAAATATTGTACAAATCCTGGACTTGTGCTTCCTTTAAACTCTACTGACTGGGTCACCGGTTCAGATATTCAGGAGTGAAATAAGGGGTATAGAATATACAGGAAAAGTTCAGGACTGTAGGAGACCTCAGTACGAAAAAAAATTGGAGGAACTAATTTTGTATGTCAAACACATTAATTTTTTCTGGTTTAATTTTATTTTTTAACGCAATTTTATTTTTTCTTCCTTCCACTTCTTTAATTGAACAAAGCAAGATCAAAAAATAGAAAATTATCATTACAGATATGCATAGTCAAGCCAAGCACATTCCCTCATTGCCATTTCCAAAAGAAACGAATAAACAGAACATTTCTCTCATTCTATATATGGGGCTCATAAGCTCCCTATCAGAAACTGGACTGAATGCTTCATCTTTGGTCCTCAGCAATGGTAGTTTGTCATTGCATCAATCATAGCTCTAAAGTCTTTCAATTGTGTTTTTCTTTAGGTCATACAAATTGTCTTCCTAGTTCTGTGCACTTCAGTCTGTATCAGTTCATAGAGGTCTTTCTGCTTTTCTCTGAAGTTGTTGCCTTCATTCTTTGTATGACAAGATAATATTCTGTTATATTTATAAAGCAAAATGTTCTTGCTCATTATCCTGTAAATTGGCTGCTTTTCTTTGGACTTCTTTTAAACTACCCTAAAAGAGCATGTCAAATGTATTCTCCAATAACTAAATGTATTCCACAATAACTAAATTATTGTTTTTCAATTGTGAACTAATGCTTGGCTATTGCATGAACAAATCTCATATGGACCAGTAAAACTCTGTTTTTCCATGTACTAGAACAAAACTCTGATCATAATAGCTTCCACTAAAGTCAATAAATCTTTCTCTTATGTGGAATTAATACACTGGATCATCATTCATTGTGTGTGTGTGTGTGTGTTATGTTAAACTTTCAGAATATCAACCTTTCAAAAAACCATCAGTACTCTCTGTCAGCATAAATCACAAATCTCTTTGCTTTTTCCAAAATTGTCTGGTTTTCCCTCAATAAAATTTGACATCCTATCCAAGGACAGGAAACTCCATGGAAACAAGCAGAGTGAATAAGTTTGACAGCCTACTTACCTATATTTCTGCCTAACACATATTTCTGCCATATTTAACCCTGCATTGCATTTCCTATTATTTTATTCTGAATTCAGTATTTATACTGAAATCAGACCTAGAACAGGGTAGATAAAAAGTAGAGCCTTCTTTTATGTTTCTTGAATAAATTTAAATAAATTCAAAGATTTGTTCATCTCCCAAACAGAGTGTACAATATTATGCTTTGTTGTTCATTGAAACTCCATAGTTTTCTTTTCTTTTTTTCTGGGTGTAGATTTCATTTTTCATTGTTGAGTCTTTTGGAGTTGTCTTAGATGCTTGTATTGCTGAAAAGAGTTAAGTCTATCAAAGTCATTCATTGCACAGTGTTGCTATTATTATGTACAATATTCTCCTGGTTCTGATCATTTCAGATAGTGTCACTTCATGTAAGTTTTCCCTGTTTTTTCTAGTCTGCCTGCTCATCATTTCTTATAGAATTAAAGTATTCCATTACATTCATATACCACAGCTTATTCAGCCATTTCCCAAAAGATGGGCATCTTCTAAATTTCCAATTCCTCACCATCAAAAAAAAGAGTTGCTATAAATATTTTTGTACATATAGGTCATTTTCCCAATTTTATGATCTTTTTGGGATACAGACCAAGAAGTGGTTTTGCTTGGTGAAAGAGTATGCATATTTTTGTAGCCCTTTGGGCATAGTTCCAAATGGCTTACTTGAATGATTAGATCAGTTAATAACTCCACCAACAATGCATTAATGTTCCAGTTTTCCCATATCTTCTCCAATATTTACCATTTTCTATTTTTGTGATATTTGTCAATATGGGAGGTATGAGATGGTATCCTAGAGATATTTTGATTTGAGTTTCTCTAATCAATAGCTTTTTAGAGCATTTTTTCATGTAACTACAGATAGCTTTAATTTCTTCTTCTGAAAATTACTTGTTTTTATCTTTTCACAATTTATCAATTAGGGAATGACTTCTTACAAATTTGACTTAGTTCTCCATATATTTGAGAAATGTGACGTTTACTAGAGACAATCATTGTAAAAATTGTTTCCCAGCTTTTTGTTTCCCTTCTAATCTTGGTTGAATTGGTCCTGTTTGTATAAAAAGTTTTCTTTTTTTAAATTTATTTACTTATATTTAGTTTTCAACATTCATTTCTACAAGATTTTGAGTTCCAAATTTTCTCCCCATTCTGTTTATCCCTTTACCCAATTTGCCCTCCCTTCTATCACACCCCTCCCTTCCCTTATCCCCATCTCCTCTATTTTCTATAGGGCAAGATAGATTTTTATGCCCCATTACCTGTATTTCTTATTTCCCAGTTGCATGTAAAAACAATTTTTAACATTCGTTCAAAACTTTGAGTTCCAACTTCTCTCTATTCCTCTCTCCCATCCATGCAAAAGACTTCCATAAGAGTCATGTTGTGAAAGAATAATCATATTTTCCTCCATCCTATCCTGCTCCCCATTTATTCTATTCTCTCTTTTGACCTTGTCCCTCCTCAAAAGTGTTTACATTTAATTACCACCCCTCCCATTTGCCCTCCCTTCTATCATCCCCCCACACCCCATTTATCCCCCTCTCTCCTACATTCCTGTAGTGTAAGATAGAGTTTAAGTAAGATAGATAAGACAGATTTTCATATCAAATTGAGTGTGCATATTATTTTCTCTTTAAGCCAAATGTGATTAGAGTAAGTTTCACATTTTTCCTCTTACCTCCCCTCTTTACCCTCCATTGAAAAAGATTTTCTGGCCTCTTTTATAAGAGATAATTTGCCCCATTCTACTTCTCCCTTTTCCTCCCCATATATTCCTCTCTCATGCCTTAATTCTATTTTTTTCCTATTCAACTCACTCTATGCTCTCTGTCCATATGTATATAATTCCTCCAACTACTCACATACTGAGAAAAGTCTCAAGAGTTACAAATATTATCTTTCCATGCAGGAATGTAAACAGTTCAATTTTAGTAAGTCCCTTATGATTTCTCTCTCCTGTTTACCTTTACAAACTTCTCTTGATTCTTGTTTTTGAAAGTCAAATTTTCTATTCAGCTCTGGTCTTTTCATCAAGAATGCTTGAAAGTCCTCGATTTCATTGAATGACCATTTTTTCCCTGAAATATTATACTCAGTTTTGCTATGTAGGTGATTCTTGGTTTTAATCCTAGCTCTTTTGACTTCTGGAATATCATATTCCAAGCCTTGTGATCCCTTAATGTAGAAACTGCTAGATCTTGTGTTATCCTGATTGCATTTCCACAATACACAAATTGTTCTTTTCTGGCTACCTGCAATATTTTCTCAATGACTTGGGAACTCTGGAATTTGCTTATAATATTCCTAGGAGTATTTCTTTTCTGGTCTCTTTCAGGAGGTGATTGATGAATTCTTTCAATATTTATTTTAACCTCTGGTTCTAGAATATCAGGGCAGTTTTCCTTCATAATTTCTAGAAAGATGATGTCTAGACTCTTTTTTTGATCATAGCTTTGTCTCTCCTGGATCTGTTTTTCAGTTCAGTTGTTTTCCAATGAGATATTTCACATTACCTGCTCTTTTTTCATTCCTTTGATTTTGTTTTATAATTTTTTTTTATTTTTCATAAAGTCATTAGCTTCCATCTATTCCATTACAATCTTTAAGGAATTATTTTCTTCAATAAGCTTTAGGATCTCCTTCTTCATTGGGCCAATTCTGCTTTTTAGGGCATTCTTCTCCTCATTGACTTTTTGGATCATTTTTCCCTTTTGGAGTTAGTCTGTTTTTTAAGATGTTAATTTCTTCAGCATTTTTTGTATCTCCTTTCACAAGCAATTGACTCATTTTCCATGATTTTCTTGCATCACTCTCATTTCTCTTCCCAATTTTTGCTCTACTTATCTTACTTCATTTCCAAAATGCTTTTTGAACTCTTCCATGGCCTGAGACCAATTCATTCTTTTCTTGGAGGCTTTGGATGGACAAGCTTTGATTTTTTTTTTCTTCTGTTTGCATGCTTTGATCTTCCTTGTCACCACAGTAAAGTTCCATAGTCTGATTCTTTTCCTGGTTTTTACTTGACTTTTGAGCTCTTTATCAAGGTAGTCCTTTGCTTCCAGTGGGGGTGGAGGGTGTACTGTCGGCCTCTCTGTGCCCCCACAATCTGTGGGCCTAGAGCTCAGAAAGAATGGCTGGAGCTGCCCCTGCTGCTGCTGTGGCTGCAACAGGTTCCTCAGCCCCCTCTCCCCTCCGCTGCCCTGGGGCTGGGTCCTGACCACTTCACTCTCCTGTACTGGTCCCACTGAACTTCCAATTTACTCTCAGTGTTTTGGGGTCATGAAGTCTGGAAACTACCACAGATGTGAAAGATTCTAGTCCCCTCTGTGCACTCACAGCCCACATTGGACTATGCCCTGTCCCCTGTGTGGTCATAGACACTTCCTGGTGACCTTCCAGGCTGTTGTGGGCTAGAAATTTGCTTCACTCCATCATCCTGTGGATTCTGCAACTCAAGAATTTTTTTAGAGACATTTTTTTACAGATATTTGGCTAGGCTTGTCTGGAGCACTCTAGAAAGTCTGTGCTGTTACTCTGCCATCTCAAAAGCTTTTCCATGTAATCAAAATTATCCATTTTGCATTTCTTAAGGTTCTTTATCTCTTGTGTGGTCATAAATGCTTCTGTTCTCCATAGATCTAACAGATAAACTATTTCTTTCTCTCCTACTTTGCTTACAGTGTTAGCCTTCATATCTAAATCATGTATCCATTTTGAATTTATTTTGGATACAGTATAAGATGTTAGTCTATACCTACTTATTGCTATTTTCTAGTTTTCTCAGCAATTTTTTTTTAAATACTGAGTTCTTATCACAGAAGCTAGGATCTTTGTGCTTATCAAATAGTAGATTATCATAGTCATTTATTATTGTGTCTTGTGTACCTAACCTATTCTGCTGATTCATCACTATCTTTCTTAGCTAATGTCAAGTAGTTTTGATGATTGCCCTTTTAAAATACCATTTGAGATCTGATACAACTAGGCCACCTTCACTTGAATCTTTTTTCCATTAATCCCCTTGATATGCTGAACATGTTATTCTTCCAGATGAATTTTGTTATTTTTTTCTAGTCTATAAAATATTTTTTGTTAATTTGATATGGCACTGAATAAGTAAACTAATTTAGGTGGAATTATTATTTTTATTTTATTAACTCAGCTTACCCAGGAGCAACTGATGTTTCTTTTTTCCAATTATTTAGATCTGATTTTATTTGGGCAAAAAGTGTTTTGTAATTCTGTTCATATAGCTCCTGGGTTTATCTTGGCAGGAAGACTCCCAGATATTTATAATGTCTACCTTAACTTTAAATTGAATTTCTCTATCTCTTGTTGTTAAACTTCGTTAGTAATATATAGCAATGCTGATGATTTATGTCAGTTTATGTTATATTTTTCAACTTTGCTAAATTTCAAGTAGTTTTTACTTGATTCTCTAAGATTCTCAAAGTACACCATCATATCATCTGCTTTGTTTTTTCTTTGCCTATTCTAATTGTTCCAATTTCTCTTTTCTTCTCTTATTGCTAAAGCTAATATTTCTAGTAAATACTGAATAACAGTGGTGATAATGCACATTCTTGTTTCACCCCTGATCTTATTGAAAAATGCTTGTAGCATGCCCTTATTACTTATAACTCTTGCTGATGGTTTTAGATAGATGTTACTTATCATTTTAAGGGATACTCCATTTATTCCTATGCTCTCCAGTATTTCTCATAAGTATTGTATTTTGTCAAAAGCTTTTTCTGTATCTTTTGAGATAGTCATATGATTTGTTAGTTTTGTTATTGATATGGTCAATTAAGCTCATAGTTTCCTAATATTGAACCAGACCTGAATTCTTGGCATAAATCTTACTTGGTCATAGGGTATTATCCTCAAGATAAGTTGCTGTAATCTCTTTGCTAATATTTTATTTAAAATTTTTGAATCTATATTCATTAGGGAAATTGATTTATAATTTTCTTTTTCTGGTTTGGCTTTCTGGTTTAAGTATCAATATCATATTTTATCATGAAAATAATTTGGTAGGACTCCATCTATTTCCCCAAATATTTTATATGTCATTGGAATCAATTGTTCTCTAAATGTTTGATATATTTCACTTGTAAATCCCTGGAGATTTTTCTTAGGGAGTTCTTTGATTTTTTTTCAATTTCTTTTTCTGAAATTGGGTTGAGAATTTTATTTTCTCTTCTGTTAATCTTATATTAAAGTTATATTTTTGTAAATACCCATCCATTTCACTGTCAAATTTTTTTTACATGAAGTTGGTCAGAATAGCTCCTTCTCATTTTTTTAATTTCCTCTTCACTGGTGGTGAAGCTGCTGATTTTGTCTTGCATACCTCTCAATTCTTTTCCCAGATTTTTCTTCTACTTCTCCTATTTGATTTTTAAAGCCCTTCTTGAGCTCTTCCAAGAAGGCTTTTTTTGGGCTTGAGATCAGTTCATAGTTTCCCTTGAGGTTTCCAATGTATTATATTGAAAATATTGTCCTCTTCCAAATTTGTGTATTTTTCTCTCCTGTCCCCACAGAAAGAATCTGTGGTGAGCATCTATTTCTGCTTTTTGCTCATGATATTTCCCTAATTCTTGGTTTAGGGATTAGGCCAGGGGCCTAATTTTATGTGCTGAGGCCTCAAGTGTTGACAGCTGAAGGCTGTAGGGGTCTGGCAGTTTACCTGGTGCTGAACTGGGTTCCTAAAGTGGACTGAGGTCACATGGTTTTTTCTGCATTTTGCCATGCTATACTGAAGCTCACAGCATGGGGGTGGGGTCTGGTCACTAGAAGAGTCCTACTCACCTGGGGCTGCTCTGAAACATGCAGACATCTGGCCACTGGAGGACACTTATTTGGCCAGGGCTGCACTGAAGCATGTGGGAGTATGGCAATTAGAGGATACCTGCCAGCCCATAGCCCTCCTGAAGAGTGTATAGGTAGGCTGCTGGCGGATGCCTACGTGCTGGGCCTGTGCTAAAGTATGGCAAGATTCAGTTGCTGGAGGATGCTGGCCCACTGGCTCATATTATGATTTTCTGATCTGGAGTCTTTCAGTTCCCCTGACTGTGCCAAGTCACACAAGGGGTATTGGTCTTGGTGCTTGCCTAATCCACCATCATATAATAATTGGAAAAAAGAAACATCAATTGCTCCTGGGTAAGCTGAGTTAATAAAATAAAAATAATAATTCTACCTAAATTAATTTACTTACTCAGTGCCATATCAAATTAACAAAAAATATTTTATGGACTAGAAAAAAATAACAAATCCAAGATATGGGAAATTAATACATACATACATACACACATATATAATATATATGTTTTATATATATATATATATGTGTGTGTGTGTGTGTGTGTGTGTGTGTGTGTGTGTGTGTGTGTGTATGTGTGTGTGTAATTGAATCATTCCTCAATGGATGCCTCAATTACTCAAGTGGTCAAAGAGCATCAACAAAGAATTCTCAAAGGAATTTCAGGCTATTAACATCCACATGAATGACTGCTTCAAATAATTTACAAATTTACAAATATGCAAATAAAACAAATCTGAGGTATTGTTATTATACCCAGCGAATTAACAAAGATGAGAAAATATAAAAACAGTGAATGTTGAGGGACCTGCAGAAGGACAAGAATATTGAAGCACTGTTGCTGGAGCAATATTCAAATATTCTGGAAAAGTAATTTGTAATTTCACTTTTTTTTCCCACTGCATTGAATTTTGCTAGGTACTTTGCGGTTTTCCTAGCAATTCTTGCCCTATATTCTTCATTCCTTTGATAGATCTTAGTTTCTAAACAGATTGTAAGTACTTTTAAGATACTCTTCATATTTTGTGTTTTTTTCTGAATTTTGTCCAGTTGCTAGCAAATATGGTTATTCAATAAATATATTTTGGATTGAATGGTTGGATGCTAATTGTGCAAAACTGACCATTAAGTGGATAGATAATGTCATGTAAAAATAAAAAATAATACTAGCTACATTATTAAGCTACTAAAACTTAAAACCACATTAGGATTTGTAAGGAAATTAAAAGATTACAAAGTGCTTTGCCTCATTCTATCCATGCACTGTCATTTTCATTTTATCGGGTGAGTTAATTTAGAGAGTTTAAATGGTATGTGTATGGTCATCTATTGAATTCAAGACTAGGATGTAGGCTTACCAACCCCAATCCAAAGTTCTTTTTTGTGACTCCATGCTCAACCACAGAAAACCTCTTGAAAAAAAAGTTTGAGATTGAATTTCAGAAGAGGTACAGGACATAACTTTGTCAGACAAGCAAGAGAAAGATATTACTACCATAAGTAACAGCATAAACAGATCCCCATGAGATTGGTCTGGTTTTCTTTTAGTGATGGGGAATAGAATAGCAAAGACCAATAGATGTTAAGAGATTGCTCTGATTCTCTCAGTTAGTGTCCAAGCTCAGTCCAAGGCAAGACCTTTCAGAATCCTAGTAAGTTTCTATTGAAATGAGAACAGCTTACAACCAGCTGCTTTAAAGGACATGTTTGTGAGCCTGACTCTCATAGTGGGGTTGAGACTGATGTGGCCCTTTTCTTATTTTTAGGAATCAGAGTTTGGAGGTTGGAGGTTGTACTACCATTCCCTGAGAAAGAGAAAATATAATTATCTATATTTTACTGAAGATAAAGCAGCATAAAATTATTTGCCTAAGGAACAAGCCCCCACAATTCTATGGCAGCCATGGAATTAAGCTCACAATTTTAGCTTGCAGGGTTACTATGACTGCAAATAGAGGGACAGGATTCAGTTATTCAGGAGGAAGATAAAATGTATTATAGAGAGAAAAAAAGGAAATTGTAGGTTGTAGGAAAGGAAATATTCTCTATAACTGAATTATGGCATTAATTGGCTTTTCAATCTAGTTGAAGGGTAGATTTAGATTCTAGTCCTTTGTTACCAAGCTGTACGCATGTGTGAGTGAATGCTTATTTCTATTCAGAGTGGTTTAGGAAGAGGCATCAGTGTGATGTCACAAAATAGAGAGAAATAATTTAAGTCTCCTGTTCAACTGGCTTAATTATTGGTTTAATTAAGCCATGTAGTTTTCTGGTGTTCTTATCTTATAGTTGGAGAAGCAGGTTGCTCTGGTAGTCAGTGCCTTATATACCTGAGTATATTCACCTGCTCGTATTCACAAATACGTTAATGTTTTGTACATCTGGTCCTGTCATTTCTTTGATCCATGTGCTTAAAGCAATATGGTTTTCTTCAGAGGATTCCTTGGAAATAAAATGTAAGATTTTTTTTATTTGTTTCCTATTACCATATGAGAAAAGGTAACTCAGAAAACAGGACAGTAAAGTACCAATGCCCTCTTTCATCTTTGTCATCAGGAAAGGAATTTGACAAATTGGGCAAACTTAAAATAATAGGATCCTAGATTTAAAGCTAGAAGGGCCCTCAGAACCCAACCTGTACAATCCCCTCATTTTACATGTGAAGAAACTGAAGCCCAGAGTGCTTAAGTAACTTGCTCAAAGTTACAGCATCATAGAAGGGATTTGAATGAAAGATCTTTGAATCCAAATGCAATGATTTTCCCACTATAAAACATGCTGACAGTTGCAGAGATATCTATCTAGATTTGATTTTAGTATAGAACAGGCGTTTATTCTTTGGGGGCAGTGTGTAGCACATAACAGGCTCTAAATAAATGCTTATTAATTTGTGTTACAAGCATGGCTGCCAATCCAGTATGATGACCAGGTTGACATCATCCCCATTATTCTCCCATTCTGATCTAGTGAAATAGGATGACTGGAAAGGATAAATTTGTCTTAGGGCATTTTATTTAAAATGTAAATTTTTAAAATTTGCCTTACAACCATTTTGCCAAATCTATCATATATTAAGAGTCAGGAGATATAAACAAAAAAGTTTTTGCGGTAAGTGCTATAATAAAGCAAAGCCACTTTCCCTTTTCTGTTATGCATAATACTCCTTTAACGCAGTTTTGAATTGCTGATTTGTTAAAGTATTCTATTCATGTGAATCTAACTACATCTTTTAAATGTTTATGAATATTTTTTACTTTACTTTCTGTAGTGCCAAGGCAATATTCATAGCAGTGATGGCAAATATGAATACACTGGTGTAGTTTTGAATAGCAAAATATACAAACTCTCCAAATGAAAGACAGAACCAAAACATTTATTCAAATACCAGAAAACCAAATCTATCATAGCAACAAAGAAATCCATCATAATAACAAAGAAGTCTAGACACATTAATAGGTCTTTCCACAACTAAACACCCTCAAGCAAATTGCCCTTATCTCACCCACAGCCAGCTAACTGCTCTCTCATTCTCTCCCCATTCTGGCTACTCTGACCAACATCATCCCAGCTCTGCTCTAGCTCTGCTTCTTCCAGTTACACTCTTCCTGATACATCCTTTCCTATTCTACTTGCTCAGTAAGCTTCTCCCACCACATGTAATTTAGACTTCCATGTGATTTAAGCAGGTCACATGGGCCCATTAATAGATGGGAAAGATCTTTAAATTAAGCAAAAAAACCAACAACAAATTAACAATTCACTTTCAATCTAATATCAATCTGCCTACCCCACCCAGAGAGCAAGAGGTAGTACCCCTACCCACCTCCTTTAGCAAAAATTTTGAGAGGGTTTATCCTTATACTGGCCAATAAATAAACCAGGTCTGGCAGCATATTTAGTATTCCACACTTTTAGTAATCTTTCTTTTCAAAAACCTTTCAGATTTGTTGTTGTTATTGCTATTATTTCCTTTTATCTTATTATAGTAATTTTATATATTTTTTTTATGGTTCTGTTGGCTCTCCTTTCCATAAGCTCATATATCTTCTCAAATTTCTTTATATTTTTTGTTGTCATCTTTTCCTATAGTTCAGTAATATTCTGTTACATACACACAATTTGCTTAACCCTAGGTATATCTTTGAGAATTTTCTTTTAATATCTTCTTACCAACAACATTCAGCTTCTATCTATCCAACAATCCATACATTTGTTATTTTTTCCTTTGTGTCACCTGGCAAAAAGGGAAGATAGATAGTAATATTATGTCTTCATCATACATTTTTCTTTTAAACAGAATATCTGTGTCCTCTTCATATGTCAAAACAAGTGCAGCTTTGTGGGGGCAAAGAATGGAACACTTGACCTAGAGTTCAGAAGACCTGAGTTCAAATATTACCTTAGAACCAGGGATAGCAGCCACTATGAGTAGTTGAGAAAGTTATAACTGCTGCACCATGGTATTGGCAACTTGTAATCTCCTGTTGTTTCACCATCTTGGTGTTATGGAATATTTATAGGTGTCTATGTCTAGGGTTGTGATTTTTGCTGCTTAAAATTCATAAACACTATGGACCAGAATCAGGAAAGTAAAGGATAAATAAAACTGTGACAGATTCAGTGTACTGCTGCCCATATGAATTGGGTGAGCAGAGAAAGAACTTGATCCTGATTTCCTTCATCTTAAGATGGACATCTGGCAATGAGCATCATATGTGATATAAGAATCAACGCCAGAATTTCTTTTAATATGATTAGCACAGCATATTCCCTTGAGTGTCTGCTAAATTAAAACATGCAAAAACTTTGACTTAATTATTTATTTTACATTTCCAGCCAAATTAAATGGGATTGAGTAATTTAAATTCCCTGTCATCTTCACTTTAACCTGAACTACAATGATAATAAAGTAAGGACTGATACAAGTGAAATTAACCAAAAATTCATTTGGCATACTTGTTGGATGACTCTTAACCTTGACTGGGAGACCACAGTTATCAATCCGAACAACATTCAAAGGAAGTGTAAGTGACAATGCTATCAACAGAGAGAATTCCTTTTTATTTATCAAGAATGCCATTATGATGTGTGAGTGATGCCTTCTCTAGAGTAAAGAGTCTTAAACTGAAATGTAATTAGCACTGTAATTCTGGAATGTGGAAAGCATTTAACACTCCTTCTTCTGTAGTAATAACCACTAGTTATAACAACTACATAGCATTTTGAGTCTCACGATATATTTTGTATATCACCACAGACAAAGTTTCACAATTCATTAGCTCAAATTCTCTCTCAGGAAGCATATATTATTTTTCAGTTTAACATATTGTCTCCAGAATAATAGCACAAGTCCAGACTTAACTTCTTCCCGCATTTCTGACATTGTGTGTTATTCAAAGCAGAGCTGGACAAACTTTTACATGATTTTATTGAAGCTTGATCAAGCAGAAAAGTTATTTCAGTAGTCATCCAATGGAAGCATTAGAGCAGTGAAGAATACTGGAATCCAGGGCAGTGTTAAGAAGATACTCTTATCAGTAATAAGTACATTGGCAGAGCCAAACAATCAGAGAGTGTTAATATGAACACTTCCAAAATCCAACAGGATCACATAGAGCAGTTTTATCAAATTACCAAACAGATCTTGCAAAAGTCACCTGGGTCTGAATTTTAATATCCTTCTTTCACTCTTTTAGTTCTTTTTTTTCTAGATCTCTCCATCCCTTTCTCTCTGCCTATCTCTTTGTCACACACACACACACACACACATACACACACACACAGACACACTTTCTCTCTGTGTGCTGGGTTACATAAAGACGTTTACTAGCTGTGTGACCCTGCACAGGTCACTTATCTTTTGTCTTCCTTTGTTTCCTCAGCTGTAAAATGGGAATATTAATAGCACCTACCTCCCAGAGTTGTGGTGAGGATCAAATTAGACAATTGTAAAGTACTTAGTACAAGGCCTGGCACATCGCAAGGTACTATATCAGTGTTAGCTAAACTATGGTCCATACCTCTATGAGTTTCCAAATCCCTTCTTATTATTTAAGTGAACTATTGCAACAATTCTCAAATGAATTGTAAACTATTAAAAATGCTATGAATAAATATCACAAATAACTAATTACAAAAGAAATGCAAATAAAACAACTTTAAAGTTTCATTTCACAACCAAGAAACTGGAAAAGCTGGCAAAAGTAGGAAATAATGTTGGATAGGTTATGGAAGTACAGGAAAACAAATGATTTATTAATGGGGCTGTGAAATACTCTAACAATTCTTGAAAACAATATGAAATTATGCTAAGAAAGTGACCAAAATTTTCATATCCTTTGATATTGCAATACACAAAGGACTCACAGAAACCTTTTTTTTTTGACAACAGAAAGAAATTGTAGAAAAGGTACATCTATTGGAGAGTGACTAAATAAAATATAGTACATGAAAAAATGAAAATTACTGTGTTATAAGAAATGATGAATAGGAAGATCACAGAGAAGTGTGAAAAGACACATGAATTGATGCAAAGTAAGATTAATTGAACCAGGAAAACATTATACCTAATGCCTATAACAAATATGGTATAATAAAAACAAAGTGAAATTTAATGCTCTGTAATTATGTAATTATTATGTAATTAGGATGGTCAAATCCTAGCAAGAGAGCAGAAAATGCACTTCTCTCATTTCCTTGCAGAGGCAAGGCATTATAATAGACACATAATGTCTACTCAGTTGATATATTGTTTGGTTATACTTAATTGCTTAACTCCCTTTTATTTGTTACTTCTTCTTAGAAACAATGACTTATGAGGGATAGGGGATAGATTTATTCAGACATGGAAATGATATAGAAAGAAAAGATATCAATTTTTTTAATTCCTTAATTTAATTTTTAATTTTTTATAAAAGTAAATCATATTGAAAAATCACAGAATCTTTAGTCCACTTTCAAAGTCACCAGTTTATACTAATTCTCCAAGATTAGACAAGCCAAAAGGAACTGAAGTGTAAGGTGAGAAGTTGTATGATTAAGGAGTAAACACAAACACCATAATTAACTGCGACTCCTTTGTGATTCAGCCTCCTGTATATATTTGTATATATTTTTTTTAAAAATCATTAGTAGTAGACTAAGGATTCTACCTCTGGGTGTTATTGTATATACCAAGTTTACAGGAGCAACTTGTGTTGACCTCTATGTGCCCTTGAAAATACTCCATTTAGGTAAAGTGAGAAACCAAAGAGAATTACATATATGATATTAAATATAAATATCAAGTACTGTTTTCTAAAATGATGACTCAACTCATCTTTTACCTCCTCAGCAAGGTTATTCCAATATTGCCCATAGAGTTCTTGCATCTTTTTAAAGGACACATGATTTGTATCACATTTTTTTTTTAGCATTTAATACATATTACCTATATTGTTACTGCAGTTATTTTCTCAGTTCTTTCCCCTCAGTTCTTATTTCTCCAACTCTATGTAGTAGAAAAAGAACTGGATGTAGAACTTGATGAAGGACTCAAACATACTAACTACTTTGGTCAAGTAATTTCATGCCTTTGGTTTCATGATCAGTAAAATAAATAGACTACAAAATCCCTTCCAATTATAAATCTCTGATCTCTGATTCTCTTTAGTCCTATAAATTTCCTTTATTATCAACAGCAAATGCTGACATAAAAGGTATAACTAATAAATACTTGCTGCATTGGTGATAATGGCTATGTGAATAGATGAGGACATAAAAATATGACTTCTTAAGGAAATTAGTGGTGTCAGTGGGGAAACATACGAACTTAACTTTTCTCCAGTGAGTAAAAGCTTCAAGGAGTAGATGGGATTTAAGATGGACTTAGAGGAAAATTGACTGTTGGAAGTGGAAGGAATCAATGAGGAAAGCGAGACCTAGAATGCTAAAGTGACTCACCCAAAAAAATCATAAAATTGAATAGTGAAAGAGACTAGAAAAGAAGAATATTCATGGTTCTGTAGATCAAAAAGGTTACTTCTGACTCTCTGAGCTGTGAAAAGAGGAACATGGATAAGGAGGCGGATAAAAAGATTGCCAAATCAGAATAAAGGCTGTAGGCAGAAGAGTTTGGAATAGCCTTCTTTTTCACAGTCACAGAATTTTTCATGTGAATTAACTGGATATTTTCCTTTCTGTTCCTATGTAGGCATCATCAGTATAAATAGCCCGACTTTGCAGTGTAGTTTTTCTTCACTGTCCCACAGAAAAATCCATAACAATCATCACATTTAACATGTTGCTTTAGCAAGTGACCAGACATCTTGTCATGCTTTTTTCCCCTCATAATTGCAGAACAGTGACAGCTTATAGTTCAAATCAATCAATCAATAAAATTTATTCTCTGTTATGTGTCAGATACTATGCTAGGTATGAAAAATAAACAAATATAATAAACTAAGCCAGCTCTACTTATATGGAGCTTACATTTTAAAGGTTAAATATTTATATAAATGTGTATAGAATGT
This sequence comes from Potorous gilbertii, assembly GCA_028658325.1. NCBI lineage: Eukaryota > Metazoa > Chordata > Mammalia > Diprotodontia > Potoroidae > Potorous > Potorous gilbertii. The sequence goes on from CM053771.1 coordinate 334,632,438, forward strand.
AAAGATAATAAATATAAAGTAACTAAAACAAATCACATAGAGGACACTTTCAGTTGGGGAGAGGAGTCAGCAAAGGCTTCACAGCAGCCTGTGATGTCTACAGTTTGCTTCGTCAAAGTTGAAACGTCAAGGGAGACTGGAAGAAATGAAAATCTGAGGGAAAATTTGAAAGATTTGGGACTAGATTAATTTTGAGCATTGTATGTCAGCATTTATTATTTAAGATCAAGAAGAGGTTATAGGGGGGAGTCTCAGGGAGGAAAGAGGGGAGGACACAGAGACGTGAGAATCTCTCATCTATGTCTGCTCTAGATGGGATTGACCCTGATTTGCGTAGGTGCAGCACATAGTAAGATGGGGTTTCAGGGATACAAGTTTAGGAAAACATCAACATTGGGGATGGCCAGAGCTACACATCCAACCAGAGGTGGGGGCTGGGATTCTCTTTGGATCAGCAACACTGCTTCCTTTTAGGAACTGAAACATAGTATAAGCTCCAATCCACTTATTTCAGTTCTTTCAAAACATTCTTGTAAAGTCTTTGTGTTAAAGAAGTCTTTCAACGCCTTCCTAATGTCTTATACTTTGCTTCTAGTTTCTTTGACTATGCATCCAACTTGTAAGCTGCCTATTCAAGAGCTGCTACTGGCTCCTCTATTAAAGTTACTGATCCAGATAAGCCTGAAGTGCTGCATATTTCTGGTTTAAATCCTTTAGGTTTCTACTTATGTTTACTGCAATATCTTTCATTTCTAGATACTTCAAGCTAGTCAGTTTGTTCATATTTTCTAGAAGTTTACAGTTTTCACTGGTGGATGTCAGCTCACCCATCAGGTAAGTGGTCTTTGTGAAGAACGAATCCTGGTACAACCTTGCGATGTTCACCTCTGTGGCCTCCAAGGCCTCAAATCCTGGTACAACCTTGCGATGTTCACCTCTGTGGCCTCCAAGGCCTCCTCGTCTGCCTCCAGCAAGGTCGGGGAAGAGAGGAAGGAGAAAGGAGGGAAGGAAGAGTGAAGATGGGAGAGGAGGAAGGGGAGAGGATAGGGGAGGAAGGGGTGAAAAGGGGAAGGGACTACATTATTTTTAATCATTGGTGCTTTCTCAGAAAGAGGTGGAGCACAAAGGGAAATCATATTGGCATTAACAGATTTGTTTTGAGAGAATCAAACTGACTCCATTTTGTATCATCATTGACATTTTGTATAGCGGCTTGAATTAAGCTTCGTTCTCTTGAGTTAGTTTAGTTTTCCCGTAAATCAGGTCATTTCAAGGAAATCAGTTATCACTGATCTGCAATAGTAACTGTTCTGCAGAATACAGGTGGATACAGCCAAATAACATTCTCTAGACCTGGAAAGTTATAGTCCTTACTAGTAATAGGATGACTCAACTACATGTTATTCTATTTTTGTCTACTAGATAATGTGTGTTCTGTTTTTGTACTGTGTTTATTATAAAACCCTTGTAGTTTCTCTGTTTGTTTGGGTCCTGCATGCCTGCTAAGGGCCAAGGCCTTATTTGTTTGCAGACTGCTTGTCTTTGCCAATAAATTGCCTTGCTCAGACTTAATTTCCTCAGTAATTTCAGTTTGTTCATTATATTGGATGAGCTTTCAGCTAGGAGATAGAAGAAAGGATCATGACCCCTGGGACAGCCTCTTAGAAGAACTCCCTAGAGCCCTCTGGTTTATCTTTTTTCAGTGAGGGCTTCTCCATGGAGGACTGCCCTGAGGTTCAGACTCTCTCTCAACGTCAACTCTTCTGAGCCAAGGTAAGGCCTCACACTGTAAGGGAAGTTACAGCTTTATGTGTCTGATGCGGTGTATTGTCTGTGTTTAATACAACTGTTTGGCAACAATTGGCAATAAATCTTGGAAATACCCCTAAAGGAATAACCCACTGGACAACTTTCTTCTTCTGGTGAGGCTTCCAGCTCAAGCTGGTAGGGAATGAAATGCACCCATTTGGTTCCACTTTTGGAAAGTCCTTAATAAGCCTGGAAACAGGGACACTTTCCATTCAGAAGGCGGTAACAGGATGAGAGCCCTCAAATTATGCAAAGATTGTCTAAGATATTTAAGAATCTTCATGGGTCTCAAATTTGGCCTGAAAAAGGTAATTTCAATTATTTCAAATTAAAAGCTTTGAAACTAGTTTAGAGTATTGTGTGCACTAACATTTTTTATTATTAAACTTTCATTGATAAGGAAAAACTTCTCTACCTAGTATCTGTCTTGTATCATCTGCCACAGGAAAAGAGTGAAAATCTTGTGTGTTTGTGTGTGTGTGTGTATGTGTAATTTTAAAAACTTTCAGAGAGAATATCTCTCTTCTCTGCCTTCCTAACTCTGTCCAAGGTGGAAAGACAGAAAAGAAAACAGAGGTGAAAGAGAAGATAATCTTTTTTCCCAGAAGGCAGAAATTAATGCTATTGTAAAACTAATTGGAGATTAAATTTGTGACAAATATAATTTTTCTACTATGAATTTTCAAATTATGGCTTGAATGTTTTTATAAATACTGAAATGTTTTAGTGTGTTTTCAGTACTCTACACTATACACTCTGTACAATTTTTTTTAAGGAAATGCACAAATAAAACTATGGAAATTACATAGAAACTGCACTTAGACAATCATTCTTTCTCTGAAGAAAGCAGTGCCAGGAAAGAGGGTCATTTAACTCTTTCCCTGACAATGATAAGAGAAACTTGTTTAAATCAGGGAGCAACTCCAATGTAAAATTTAATTTGGAAGAATGTTTGGATGCTGCTTCTCTATTTTCTTCTGTAAATGATATAATAGAACTTAATTGTTTAAGTAAACTACAAGTAAAATCTTTCTAAAACCCCAGACAACAACATTGTAGTTAATTGATATAGAGTAAGAAAAAATTGTGCTAAATTTGTAAAGGGAAATTTCACTGGAGTGAAGCTAAGATCTATACATAGTGTGGGATGTGTTTGAAAAATAAAAAACTAGAAGAATTAAGAAAATAAGAGAAGTGTTGGATTACAGTATTAAAAAAAAAAGAACAAGAAAGGTTCAGTTTTGAAGGATTTTAATCAAAGTCCACTGTAGAGATATATAGATAGAGGAAGGGAGAACATTTAAGCAAGTAGGATGTGAAACTGAAAAGGTTTTGGAGTTTTAGAAAGAGAGGTTTAAGGCAAGTTTTGATCTCATTGAGATAAGGATATGAGGACCTTTATTTGGTTGTTCTTTGTGATGTGGAAAATATAGAAATATAATTGTGGTACTGAAATATTTAAGTATAGCACACAAAAATTATATCCTTGAAGGACCACTAGAAGGATATATTTTAGTCTTTATTTGAGGAATGAAAATTCTCATGGATTCTAAAAGAAGGAATGGAGAATACAAGACTGCCACTTTAAATCTTTGGTGATAGACTAACTGAAAGTAGTGGACTCTATAATTTGGAATGCCCTGAAAATAACTGAGGTTCAAAATGTTATTATTTGAAATTGTAAACCTATACTTGATTTGATTGAAATTTTTTCTGAAATTAAATTATGTGATCTCATTTACAGTGTGATATGTTTTCCTATTCGTATAATTGCGGTAAATCAGAACTAAATACCAAACACGTTTCTATTTGGCATGAACTATATGAATCAGGAAATCTGAGTTCAAATCTGTCTCAGAAATTTATTGGCTGGGTAATCTTCAGCAAGTCACTTCAACTCTTCCAGAATAATGTGGGGATACTATCCTCAAAAGGAGGGACAAAGATGTAAAAGTTTGGTTTTTTTTAAATTTACTTGTATTGTAAATTTTGTGAAAGCAATGAAATTGGACAGTTTTCTTTAATATCCAGGATAGATACATAGATGGAGAGACAGATAGATAGATACAGATATACATACATGCGCAGACACACACACACATTTGCATACACACAGAGACAATTGGCCTCCAAATGTTTCCAATGAGATATACAGGACTTGTGTATGTTTTGATAACAAATCTCAAAATTAGATTATAGTATTATATATGAAATTGCATTAACAATTGTAAAGATTTTCAAATCATCTCCCTCTCACTTTTGAAGTATTTATCTAATAATATTAAGAGACAAAAGGGCTCATTTTCATATTCAGGCCTTTCTGGATTCTTTTGAAGTTTCTTCCTTCATTGTGTTCATGCCTTTGTTTATTTCAGGTACAGGATTCAGGGAAAAATAAAAACAGCGAATGATAGATTCAAACTGAAATTCTTTGGAATTTCAGGGGAATTCTAGAGCTCTCATTTTATGTTCTTCTCACAGCTTTGTACTAATAGGATTAGAATCGTAAGGCTGGAACTGGTTGCCACCCCATGAACCAGTTACTGGAATATCAAGTTTAGGAGATTTTAGCAGGATTACCTAGTAATTTCTACAAGTGACTTGGAGGCAAAGAAGCAGAGCGTCTTTCAGAGCTGCCCTAAGAAAGTAGCCTGTCTTACAACATCCAAGAGACCAGATAACCACATGGGACATCTGGGACTTCAGATGAAATATCCTGATTACATGAACATTGGGAATGAGTTGCCAGGTTGCAAAGAGGCTTGATGATCATTCTTGTATTACTTTGACATTTAGTTTCATAGGTTTATGTTTACTGGGTGTTCTCAGAGACCCAGTTGATATGCAATTCTTCTTTCTCCAATTTACTGCATGGTCAATCCTCTAAATGGTTTAATCTATAACTTGACCCAGTTTGCTTATAGAAACTATTTAACATGGTTTGTCTCCTTAAGGAATACATGAGACTGTGACTCTATTTATTTGTTTGTTCAACTTTTAGGGCACTGAAGGAAATGTAGAATTTTGGTTTGTGATACTGATGGCCATAGTATATTTCTTCCCTGTTTTAAGTTTCAATCCTCTAGCTTATAGCCATTAGTTGCATGCTTAAACCCATCTAACATGGTCTGATGTACTTCCTCTGAATTTGTTCTATCTGCACTTTAGACCAAGGTGGAAGAGGAAGGAATTATACATATATACTTTTGAAATGCTTTTCAAGGCACTCCCCCTATCCAAGAAAGAGCCTTTCTACCAATACACGCATTTTTATTAGAAGATACATTGGTTGCTTCTTATATAGATGAACTACAAATCAGGCTACAAGGACTCAACAATGTGAGAGCATCAGTACAGACTGGACCTGGAGTTTTCACTACATGACTTTTACCTAAGAGACAAGGTCTGCATCAATAATTTCCAGTAGAAAAATTGAAACTCAGCTTGGGAAGGTATATTGTAAGTGTTACTGACCACTCCAACAGCAATCAAGATTAGGGAAATAGGATTCCTGAGTGCAGGGAAATGATCTGGTAGCCAGCTTTGGTAAAAAGGCCCTATTGCCCATATGTTTAACCTTATTTTTAGATTCCCTTTGTTGTTGCATTAAAGTCTATTGCAGGTTAATCTCAAAGAGGCTCATGTTAGTGCATTCATATCCATTTTAAGAATTAGCTTATATTTTAGATTACAAAATGAGTTTATAGTCAGTAATCCATTGGAATGTCTCCCACGGATCAAAGGGGGGAGTTGAGTGAATGAAACCAACTCCATTTTGTATCATTACCAACATTTTGTATGGAAACTTTGGTTTAAGCTTTTGTTTTTCTGAACTAAAGTTTAATTTTTCTTCTAATCATGCCATTTCAAAGAAATCAGCCATTACTGTACCTCTAACTTTTACGCAGAATGCAGGTGGATAAGGCCAATCATCATCTTCCAGTCCTGGAAAGTCCCAGGCCTTACTACCAATAAAAAAAACAGGATTATTCAATTTTATAAGCTATTCTATTTTTAACTACATCCTATTCTATTTTTATTTACTATATAATGCCTGTTTTATCTTTGTACTTTGTTCTAAAACCCTTATAGTTTCTCATAGTTGCTGTTGTCCTGCATTATCAAAGAGGACCATGACATCAGTGAAATGATGACATGACTTGCAGTAGACTTTTATTTGAGTGAGGGAGGGCTGTGCAAGGTCACCAATCTCACTTTCTTCTCCTGAGCCATCTGGGTCCAGTGGCCTGATATTTATCAGGATGATTGGAGGTGGCCCAGGAGGCAATGTGATACACTGGCTATTTTAGGATGAAGCCTTTTGAGGTTCTCACTTTGAGTGAAGTAGTAAGTCTCTTTAAGAAGTGAGTCAAGGGATGACCACTTTAATTAACAAAAAAAAAATAAGCTGGGAGAGGAAAATCCTCAGGGTTACTGGTTCAAAGAGAAACAGTTACTACTGACATTCACTCTGAGCCAGGAGGGCTCAAAATATAGTCATTAAGTAGAGCTTGGGCAGGGACTTATTGTGGTCCAATCTAGGAGCTTCATAGTGAAATGGATTTAAGGAGGGAGAAAATATGAAGGAAAGAGAGAAAGAGAGAGAGAGAGAGACAGAGACAGAGACAGAGAGAGAGAGAAAGAAAGAGAGGGGGAGGGAGAAATGAAGGAGGAAAGAAAGAAAGAACGAAAGAAAGAAAGAAAGAAAGAAAGAAAGGAAAGAAGGAAGGAAAAGAAAGGAAGGAAGGAAAGTTTTTCTTTATGAGGTCTTGCATGCCAGTAAAGAGTCAAGACCTGATTTGTCCACAGATTGCATGCCTTTGCCAATAAATTACTTTGGTTGGACTTTATTTCCTTAGTAATTTCAGTTCATTTGTTACAATTTAAATTAATGAAAGATACAGTTCCTGAATTCTCACTGAACTGCAGCCAGTAAGGTGATTAGACATGTTGAGCACAGAGACAGCTCCAAAAAATAGATCTTTCTTCAGCAGTCATGTCAGCAACAAATATCTGTGCTTAAGACATCCTGATAGTATATTATAAGGCAGACTTTGTAGGCAATATACCACAGTCATAGCACCTTTACAACTTTTTAAGGAAATCTGGCTAATTGTTTTACAGTCATTCTCACTCATCTTCAATCTTGAGTGCTTATGTGATAATACACCTTTTCTGGCTCCTCAGGTAATATTTTGCCTATTTTTACTCTATTGCATTGTTTTTTCCTGCCGACCTAGGCAGTCAATAAACATTTATTAAGTATCTACTATGTACCAGGCACATGCTAAGCAGTGAGGATACAAATAATACAAAGTCATCCAGTCCCTGACCTCAAGGAACTTATAATCTAATAATGGAAGACAACACAGAAAATGAAGTTGAAAAGAGGGAGTGGGGAAGAAGACACCTGATAAGGTCTAATATCTATCAGGGGGCTTGATAAAGAAGTCTAAAGGGTATAAATGGATGTAAAATGGACAGATGGTTGGCCTGGTCCCCCTCCTTAAGTAGGGGTTTTATAGTTCCTGGCTCTGTTCTCAAATAAGAGAAGCAGAGGGTACTTACGAGGTACAAATACCAAGACTGATTCCACAGTGAAGGAGGATGAGATTTCCTAATGATGAGATTCGTCAGGGAATAATGCAGATGTTTAAAAATGGAGAAATCCAGTAGAGCTGGTAGAAAACTCTTCAGAATGACCACACTGATATTCTTAAAGCACAGATTTATTCTGCTCAAAGATCTCTAGTGATTCTCTCTTGTCTCTAGAATAAAATACAAACTCCTCTAATTCAGCCCTTAAAGTCTTTTAAAACTTTGTTCCAGACTATTTTTCCAGGATTATCATCTATTACTCCTCTTCACATCCTTATTTATTCTAGTCAAACTTGCTTTTCTCTAACCAAGGTGTTTCATCTTCAACCTTAGTCACTGTTTTTTTATGGTATCCCTCTGATCCAGTTTCCAAATGTGATCACTAGAGAACAAATTTGCTAAGGAATCATCTCCAGAATTACCAAGTTTGCTGATAGAATGTGCTATATGTATAGCCTATACCTCTAAGGAGGCTACAAATTCTCTTTAATCTGAGAAAATGGGATAGTCAGAGAAAGACTCTATTTTTTGTACCACTAGGGATTCTCATGTTCCCTAGTGTCGATGGGAGAAGTGAACTGACTGTAAATTGGCAGGAAAGTAAAATAAAGATGAGAAAAATTTGGTTTGTTATTTTATTATTTTTATAACTTTAATTAGGTATGTCAAATTACCAAAATGTGATGGAAGCCATTTGAAGGAAACTTGTAAATGTTAAATGGACTGGAAATGTGAACAGTCCTGCAGAGGGTCACTGCTCAACATGCCCTTAGAAATATTCTCAGAGAAAAAAGACAAAACTTCTTTGAAGCAGCAGTGTCTGAGAATTCCATGGAATACTTCCAATGCTTTTACAAGGGCCCACAAATAATAGGATCAAAGTTGAGGACAGTTCTGGGCAATGAAATCTACAAATGATCAGAGTCCATAGCAAATCACGGAAGATGGAGCAAAATAAGTTTTGCATTTCCCTAGGTAATGAATTAAAAGAATTTAAACACTTCATTTGTATCCAGTGTGATGGCAGCTGCTTATCCAAAATTTATGACCCAAATTAAAAACCACAGACAAAATCCCTGGCCAACATAATTGTTCAGAGAAAGAAAGGGGTTTTTAAAGTTGAATTCCTTTTTTTGTAATGGATGTTTATTTCCATCAGTATTTTTCCAACACTGTCAGAGCATCTAGGTTTTAAGATGACTCTCGTAATTCCTACCCACTCAGTGTCCTGAGAAGTAGGAGCCAGAGACCAGTCCTCAGAAGCCAGGTGAGCACTCCAATCTTCAATAAACACAGATGCACACAGATGGCACCTGTATTCCCTTGGACCGATCAGCTACCTCTAGTTGAGTATCAGTGAATTCTGGGGCAGGTACAGTCCATTCACCCTGAACTATTGCCTTTGTCACTGTCTTGTCAGCTGTGGCCTGCTCCTCCTTTTCAATCTCCTCTGTATCCCTGTAGAAATAAAGATCATGCATAACCTCCCATGGATGTTCATGGGAGATGGTACCATGCATATATAGGACTTCACAGGCTGGCATCCACCACATCAGACTTTGAGTGAGCTCTCTGGTTTTTACATGGAATGGCAATGTTCACATTGTGAAGTGGAAAGTCTGTGTTGCACAGTACAATGGTTGGTAGGTTAACAAACAATGCTTCAGTCAGAGGCTGATGATGTACCCAAGAATCAGTTCCACCAAGAGGCCAGGCTCCTGTAATGGTAAGGAAATTTGAAGATCTGCCCTTTAATAGGCCCATGTGATCTGCTTTGATCTCTGGCCCAACCCATGTCCTGAGTCACATAGAGCCAATGATGGGAGGAGCTTGCCAAATGTGGAATAGGAAGGGTGCAGCTGAGAGAGAGCAAGGCAGAATTGGAAGAGAGTAAGGCAGAGCAGGGGAGGGGAGGCTTGACAGAGAGAAGGTTTGGGGATGGCTGTATTCCATTTTTTGATAATATGTACAAACTGTTGGCATTGTGGAATTGGTTTTCTGGTACCTGAATAAATATTTTGGTTTCATCTTTAAGGAAAAGAGTTTACATTTTGAGAATTTAACCTGGAAATATACATGCTTATCCACAGAGGCTACTGTGGGTATCTCATTGTTGTTACAGCTCCCTAAAAGTTGCCTGTGTCTGGTTAGTGAAGGTGCTGGGTGCTTCAGCGCCCAGCAATAGGTCTGACATCAATGGAAACAGCAAATTTCAGAACAGCTTACTGGCTCGTATCCCTGGATGACGTGGTATTAACTTCAGCTGGGTTTTTCATAGTGACAATGGCACGAGCTGAGAGCAGAAGCTTTTCCCATATTCTCTTGGCGTTAATGATGTAGATGCCATCCCTCTTTGTTTTGTAGGTATACTGTTCCATCTGGAAATCCAAATTGCTGCCACTCAAATGGATTCCTGCAGCAAGAAATTTAAGGACATCCTTCTTCATCTATAAGACACCTAGGGTTCCAGACACTGTGAAAGTTTCCCTTTAAATTTCCAATGGAAATCGAGAACAATGCCATATGTAACCTTCTTCTGGGCAGCACAGAAAGTCAATATTTTTGTTTAAATAGAGTTGAAAACATTCTTACCTGAACAAATGGCTGTTGAAATTAGTCATGAGGACCAGTATTAAAAAAAAAACACAAAAAGCAAGCCAGAATTTTGGAAGCCAGGAAGTCAGCCATGGTGAGGAAAAAACATATTTCAAATGTCTAGAAAAACCTAAAGTATAGAATTCCAATGAAGGTTAGGAATGCAACTGATTTAATGAATAAAGTCAGCTGTCAGAAGCAACTCTCTACCCATGCAGGCCATTACTCTCTTTGCAACTTACAATGTTAGTGTGTTTGGAGCACTGAGAAGTGGAGGGATTTATCAGGGTCACACAGGCAAGATATGTCAGAAGTAGAACTTGAAACTAGGTCTTCTTAGCTCCAAGACTAGCTCGGTATGAGCTATACACTATGCTGTCTCTGGAATGAAATTTGTTGTAAAGCAAATCAAGATAATGATAGGAAAAGCACAAACACAGAAAGAACCCTGCTCCTGAGGGCTTAAAGGGCTTTGCTTAAAGGGCTTCTTTTCTTACTGAGGAATGATGAGTGATAGGCAAACTAACATCGGTTGGGAAATCTGAGGGTCACAGATTTAATCCCATGGTGGACAGGGTGCAGAAATTTGGCATTTTAGAGAAAGTATTTCAGTATATGCCATTGTCAAATCAGTCAGATGATTTTCTCCAAACAGCATCATTTATTCATCACAAAAGGGTTCCCCAGTAAACATTACACCTTTCAGAAAAAACAACCCTAAGGCAAAAAGATTATTTGGATTCCACTGACTACCTGTTCATTTTGGGAAAATATGAATTCAGGTCCAGTGAGTAAGGGAAAGTGCAAGGGAATTCATTCGTCTTGTCTTGGACTTGCTTGTTTGTTTACCCAAGTAGCCAATGATGATTTTGAACCCAAGGCCTGGAGGAAGAACTGGACAGAGAGTAACTTACTTGACAGCTAATGAGCTATGTCTGAGCTGTATTAGTCTCTTCAAAAATTATCATTTCTTAAGAAAGGTGGAATAAAAAGCATTAATGAGCATTGAGGAAGGGGGAGAATAGCCCAGTGGATAAAATAATGGGGAAGAGAGAAAATCAGAGTAAGCAGCTTAGCAGTTAGAAAATCACTGAATAATAAAGAATTGATGGGATGTGATTGGCTGTCCTTAAGAGAAATGAGACTAGAAAGGTCAGCAGCAAAGGAGGTTATAACGCAACTTGTAACATTGCATATCCAACCATCTAGTTGAGGCTAGCCTGAACTTTTCAATAAAGACAAAAAATGCTTATGGTCACAGTTCACTTTCATCTCAACTGATCTGCTCTTAGCAATTAGAGTTGATGGAGCACAGACTTTGTATTGGTTAATATGCAGGGACAACTCCAATGTTGACTTCCTGTTGCCCCTTCACTCTACTGGAAAGATTCTGATGCCTATCAGGTATTACTCCTGAGAATGGAAGTAGAAAAGCCTCCACTTCTACCATAACCAGAATATAAATTAACCCTGATTATTTTTTACCTCAAAATGGCAATCTATGTGTTGAAATGTCAATTCACACAGTATTACTCTCCTACCATATTACCTATCCTTACTATTCTTACCCTGTCATGCTTCTGGCTGACATGGGATAACGCAGGCTACAAAGAAGAGGGCAATGGGATATTCTTTCCAGTTACCCTTTAACTGTAAACTCCCCTCCTAAGACAAACAATACTTAAGTGACAATTCCAGATTTACAACCTATAAATTAACTAGCTGTGTGTGCCTATGGCCAAGTCAACTTACTTCACAAGGTCTCAGTTTCTTTCTTCATAAAAGATAAGTTAGCCTAGATCACCTCTTAGGTTCATTTCAGTTCTAGGTCCAATGACAAAAGCTCTAGTTTCACATAGAGTAATTCTTCTCCAACCTAATTTGGCAGGGTTTCTGAAGTGCAATAGTATCAATAAATTGGATTGAAGGAGAAAGGGAACAACAATGGCACAGTGGTCAAGGAGCCAAGAGACCTTCCCTGACATTTGATGTCTAGGTTACCATATGCAAGTCACAACTATACATGTCAGTTTCCTCATCAAGAAAAATGGAGATAATAAACATTGCAACATTTCATAGGATTGCTGTGAGAACACATTAACAACTTGAGCATGTTATCTCTTTTTTAACATTATATAACATGATCCAGACTATCTTATTGAGTCTTAATGACTTCAGGTTCTTCACACAAAGGAAATGGGTTCAGTATTCTCTTTTGTATTTTTAAATATTTGGGAATCCAGTTCTGTGAGCCATGGTTATTTCAAGTATTCTTAATTTTATCTCTTACCCTGAACTGCTAGTCTAGCTTTCCCATGAGAAATTAACAGAGAATAAGAAGAGTGTACTGGAGATAAAAAGAGATTTTCTACAAATAGTGTGAAAGCTAAGGCACAAATTGGGTCTTTATTATGATATTTCAGGCACAATATCCTCGAGTGAGATTCTTTTAATGCATTTCTCTTTTCACTCTTGGGCCTCTCATGGGAAAGCAGGAGAAGGAGTGAGAGAATCCAGACAGCTATGTTTTCTGAACATGACTTCTAGTTGTTGGATTTGGGGTTGTTGAAGTAAACCAAGGGAAAAATTGTAGCATGGTCCGCCTTTTTAGAGTCAAATAATCTTTCTGGTGTTTTACTATTTTTCCTCAATGTCAGCTACCATAATCATAGCTTCTATGACAAATTTATGTACAAAAGATTAACTATAGTCAATCTGGTTTATGAAAAGTAGCATGAAAATTTCAAGTGTTGTGTCAGAGGATAAGCAAATAAGTTGAGGGAGAATGGGCAACCCATGCTTACAAATGATTGAATAAGTAGTCATTCCATTTAGCCTTGCTACTTTTTATTAACCAAGACTTTATTAGCAGCCTGGATTTTAAACCTTGTTTAAGTGCTACATCTAGTATCAGACCACCTTCTTTTCCATAAACCTATGGAAAAGAGTCTAAAGGCAATGTGACACAACAGAAACCACAATGAATTTGAAGTCACAGACTCTGAGTTTGAAAGACTCAGTACCTGTGCGGTTCTAGGCAAGTTATTTAACTCTCTCTGGTCCTCATATTAGAGATAAGGTTGACGTCAATGAATTTTAAGACTTCTGCAGCTCCAGATCTATGGTTCTTATGCTAGAATGGGTTTGAAGAGAGTTCTTCCTGGTGGAGATTAGATAATGTAGAGGGTAGATCACTGAGTCTGGAATCAGGAATACCTGGAATTCAAATATGGCCTCAGACACTTAGTTTTGTGATCTTGGGGAACTTATATTTGCCTCAGTTTCCTTAATTAAAAAATAGAGACAATAAAGTACCAGCCTTCATGGTTTTTGTGAAGATCAAATGATATAATATTTACTTAAAGACACAGTGCCTGGCTTATAATAGGGGGCATATAAATAACTGATTGTTTATTTTTATTATTTCAAATCCTGTCTTGGACAGTCATTGGCTATGTACCTTGGGGCAATTCACTAAATATTTCTGAACTCTGACTTTCTTCCTTGTAAAATGGGCATCATTATTCCTCACATAGAATTTACAATTTCCCTGGGGTAGAGAACTTCCTATTTAGAAAATGGGGCCAAAGCACCCGTACCAGTTCAGCAGGGAGTTTTTTTAAGTTGAGCAAAACTGTTTGCATTGGGTTAGCAGACCGGACAAGGAGCTAGCATTTGGGAAGTAAAAAAATCTAATCAGACTTAAAAAATAGTTATTTAAAGAATAGGGAAATCAATTTCCCTTGGCCCTCATGCTGGGGATAAAGGTCTCATCTCCGAGTAAATAGTGGGAGAAGGAGACTGGTTCATTAATCTCAAGACTTACATTCCTGGGTGGGAAGAATATGGCAATTGTTTCTTACATGTCCATGTTTAATGACTACAGGTCTCTTCTACTTAGCAAGAATTGTACATCTCTCTGATTGTCCCTGTATCTGTCACTTCTGGAAACATACTTCTTCTTCCTTCTCTCCTGGAAACTCCCTCTCCTATAACTGAGCAAAGCAAAACAATTACGCAAAAATATTGAAAGAAGATACCTGATCTGACAAAGCATACACCATTTTGTCCTGGGAGCCTGTGTCCTGCTTCTTGGTAGGGAAAGGTGTGTTTCATTATCTATTCACTAGAGCCGTTATGAGTCTGGTAATTACTCAGGTTCTGTCTTCCTTTAAATGTTTCTTTCCTTTGTTTTGTTGTAATATTATTCTGTACCATTCTTTTATAACATTATTCTTTTAACTGCTTATTTCACTGCATTAGTTCATAAGGTCTTTCTAAGTTTCTTTGAATTCTTCATATTTACCTTTGATTATTACACAAAAATACTGTTACATGCACAAATAAAAGTTTGCTCCCTTTCTATTTTCTCTAAATCTCCATGGCTGACCATTATCTATTAACACACAATCCCTCAAGAATTAAAATCCTAGGCTCTATCAGGCTTATCTTTTAATCCTGAGGTCTTATGGGAAATGCATCCCTTTACCTCAGATATATGGAGACATATTCCCTTCAGTAAAAATGTGTATTACTTTCTAGTCATGCTAGTTTCAAATACATATATATATATATATATATATATATATATATATGTATGTATATATAAATGAATGTATATGTATATTTTTTGTATGTGTAATACATATACATATATATACACATATGTATGTCTATGTGTATATGTGTATACATATATATATAGATTCTATTATGTAGAACATATTAACTTGCATATAGTGCAAGGACAGGTATTCATGCTAGATATATAGGCCACATTCAAGGAAAAGTACCTATTCCTTTCCCACTCTATTCTGGGATAGTGGATATTGTACTTAATATTGAAATGAGTCCTGGTGTAGAACTGAACTGACCCAGCTTAGGGTGAACCACTTTAAACACGGCTCAACATTCCATAACCAGCCTAGCCCAAGGACTCCACTGACCTTTTCCTTAAGATTTAGGAACATCAGGGCATAGGAAGAGTCTCTGCTATCCTATAAGTTCTGTGAATTCTCCCCTTCCCCACCTCCTCCACAATATCATCGCAGTCCATGAAGGTGTTTAAAAATTAGTAATTAATAAAAATTTAAACAAAATATTTCTTCTTAGCTACAGCTATGAAAAGGACCTCTTCTTGATCTCTTTGAATTTATTTTTAATGAGTTGACCTTTTATGTTCTGGTCTTCTATCCATTTTGATCATTCCAAGGGTTATTATTGCATAAAATCTTGTCATTGAGGATAATGGTTATCTTTGTTTATGCTGATTTATTTTTGGAAGTCTTTATAAAATTTTACCTCTGCCACAAATTTGTCATGTGGCACATTTATATCCATGGTTGTCTATTTATTTAAACATAGCATGACAGCTGTAGGTGAGGGTGAACAAAGATCTAATGAAATATTTTTTCTTATCACCTTTGGGCTCAGGTTGAACCAATTTTTCCATCTCCTTTGTTTGCAGTGGTAAGGTGAAACTGTAAGCCATCTTCTAATTGAGTTGCCTTATAGCATTTGGTTTCATGTGTAGCAAAAATGTCAATCTTGATGTATTGTAGTACCTCCAGTAGTATATCAGCTTAATGAGTTAAATTGATGTCTATAATTGGTCTAGATCCCTATATTCTACACCTTGACATGTCTCCTCTTTTATACCACTTTGCCACCGTGATAGTAGAAACAAAAGGAGGACACAAAGGACTGTGGGCAACTTCTCATTTTTCTTTGGTTTTGTGAATTACAGCATCATTATAGCTAGCAATTCATTCAACAGTTCAATAAACTATTATTAAGTACCTCCTATATGACAGGCATTCAGCAAAGAACTGGGGATACAAAGAAGAATAAAGAGACAGACATTCTTTAAGGATCTTATAAATAATCTAATTTGGGAAGATAGTACACAGAAGAAAGCTAAAATGCATGAGAGGGGGAGAGAAGAGTTAGAGGGTACATGGGCATGTTACTACATGGAGTTCTAGCCAAGGAGTTATTGATGGAAAATGGAACCAGGAAGGTTGTGAACTATCTAAAAGGGAAGGCTTTGGGAAGAGTTTAGTGCTCCATTATCCAGCACTGGAGAGGGGAGAGACAATTCTGGGTGAAGGGAGAAAGTAAAGAGTATATTTTGGGAATGAGATTTCAGGTGATCAGTTTATTCTGGAATGGGGTAGCATGTTGGTCTTGGGAGCTGAAGATAAACAGAGGTTTGCAAACTGTTTTTTAAATATTTCATTTTACCTTGGGAGAGGAGAGAAAGGAAGAGAGGGGTGTGCTTTTAATTTCTTCCTCATTACTCTTATGTCCATTTTGCAGATGAGGAAACTGAGTCAGTCACCGTCACACAACCAATAGTCCTATGAGACCAGATTTGGACTCATATCTTCCTAACTCTATGTCCTCTATCCTCTGTACTACACCTATCTGCTTAATAATGTCAGGCCAAATCATCCATTATCTAGCTACTATCATTATACTTTTCTATACTTAGAATGGTTCTTGGACAATACATACAGCCTATTGTCAGAACAATATGCTTTTCCAATTTAGTGAACTTGCTGAAATCTGGTTCAGTCTCCAAGTATCACAAGGGTCCTCTCTATACCATGATCAGACCTCACAAGAGGACTTTTGCCAATTTCATTTACTTTATAATTTTGTCTCAAATGTTCCTAAGCGTAATCATTTGCTAAAATTTACCACAGCATACATAGGAATGCAGTTTTGGAGTTCAAATTAAGCTGATATAATCTTTTGGTTACAGATAACTTCAATGTTTATTGCTTTTCTTTCTGAGCTCTCCAAGGAAGCAAAGATTATGTGTACCTTCTAAGGAGTTGGCTGAAGCATGAGTTCTTCACTTTTTTGTTTACCATGGACCTTCTTCAAGTCCAGTGAAGTCATAGACCCCTCTTCAGAATATTGATTTTAAAGTTACATTAAATATAACATTATATAAAATATGTAGGACTATAGAGGAAATTATATTAAAATAGTTATCAAAATATTAAGAGAACGAGTTTATGGGCCTCAGGTGAAGACTCTTTGGGCTAAGGGATTTGATTTGAGGAAATCTATTATTTCAATGTGAGTCATGAAGATTATTAATTGTATTCTTGGACCCAGAATAGTATAGATGTAAGAGTGCTAATTTTGTATTTAGAAGACATACATTCATATCCACAGATACTGCAAAGTATAAGACCTTGGGCAAATAATTAAGTATCTATCTGCCTCAATTTCCTCATCTATGAGGAGTTGGACAAAGTAACTTTTAAGTCCTTTTTTCACCCTAGATTTATGATTTCCTGGGATACTTCATTTCTGAGAAGCCTAGCATTCAAATTTTGTAGCTGCTTTGAGGGGACAGGGAGAAATGTGCTTTTAATTATTTTCCTCAAAATTTTATCACAACTACTTTGAGATAACCTTTATTGCTCTAGCAAAAGAGATTGAATACAATCTCCTACAATCACAAGGGAAGCTTATAGTGAACCTTCTTGTGAGCTTTCATAGAGTGGATCTTTAGGTACCAGCTCTGAGACTATAGGACATAATAGCATTATCAACCAATGTGAAAATTCAGCAAGAACAGAGAAACCTACCACCTGACCCCTTCTACAACTTCCTCATTTCATTTAATCAGTTGTTGGAATTGATATAACAAAGGAAAATAACACCATACATAAGACTTAGTACAACCACTAAGATCAACACCATGAATGAAGAAACAGGTTTTTGCTGGGTAAGCAAGAGAGGACCCTTTTCCCTAGGGTCAAGTACTAGGAATACTAGAAAGGGCTAAAGCAATTGAAATGGTAAAGAAAATCATCATTCTCTTTTTCACATAAATAAAGCATTTCCCTCTTTCCCCTAAGTGGCTTAGGATTAATTTCATCACAAGCCCCTTTGAAGGCCCTTGTGGAAATGTCAATAGGGAGGAATAATATGGTGCATCATTATCAGTCAGAAATACCTTAGTGTATATTAACCAGATTAACCAGCAGAGGCCAGGGCTCTGATGGAATAGGACCCAAGACAAGGTGGTTCTGCTAGGCAGCTGTTTCTGAACTTGGAATCTGGAATATCTGAGTTCAAACTCTACCTCATTTTGTTAATTGTGTATCTTTACACAAGTCATTTATCCTTACATGGCCTCAGTTCCATCATCTTTAAGATGAAGAAAATTATTATATCTACTTCATAAGGTTATTGTGAAAATAAAATATAACATGTAAAGTATTTTGTAACTATTATCTTATCATTAGTGTTTACTGGGAGGCAGAGTGGGGTGAAGATGGGCATGGAGCATCACCTGAAAGAATATTCAAAATTTGGGTTAACACCCCCCCCAATATTTGGGGGCATGTGGAAGAATTAGTCTTAGTGTTGAGTTCTGGGAACCATAATGAGGTTTGGGGTACTCAGGACCCCAAAATACCAATACCCTAGGTCCTATCCAAATGAATTTGGCTCAAGACTTCTTCCAGTCAAAGTAAAACAAAGTTTGTTAAAGATTCGCCATTAAGGAGCCTCGCCATTTGTGATGCTTATATTAACAAGTGGGCTAGATAGAATCTCAGCTAGACAAGAGTCAGAGCTGGATTGCATCTGAATGCCTTCATGGAGGTGAGATGGAACTTATATACGTAAAGATCATGGGAAACATATAAAGGTGGTCTAGTAGTCTGAAAGGAGGGTCTAAGGAGGATCTTGATGGGACTAGAGTAACTACGTGATGTAATCAAGGGTGGGAAACAGCAATGGTGGGCTTGGGTGGGAAATAATCAATGATGGGCCAGGCTAGGTTAAGGGTAACAGATATGGGTATGAAAGGCCAGGGAAGGGAAAGATTCAAGGGGAGTTCAAGGAGGTTCCCAGAGTCTGAATCCCATCATTAGGAGTAATAGGTTTACTGAACAGAACTAAAGGAATGGCCAATCAAAACATCCAAAAGGATGAGTGTTACAGGAAAAAAGATACTGAAATTGGATCAAAGTATCAAAAGGCCTGGGTTCTAGTCCAAACTTTGACTCTTGACAAGTCATTCAATGTCTAAGAATCTTAATTTCTTCTTCTAAAAAAAGCATTTTTACTAAATGATCTCTAAAGTGTGACAAATGAAAAACCCTGAGAGACTGAGTTTCTGGATAATTAATAATCAATGTATTAACTAGGTCATTCTATAATCAATAAACTGATGGTCAGTTGTTTCTCTAAGTAACCAAAGACACCAAGGGAGACTCTGGAACACCTTAAATCCCTTCTGTAAAGGAATTCCCCAGACAAATGAAACTCAACCCTGATTGTTTTTGGGTGTGTGTATGTGTTCATCCTTTGTTTACAAAGAAGACCATGACATAAAAGAAATGTTGACATGCCTTGTACTTGACTTTGTTTTGAGTGAGGGAAGACTGTGCTAGGTCATCAGCCTCACTTTCTCCTCCTGAACCATCTGGATCCAGTGACCAGATATGAATCACGATGACTGGAGACAGCCCCACCCTGATTGGTAGACACTTAGAGAAGAGGTAGATTTGGAGAAGTGTCTTGATCATGAGACTCAGCAACCTCAAGGCATCTGGGCAGGAGGAGCCATTTCTACACAGACTTCTCTGGCTAGTCTTATCTTTCATGAGCTGAGTTGCGCCACCTAAACTCTAATGGAGAAGATCAAGGACAGGAACTCCTCATCAAGGCAAAGGCTCACCCAGACTGAATTCTCATTATACTCTAAACAGAAATTAGATTTATCAGCTGTGTCAGGTACTGCCCAACTTAGTTAATGAGCATCTACCTTGGTGGCTAGGAGTAATCTCATCATTCAACCTTGACCTTCAGAGACTGACTGACCTTTTCAAGAATTGGTTTCAACAGAAATAGAAGGGAAAGGGTGGATCAAAAATTAATAATTAGTTTTTAATATAATAGTATAATATAAATTTCTCTCAAGTCATTCCTGAACTTTTAAATCTATGAATCATTTCGCTTGGCCTACAAAGGTAGTATGGCATTAACTTTGAAATTAGATCACTGCCTGTGATACTTAATACTTAATAACAATAGTCATGATGGTAATATTAATAAATTACCTATGAATAATAGCCTTAGGTAAATCATTTAATTTCCTCTGGCTTCAGTTTCTTAATCTGTTAAAAGAGAGTCTTAGACTAAATGACCATAAGATTGTTTTTAGCGCTAAAACTATAGTCCTATATTTACTTTCCTAAATTTTTGAACATGGGACCACACATAAGCATTTTTTGCCATACTGAAGTATGCTCCATACAATCTTTTGCTGGTTGTCTAAGAATCATTTCTCAGAAAAGTCTCATTATCTTCTATTTTAAACATTAAATTTTTATTTTAGCAATATTTTTATCTCCATAGACACAAAAAATAAGGAGAAAGGAGAAAAATCCATCTATTACTACATACAGCTATGGGCCCAGGGAGACCACAAGTTGGAAAAACATATGCCAAGCCAACGCAAATTAGTACTAATAGAAAAGGGAAAAAAATACATTCTGGGACTGATTACCGCTGATTCAAGTTACATTTTACAATTCATCAGTGGAGAAATTCCTTAAAAACAAAATGAAACTTTTCCCCCCACATTGTGACTGTAATTAAAAACCAATTATCTATTTGTTGCTTTTCTCCAAATCATTAGTAAGTCTCCAGAATTTTATACTTTTAAACAACTTCGGTGATGCCAAGGTCTTGAGTGGGTAATTTACTTTATTAATTTGCATTTTGGTGGATTTTCAATTATCCCTTTGGTAGGAAAGGAAATTTATTTTAATGGAAAGAGTTTCAGGGAAAAATATCTAATATATTAATAGATCTGATGAGTCGATGATCAGAGCCTATCAAGTCTACCTTTTTCTAAGCAGAGTGAATAATTCCCTACATGGTAGGATTAGAGTGTCATTTGCTGAAATCTCCTATCAACCCACCATTCCCCAGCCAATGATATTTTCCTCCTTCTTGATCTCTTATAATATCTGAAATTGTAATGCTTGTTCTTTCTGTTAAGGCATTGAATGAAAATGTCAAATAAAATACCACCAGGAATCGCAAAGAATAAAACAATGAACAACGATCACCCATCTGAAAGCTTTGGAAAGGGAATCAACTTTTCAGTAGCTGTAGGTTAAGACAAAGTGGCATATGAGTCAAAGGGGTGGGAAATAGGATGAGATGTGTGGGAGAAATATAGTGTTTGTAGGACACTTTAAATATGTTATCTCATTTCATCTTCACAACAACCCTGAACAACGGTGCTATATTATTCCCATTTTAAAGTTGAGGAAATGAGATAAGAGCCAGTAAATGCCTAAGGCAGCATTCCAATGAAGATCTTTCTGATTCCAAGTCACAATCACTGTGAGACTCAATTTCAGCATTTGTAAATTCCAACTCATATAATTCTGTGATACCGTACTACCTCTGCTCCAGAGTTCTCTGAGTCAGAAGACAGGAACATGTTTTTGGGATAGGCAACAGTTCTTAAGATATTACCTCCCTATTCCCATAAACAGATACCTATATTCAATGGATCCCTATTGCTTAATTCCTAATTGAGACAGGAATTAAAACCATAAGAATAAGTAGGGCAAATAGCATTATTCTTATTTTACAGACAAGGAAAATGAGAAATCCCTGTCTCCACTTTCAACCTTTCTCCTGAGCTCCAGCTCCATGTTTCCTTTTATATACAGGGGACCTCCACATGAATGTACCAATTACCCCTATACCACAAATGAAAAAAATGTCAAAACTGAACTTATCCCCCTAAAACCACCTCCACCCTTCTAACATTACTAATTTTCTCACTGGAAGATGTATTTTCCTAGGCTCACATATTTAAAGGCTTTTCCTTTTCCTCTTTCATAGTCAAGTGCTTTTGAAGTTCTAAAGGCCTCTCTGAGACACAGAAGGCTTGTGTCTGTGAAATCGGCATCTTTGCCTTTCTGGACACTGGACACTGGATATGGCCTTCTTTTCCTATTTCTTTTGGAAACTTAAAAATCCTGTGCTTTCTTATCCTATATATTCCTTGGATAATCCATATCTCTAGGAGATGCACCTGAGTGAAAAACCATTGTTTCACAAGTAATACCATCTATGCCAGTTGTTGGGCAGGAGAACACACTAGCACTATTAGCAGGTATCCTAGCACAGGTTCACTCTTGATCTGGGGAGAGAGGAAGACAGGAACAGAGATACCACAAGGAGTTAAATAAACTAGCTTACTTTATTCTAGTCTAGTCTTCTCATAATGGAGTTGCTGATAATTGGGAACACCAACTCCTACAGAATTCTCTACTTACCTTTCTCACAGGGGCTGCTGAGAAGAAAGGGGAAGCTCTCCCTACATCTTCATAGGGTCAATTGAGACAAGCACAGCATTCCAGCTTGCATTCCCCTCGAGGGGGGGCCAGTTGAGGAAGGTGGATGCATTCTCAATGCATTACCCAAATGCCATATCCCCTGTGGGTTGGCATCTTGGCAACATTATATCACAGGTTAACTTTAGCAGTATTGTCATCCAGGGCAAGCATAGTAAACATTACTTATATAATCCCTATATCTCATTGAACAAGTGTGGTGGACATGTTTATAAGTCATGAACCAGGGAAATATTATATAACACCTGGAAACTAGAGATTGTTATGGCCATGAATCCTTGAAACTACAATCTAAAAAGAATAACAAAATCTTCCTTATTTACAACATGCTATATTTCCATAAAACCATTTTGTTGCCCCAATAAGCTTGTCTTGTTGTGGAGATGATAGAAGGCCAGATATTGCAAATATTGAGTAGGAGGAATGTAAAAGAAAATCAGTAGAATGGGCATGGCAAGTCCAAGCATGACCTCCCAGAAGAACCATTACCAATGACTCCTTTCTTTGGCTGTATCCTAAAGGCAACTGTAATCCAGTTGCATATACACTCTTTTAGACTGAGAATTCTATACCACTTTCATCTTCTTTACCTTCTGATACTTGACTGTATTCTTTCCCATAAACCCCTCTTCCCTTGTTGCTCTTTCTCCCCAATGTCCATTTCCCTTTTACATCCTTTTAGATCCCATTTCTCTGTACTGCATGAATTAAAATACACAGTGATAAGGGTCCATTGTTTTATTCTTCACTGATCTCTGTGATTCTCTTGTGAAATCCCCCTTCTGAGTCCCATAAGTATTGCTACAGGCTAAGACATCTACACCACCACACTTCCATCATTACTTTTTAAGTCATGTAATTTTTATTATTGAAATTAATCAACATACAAGCCTTCATTAAGTGCATACTATGTATCTGTGCTAAGTGCTAAGGATACAAAGAAAAAGAAAAAGCAGTACCTGTCCTCAAAGAGTCTTCATTCCAATAAAATCTCCTCCAAATCTCCTCCCTTTTTTTTCCACTTCCTTCTGCCACCTCCATAGTCCGGGACTTCATTACCACCTGCCTTTGATTATTGCAATTGCTGCCAAACTCATTTTCCTTCTCCTTCAGCTCTTCTGCCCTTTTCATTAGTACTCATTCCACTGCTGCCAGATTCATCTTCTTTATTC
>CM053771.1:334656527-334671803 GCA_028658325.1 Potorous gilbertii
AGTTCCTCTACATACTTCCTACCTCCCAGAGTACTTTTTCCCCTTCTGTTCCCATAGATCTCTTCATATAGAATATCTGGAAATGGTTGAGTTTCTCAAAGAAATAATGAAGATTATCTCTCTTTTTTCCTACATCAACCCTGCTCCTCAAATGGATGCACAGTATTGAGTCACCTTTCCCTCTATCAATAACGAGAGTCTCACTCAAATGCCACTGGCTTGAAACCCAGGCAACATTCAGATACCTTAGAGCATTCTGAGAATCTTGTAAAAAAATCAATATGGCAACCAAAATATTAAAAACTTGTCTAAAATTTAATAGGAAAAAATCTTTTATTTTTTTCATTTAGCAATATCAAAAAACACTGAAATTTAAATGAATTCAGCATAGCCCATAGAATTCTGGTTGCCATCTTAAGAGGCATTAAAAACTGGGGTGTAAAAATTATGCATGCACATATAGTACTTATGTATCTTAAGTTGAGGCACTAATTAAGCAGCATTACATATTTTTAAAATATAAAAAAATTTGTATAAAATCTTTCCAAAGTTCCCTTGCCTGGTAGAAAAAGCATATAATCAGGGAAACATTAAAAAGAACAATATTTTTTGCCTTTCAGTCAGTCATCGTCTATTGTAGGTCAAATAGCCTATTAAAAAGCAATATAAATAACTTTTTGGCACAAGACAATTGTATGACTAGTGATTAAGGGAACTGGGATGCAGTCAGATTCCTTCCTTTATCTGCCTACACATTGCATTAACCAAAGTGAAAACAGACAAATAGTAGGAAGAAGCAAGAGGCCCAGATTATCAGCAAATAGAAAAAAAAATCATTTCTGTAATTGAGAACTGGCTCCCCAAAGAATTGTTTAGAATTCTCTAGATAATATTTCAAATTTGTCAAATAAATAATAATTAGAAAAAATATTAAACTGACTGTTATTGAGAGAATGACTTTTAATTTTTATTTGCCCTAATAAACCACAACTAATGAAATAATATTTTGACCTTCTCCTGACATTAAAACAACGTAATGTGGTTTATTTGGGGCTGCTTGAATTGGAAAGCTTAGGGGCATGTCACAAAGGGGAACAAATACAGAAATGGGCAGGAAGTATAATGAAATCAGATGACAAGAATTTTTTTATTTGGAACAAGGAACAAGTAGGATGAGAGGTTATTTTAGAATTTATGTTACAAAGCTGTATTTAGGGAATTAAATCAATCATTTAATTTTTCTCTAATTTATTATTTCTTTTTGCCAGGTCCCATGATTTTGTTACGATATTGACTGTCTGGTGATATTCATATATAGAAAACTTTCGGGTTATGGAAAAAGAATGATCAGTAAGTTATCCTGACAAAACTCCACTAGCCTTTGCTCCACTTCTTATATTCCATGGTCAAACTTGCTTGTTATTCCAATTATTTTTTGATTTCCTACTCTAGCATTCCAGTCCCTTATGATAAATGTAACTTCTTTTGTTGGTGTTATTTCTAAATGATATTATAGGTCTTTATAGAACTGATCAGTTTTAGTCTCCATGGTATCAGTGGATGGAACATGGACTTATCTTACTGTGATGCTGAACAATTACCTTTGGATTTGAGCAGATAAAATCCTGTTCTTTTTGAGATTATACCCCAATAGTGATTTATTTCCACCCTTTTATTAACAACGGGGGGTTCTCCATTTCTTTTAAGGGATTCTTGCTTACAATTGTATATATATATATAAAACGATCACCTGAATAAAATTCACTCGTTCCTGCCCATATGAATTCACTGACATCCATTATGTTGATGTCTAATCTTTTCTTCTCGTTTGATCACATCTATCATACATCTTACATTCCAGGTTTCCATGCAATACTGATCTTTACCACATCAGACTTTCCTTTTGTTACCAGACACATTGACAACTGAACTTACTTTGGGTTTAGGTCCAGCTATTTAATTGGTACTGAAACTACTGGTAACTGTCCTCTACTCTTTCTTAGTAGTGTGTTGGACATCTTCTGACTGAAGGGGCTCATCTTCCAGTGTCATATGTTTTATTATTCTAATATTGTCCATGGGGTTCTCTTGGCAAAGAGACTAGAATGGTTTGTCATTTCCTTCTCCAGTGGATTATCTTTTGTCAGAACACTTCACTAGGACCTGTCTTAGGTAATTTTGCACAACATAGCCTATAGTTTCATTGAGATACACAAGTCTCTCCGCCATGACAGGGTAATGATTCTAGAACTGACTATGGCTCGGATCATGAGAATCTTATTGCAAAAATCAGACAAATCAAAGAAAGTAGGGGAAAACCATCAGACTGTATATGTAAGACAATTAAATTTCTTATGAATATGAAATAGAAGTGACAAAGTGATTTAAATTATTAGATCTGGTAGATGGAATGCCTGAAGAACTATGGACAGAAATTCACAATACTGTTTACACACATAAAAAACATTTCCAAAGAAATGGAAGAGCAAGACAGCAAAATTATTTTCTGACAGGTTTTACAAAGAGCTCAGGAAAGAAGGAAAACAAAAGGCAAAAGAAAAAGGGAAAGATATATCCAACTGAATGAAGACTTCCAGAGAATAACAAAGAGAAATAACAAGGTTTTCTTAAATGGACAAAGAAGAAAACAGCAGAATGGAAAAGACAAAGGCTTTCTTCCAGAAAATTAGAGATATTGAGGGAATGTTTCATTCAAAAATGGGCATGGACAAAAATGACAGAGACCCAACAGAATGGAAGAGATTAAGAAGAGGTGGAAAGAATGTACAGAAGAACTATAATGGAAACATCTTAACATCACTGATAACCATTCTGATGTAGTTGTTGATATAGAACAAGACATCTTCAGGATGCATTGCTAACAACAAGGCTAGTGGAGGTGATGGAATTCCAGCTGAGCTATTTAAAGTCCTAAAATATGGTTCTATTAAAGTGTGGTACTCAATACACTAGCAAATTTGAAAAACTAAATAGTGGCCACTGGATTGGAAAAGATCAGTTTATATTCCAGTTCTAAAGAAGGGAAATGTCAAATATTGTTCAAATTATCAAACTATTGCTCTAATTTCACACACCTGCAAGGCTATGCTTAAGAGTCTACAAACTAGGCTTCAGCAACATATTGTAAGCATAAGTAAGGTGGGATTTTTTTCTTGGAGTTCAGGTTCCCAGGCTCAAGCTAAATTGTAAACATCTGAAGGGTCAATCTCCTTTGAACCTTTGAACCTCATAGCTATTTTTAGTTGTGTAGGTTTTCATGCCTTCTGGCTCTGAGTCTTTTACTTGAAAGTGTATTTATAGGCTAAGGTGAGATATTGCCTTGGGGCTCCCTCATGGGAAGTGATTTGTTATTTGGCCAGATGAGATTCTGGGTAGCTCTTGGTAAGGGGCTCAACTTTGTGAACTCAGATGTTGGTGCTCTCTGGTCTGGTGATTATATATCTATTACTTTGTTGAAACAGTTGGAACCCTGTCTATTGGATTCTTTCTTGGATAGTCACTTCTTTCTACTTGTATATCTTTCTCATTGTTTAATTGTTTTCTAATTAAAGGAGCCATCCTTTGACTACTTCTTAAAGAGGTCTGTTCACTGAATGGGCATTACCTCACTCTAAGTATCTGAAAAGACCTTAGCCTAAAAGGGCCAGGGTCTCCCATTGCATCTTGGTCCATCTCCAGTCATCCTGATGAATATCTGGTCACTGGATCCAGATGGCTTTGGAGGAGAAAGTGAGGCTGGTGACCTTGCATAGCTCTCCTCCACTCAAATCAAAGTCAATTGCAAGTCATGTCATCATTTCATTGGTGTCATGGTTCTCTTTGAAAATGAAGGAGAAATACAACAATATATCTTTCTCATTGTTTAATTAAAGTGAGATTACAAACTCCTTTGAAGTTATCTTTCCTTTAGAAAATCAGATCAAGAACCTGTGTTAGTATCCCTCTATGTGTTAGTGTTATTGGTCTTACACCCCCACAACAGATGCTAGTAGAATTCCTGCTATATTTGGTGTAATCAGCAGATCTTCAAAACTTAGAAAAGTATGGGTGGGAAGGGCATTTAGCTGTTATTAAGGG
The DNA here is from genome assembly GCA_028658325.1 of Potorous gilbertii. Lineage (NCBI taxonomy): Eukaryota > Metazoa > Chordata > Mammalia > Diprotodontia > Potoroidae > Potorous > Potorous gilbertii. The sequence goes on from CM053771.1 coordinate 334,660,626, forward strand.
CCCCTGGGTGTGAATATGAATCACTCATCAAGGCTTAGAGAGGAGACCTCTGATAGAGATAGGAGATCTCTCATAGAAAGAGGAGATCTCTGATACCAACCCTTGTGAGAACGCTGGAACATTGGACTGAGAGAAAGTAAGATTGTTAACACCTTTGAAGAAAGTATGGGGTTTAGTGAGACTGGGATAGTTATCTGTTATTTTCTGGTTATTGTACTATTTTGCTGTACCCAAACCCCAGGCTGGAGTGCCTCCCCCCATGTGAAGCTGGGAGAGGACAAACTGCCCAGAGTTGAGATGGTGTGGGATAGAGAGAGAGGCTGGGGGCAGCAGGCCCTGGGGCCTGGACCCAGGCAGGAGCAGGGAGAGTTTGGAATGGAGCAGTCCCTTCCACCATGAGGTGAGACATGGAGCAGGAGTGGAAAACTGCCTGTGTTAGGACACAAGCAAGAGCCAGGAGTGGTTGGCCCATGGCCCTGCAGTAGGAGGAACTCCAGAGCTCCAGACTCATTTCATTCCCAGGCATCAAACTTCTTTAGGTGCAATTAGATGGTGCCTTTGGATAAAATACTCTCTAACCCTCAAAGTCATCAGGCTTTAGCTATGTGTCCTTCTGTGTTAGGTAAGTACAATATGAAGATACATTCTTTTATCCCCTCTGGATGTAACAGTATTTTCACATTTACCCTGAAAGACCCTATAACATTTTCCTTAAACTTTTGAAGCTGATTCACATCATTGCTTCATTTTAATGGTCATGGCAATGGTTGAAAATGGCACAAGATGGAACCTCTATAGAACAGGAGTATAGAACTATGATAAATTTCAGTTTTGAAATTCTTGGACTATTTTTGTTAAAAGTATAAACTATTTGCTGAAGGATTGTCTGATTGAATCTTTGTCTTTCTCTCACTTGATTGACACCCTTTTGATTTTGAATTAATTCATTTTATTCTTCTTCCCAAGGCACTAGACTTTCCCCTCTGTCGTTTAGCTTTCTAGACACAGGAGATTTTCTATTCTCTTTGCTCAAAGGATTCTCTACTTGCTCTTAGCTACATTATTTCTATACCACAAAAGGAGGGGGGTAGGGGGTAATCGGACTCTTTTCTGTTTCTACTTTACTTTTTTCTCCATTCCCTGCAGCCAAATCAATCAACGAGCACTTTTTTGTGTCAGTAACTGTCCTAGGTGCTGAACTTGACCTTCCAATCTTTGGCTAAGTTAGTTAATATTTTTCTGCCTCTTTAAGACCCCAGTGATTCATTCTGGTTTTGTAGCTATTCTTAAGCACCCTGAATTCTGCAAGGTAACTATTCAGGTGAGCAGATGCTATCAAAATCTACATTTTCTCATTGTGATTTTCCATTGAGATTGAAATGGGTTATTCTCTAAACCTGATGCCATCCCCAATGACACCTCACTGAGACTTCCCATAAGAAGATACAAAAAGCACTAAGTGGAAAACTCATCAGAAGCTTTGAAAAATGTGTATTGCACAGGTTCACAAGATACATGTATTGGATCTGTAATGTGATAAATATAAGAGGTGTGCCAATTAGGCACAGATAGCATGTACATGGATTATTTTCAATGAAAGCTTAATGAAATAGAGATGCTTAGGAATTATTACACTTGCTGGAGAGCAATACTTACACTATGGGTGTGTGTGCGTATTCTTTCATGGACCCATTCAGTTGTCTCTGAGTGCATTAACTAGAACAAAAGGGAAAAAACAATTAGTATGCCATTCTCATTTACTAAAATCCAATTCTTCTATGACTAAATTAACCCAGGTCCCAATATAGGAAAGCCATAAATTAGAGGTTAGAAATGAAAAGAATACTTTAGAAGGCTACTGAATAATTGAATACTGCTGGGGGATAGGTAGCCTTCATTTCCTTGGCTAAGAAGTCCCAAATGAGGACTTCCTATTTGCTTAAAAAAAACCCTGAAGGTTATAAGTATTTACTTAAAGACAATTTCAAGAGAAATTGTGAAATAGCACATAGGCCTTGAGATCATTAAGATCCGGGTTCAGTTCTTGCCTTTAAAGCCCAATGGCTCTGTGACTGATGGCAAGTCACTCAACCTCTAACTTCCTTGGACAACTCCCTAAGAGTATAAATGACAAATGAGTTGCTGCTATGTATCCTGGGAGGATGTGTTTTTTCACTGGGAACGGCCTACACTAATGAAATTTTAAATTTTTATCTTCATCTTCCCACCCCAAAAAAGATAGTTATACACAACACTACTAATTATAAGTCATATGTTCATGTAGCATACTAATTCAAGGGAATTTTTCCTTTGAAAAACTTTATTTAGCTTTCAGTTTTAGTCAATCCAGTAAATGCAACATACCGACTTTTTCTTCTTGGCACAGTTTGGTTTTCTGCAGCTTGAATAATAGTTAAGAGTAGCATATTCCATCAGAGCAGCAAAGACAAATAAAAAGCACACAGTCACAAACAGGTCCATGGCAGTGACATAGGACACTCGAGGTAAGGACTTCCGTGCTATGGTACTCAGAGTCGTCATAGTCAATACTGTTGTGATCCCTGCAAGAAGATATTTTATTGCATTTTTAGGACTGAATTTGTTATTCAATTAAAAATTCAATCTTTATTACTAAGGATTTAGTCAATTAAGTATGAGAAAATAAAATGAGAAAATTATGAATAGAGGAGTGATATCAGAAACAAAGAAAAAGAATGTTCTGTTAAAGAACAAGAATGGGTGGTGTGGCCTCTTTTTTTGAGGACAGTCTTTGGAGTCAGGATGATATGTGTTTAAGTCCTACTTCTGAAACATTTCTGGCTTTGTGACCTTAGACAAGTTATCTCAATTCTCCAAGTTAGTACCTAATGCTAATACTTTAAATTCAAGAGCAGCTGATGATCTATATTGATAGTGGTTTCCTTAATGAAAGTTCCCTATTCCAGTGAATTACAGTTTAATACCAACAATAAGAGAAGAGTAGTAAGATTTCTAATTGGAGAGTGACTTAGAGGTCTCTTATTCTAATTCTATTACTTTATAGATTAGAAAACTGAGGTACAGAAAAGGCAACTTGCCTAAAGTGACATAGATTTTCAGAATTTTTCAATCTGTTCTACTCTTTATGACCCTATTGGGGGTTTTCTTTGCAAAGATACTAGAGTGGTTTGCCATTTCCTTCTCTACATCATTTTACAGGAGAGGAACTAAGGCAAAAAGGGTTATATGACTTACCATGACTCGAAAGGCTAATACATATCTAAGACTGAATTTGAATTCAGGTCCTCCTGATTCCAGGCCAGTACTCCATCCACTATGCCACCCAGCTGTCTTGGTGACACAGACAGTAAAGGGCAAAGTCTGGATTTTGTATTCAAACCCAGAACCTCGTACTTTCAATTAAGCCCTTTTTATCATATTACTGCACCATATATATCAGGAAGAAAATAAAATAGCACTAGCCCAGGTACAAAAAGTGGTCTTTGAATGAATAAACAGGGGTACAAAATATAAATATGATGGAATTTTTCCTTTGTTCATGCTCAGATCATCTAATATGAAGCACTCATGTGAGAGATTCCAGGGACCTGCTTCTGAGAGAAGACCTACCATGTGGTGGCAATAGCTTCTTTCCATTAGCTTCATAGGCTAAGCAGACTGTCATTAAAAAGCTACAAGGCTGGGACAGCCTTTCTCTTTCTTGCTGAACCCACAGGAGATGAAGGTTCCATTCATCCCTATGGTCACCATGAATTGTGTAGGGTGAGGTAAAAGACTACTTCCCACTCCCCTCCTTTAAGGCCTCATAGTTCCAAGAATCAGGTTTGGGTGTTGGTCTGTTTTGTTTGTCCGTTAGTTGTAGGAACAGGTGGTAAAGATCATGAATCTGAGATGTAAAAATATGGTAACCTTGGAGACAAGATTCCAGGCTGGATATTTTTGCCAGTGTGGTAGAACCCTGAGAAGGCAAGGTGCTAGCTGGAAGCTCAAGGGAACTTTTGCCTAGGAACTTGGTGGGACTAGACTATATAGGAACTGAGTTAAACTATAAAACTAATAACCCCTTGCTTTTCTCCAGAGATTGAGATGCTGTAAGGGAGGATTATACTTCCACATGCTGGGGAGTATGTTTATTCTTGCTGTATCTTTGAAATAAATATTCTTTTGTAAAATCTGACTGTTAAGTGGTTGAAAGGAAATGAAAAGTACACGAGATTCCTAATTTGAGGGAATACAATTGGTTGGGGGCTGAGTGAATGACAGGAAAGATCAGACATTCCCTAGTACCCTAAAGGGTACTGGAAAACTCTGGTGGAGGGAAAAATATTACACACATGGCTTTCAGGCAGGGAGTGGGGGGTGGGGATGTTGGATCGTCCCTATTATATAAGCAGCATCGTAAAGTGAACCCAGTTTCAGAATAGAAGACAAAATACCTGGGAAGTTCTACTTTCAGCTCTGTAATTTTCTCTGTGTCCTTGGGTAAGTGAACTCTGTAGGATTCTGTTTTGTTATTTGTAATATACTGATTACAGAATTTTGAACTAGAAAGAAGCTTGGAAGTTATCTAGCATACTCTCCTCATTTTACAGTCAGGAGGCTTGTGAGTTAAAAAAATTAGATTTGTTAAAGGTCACAGATATGGTAAGAATATAACAAAAGTGCTCTGTTCTCCATAATATCACCTTACCTACCACCTGCTCTGACTACCTCAAAGGACTTGCTAAGAGAAATGAAATAGTGTATAAACACATATATAGATAAGTACACATATATACATACATATACAATATATAAATATAGATATATAAGCAACATATATATATATATATATATATATATATATATATATATATATATATATATATATGAAAAGTATACAAAAACAATCAAGTTCAATAAAAAATGTTTTTGGTACTTCAAATGGTCTATGCTTTCATCAGTGATGGATAATCTCTCCACCAGTGCAGATCGCAACCCTTACAACTCTCAGTATCAAGTTTCTATGCCTGAGGAATTTCAGTCATACATTTGAATATGAATGAATTAACTTCAAGAAGTCTTTCTGACATGATGGCTAAAGGAAAAATTCAGTAGCTAAAAGAACCCAGGAAAAATGTTATCACCTCAAGAGTTTAGTTTTGCAGATCCAGTTTTCAAAGGCCTTATCTCCCATTTCAAAAATCTGTCCCTTAAATTTAAATGCAATGCTCTCAGGTGACATTAGGGTATCTCAGGCATGAGGATCAATATATGATATGGTGACAATGAGGGTATAGTGTTAAAAGCACTTTTTAACACTTTGGGATTAGAGAGCCTGAGTTCAAATCTCATCTCTATAATCTATTGCCTGTATGACTTCTTTCCTACAAGTCACTTCATCTCTCTGAGCCTCAGTTTCCCCATCTATAAAAGAAAAAGGTTGAAGTAGAGGATGTCTAGGATTTCTTCAAACTCTAAGTCTATGAAGTTATGAACCTATTTTTCCCCCTGAGTTTCAGAAGACAACTATTTGCTCAGATTTCCACAGCCTTGAAAACCATAAATGTTGAGGTCTTATAACAGAAATAATCACTTTTAAGTATATATATATGTATATATATATATATATATATATATATATATATATATATATAAACTGTTACAAACATTAGAGATCAAAACATCTAATGACTCTGAAGTCAATCATAAGAAAACCATGTAAAGATATAATTAGGTATTTTTCTCTATTACCTTTTATCCTTTTTGTTTTTTTTGGATTCAACTTGAGATGCTAGGATACTTGCCTTAATCTTTTCACTTTGTATGGAAAGCCCTTGCTGACCACTTGTCATTTGGCTTCAGCTATGGACACCATGACTTAAATAAGAATCTTATTTCCTCTCACAGGCTCACTTCCATAGTATATTTCTGAAAGGATTTAACCAAGGGATTTTCTCTTCATTTAAATATTTCCACTTCTCATGCTTCTTACACAATGAAAAGACATAAAGAGGGATGAAGTCTTATTTCTGGGACCCCTAATCTTCAATAAATCTCTCTGATAGTCCATCGGAGATTTTTCTACCTTATATTACTTTTTACAGAAAAAAAAAAACATATTCTAAGAAGTAGTCATTCCTGATCCCTTCTCTTTCTTATTTAAGCAGGAATAGAATATTGACATTTATTCAGTCTTATCTCTCCTTCCTTAATTTCTGTTCACCAACAATCATTGGAACTTTCCTTCTACCTTAAAGATGAATCCTCCTACATGTGTTATTTCCCTCTTCTAGAAGGTGAACTCTTTGAAAGCAGTGGCTATCTTGTTTTCCTCTCTGCATTACCAACCTTTAATACTTCTTGGCACAGAATAATTGCTTAATAAATACTCATTCATCCATCCATCCATTCATTCCCTTCAGCAATTGCTCTTAGAATGACTTCTTTACAAACTACTTCAGAAAGTTAAATAAAAATATAATATCTCTTGCCACAGAATATTTTTAATAATTTTTGGACAGAGAATTAAAATAAAATTAATGTTTGCTAAAAAATTTTGCTTATCAATAGATAAATTGGTTTGATGCCTACCATGTGAATACATGCAGAGGAAATTAGAGGATTAATTACTTAGAAGATTAACATCTTATTATTGTGCCAAATAATAATCATTTAATGACAAGTACATATTTATATATGTATGTGTACATATATGTTCATGTAGTTACATAATTTCTGTGAGAGAGAAAGAGAGAGGGAGAGAGAGAGGGGGGAGAAAGAGAGAGAGAGAGAAAGAGAGAGAGAGAGAGAGAGAGAGAGAGAGAGAGAGAGAGAGAGAGAGAGAGAGAGAGAAAGTTTCTTAAGGTAGTCTTCTTTCCTCACAATAGTTTTGTGAGGCATATATTATATTGGGAAGAAAGAGGAGGAAACACAAATGATTTTCTCGGTGAATTCCTTGTGTGAAAAAATAATCACTTTTCCAGTATAAACTGCTAACCCGTTTGTAACTCATAGTTTTAGACAGTTGTGAGGTGGGAGGGGTTGGTAGGCACCAAGAAGGTAGGTGACCTACCAATGATTAGAAAGCTAGTTTTTGCCAGAGGCAAGACTTGAACTCAGATTTAGTCAATATTATGATTCTCATTTATATATGAGGAAGCTAATTCATAGAAGTTAAATGACTTTCCCATGGTAAACCAGTAGATTCTGAGACCTATTGTACTTTTCTCCCTCTTGGCTGTTACATTGTCACATAAACTTCACAAGGTTTGTGATAAAATTTGCATGTTTTAAAACTAACTTAAATTGTATTTGTGTTCATATATACAGGAAAAATTACTCTAACCTTTCAAAATAATAAATTTAGATTTCACATACACACACATATACCCACACACGCATATCTTATTCTACTTTCTACCTTGCCTAATTCAATAAACACCTAAGCATTTGGGGCTTTTATATGGTGGAATAAACTACATAAATATTTGCAAAACTTCCTATGAGGAAGTATTCCAATCTAGCTCTGATTCCTAAAGGTGTTTTCTTTTATTAGGGTGAAAGATATTGACAAGATCATGGGGCTAATGAATGTTGGAGGACACATTTGAATTCAGTTTTCCTGACTCCAATTCTCACACTCAATCCCCTGCAATTAGGTACTTCTGAAATCATAGATTTAGAGCTTGGAAGGACCTCAGAGCCAAGTAGAATTATCACCTTGAAGGAAGTGATTATTAATAACCAAGGATTTCAGGGAGATTCAGGATTTCCCCTTTTCTCTATTCTCATTTAAAGAACTCAGTCTCAGAAGGTTTAGCCGATCTTTTTCTCTATCTGACCCCACCCAACCTTTCAAGTAATCTCTAGTCTAATGTGAATTCCATTCATTTAGACTTGGTTGGAGACAGACTCCTTTGTCTAAATTGCCCAGGACTTTGGGGTGGTCTGGGTACAGAGGTAGTCTCTTTGTCCAAGAGTGGTATGATGTCAGTCTCAGCCCCTCCTTGGAGCAAGTCCACTTCTCTTTGTAAAGTTCACACCTCAATTATTAGCCAATCAGAATGATTGATCACCTGGGGAATACCTACTCTTTGAAGGGAAGACTCTGATCCTTCCAACATGAGCATCGATGATCAGAGAGAAGGCCAAATGATCAAAGTTTTGTTAAAATGCTCACATTATGAATGAAATTATTAAATTACCCAGAAATCATGTGTCTCAAGTCTTTTTAAAGGTCACAACTTCTTTATCTGGCAGATGAAGAAAAGAGTCCTACAGAGGATAAATAACTTCCCTGCAGTCACATGGGTAGTAAGAAACAGAGCTGGAATTGGAGCCTTTGTGCTTTCCGTTGTACCAGGCTGCCACTGCCTCTTCTGCTCAAGTGGTCCGTGTCTAGTTAGGAAGTAACTCCATAGTTAAGAAAGCAATAATGTCTTTCAATGGTCTCTAAACCAACTTCCCTTGGTTATTTGGTCATTTTAAACTTGTGAGCAGAATTAGGTGATTAGCAATTACAAGAAATGAGATCAAGTGGAAAGCTGAGATATTCCCAGAATGCTTTTTGTTGTTGTTGATGGGGAAAGTTTGGAGTCTTGACCAGTAGACTTATGATTTTATCTCTATAGGGAATTCTAAATCTGAAAACTCCCTTCTGACTAGCTAACTCCCTGACTACAATATCATCCAGAATTTATCATTTAGAAAATTGACTGGGTAACTGACATAACTTATTTAACATTATACACATACTAAGTTCTAGAGGCAAGATTTAAACCCAAGATATTCTGATTCTAAATCAGCTATTGCCCCAATAAATTGGACTGATTCTCATATCTTGTAATATGGATCCATATTTTAATCTATTTATTTCTGATTTATCTAGTTGCCTGTGTCTCTTCACAAGAAAGGTTAAATATTTAAGTGAAGTTTATCTAGAATGTATGAGAAATTATCAGGCAGCTTTCTGGGACTAAATTTGAAAACAGGAATTGAAGTCCTGAAGCTCCTATTAGTGATTTGTTATGTGTTTGGGGCTAAGTGACACAATCTCTCAGAACTGTAATTTCCTTATCTCTAAACTGAAGATCATTCTTGATATCTTCAATCCCCCTCATGGAACTAAAAACATATTTTCTCCAAATTATCTCAAACACTGTCACTCACATTCTGACTTATAATACTGGTTGTGAGACAAATAATTGTTAGATATAAAGTAATAAATATATGAGCTATAATGAATATTATCTATAAATTTGTTTTATTGGTCTTCAATTAACATCTTGGAAACATAATATGGATTGAACCAACATTTCTTGAGAAACTACCTATGTGCAAGACAAATAGCATAAGTCTAGGGAGATAGCCTAAAGTTTGCCCTATGATTTTAGATGTAGCATGGCAGACACTGCTGTCAATATCAATAGAAATGGATCCCAGTAGCTACTTATTGACTTAGAAAAAGCATAAATTAATATTATCTATATTGCATTGGATTTAATTTAATTTGTTAAATATTTCCCAGTTACAGACTCAGGTTCAGACTCCAGACTAAAGTTTTATGAGTTTACATCTTTGGCATCATAGATAATTGATTTAAATTTAGGATCATAAAGACCTCAAGTCAAATTCTGCCTCAGACACTTAGCACTATAAACTCAGACAATTCACTTAAACTCTAATCCTTAGTTTCCTCATCTGTAAAACAGAAGGGGTTGAAAGTTGGCAAATCCATGAGTCTATCTTACCAATGAAGTATAAATGGGATAGGATTTCTGTTACTCTTCTGCTTTTCATTTGTTTTGGTTTTGTGACATAATAGTGGTTTTCAGTTGTGCTTGGGAAATGTTGTTTTATTAGCTCAAACTAATCATACTGCAGAGCAAAATGTTCACCTTGTATTAGACTTTCCCACTATTTCAAAAGCTGGGCCATCTCCAGTTGTTCTCATCTATATCTTGCCTTTGGACCAAAATGGCTCTGGAGGAGAATGTGAGACTGGTGACTTTACACAGCCCTCTCTCACTAAATCTAATTCACTTGCAAGTCATGGCATCATCTTCCTGATGTCATGGTCCTCTTTGAGAAGAAGGATAAATCTGTGAGTAGTCTAAGCTGCCCCACAGGGGACTCAACTGACCAGTTGCAGTTGGGCAATTCAGCTTCCCACTTGGGGTATCATTCCCTTCCCTGAGGAGGCTCTACCCAAAGTAGAGTAAATTTTGATGGTTAAAATCTACCTTGATTTCTTGGGGTTTACTGGTTAGATTTCTTTCTTAAAGACTATGCCTTAAGCCCAATTCACCCTGGTTCTGTTTGACAGATCAACAATAGGTCCCTGCCAAAGTACCAGTTATTGGATATTTTTTGGGTCCTGATGGCTCATATTGAACATAAATAATAATTATTTCTCTTTTGGACAGAAACCTGAAGTCCTTCCTTCTTGGTTTGTTTTTTGGATTAAAAGGGCCATCCCTTCACTCACTTACACATCCCTAATCACTGAATGGGCAGTTCTTAAATCAATGAGAATTCAGAAAGACCTTAGCTTAAAAAGGCTAAGAAATCCCACTGCATACTGGGCCATCTCCAGTTGCCCCCATCTATCACTTGCCACTGGAGCCAGATGGTTCTGGAGGAGAATGTGAGACTGGTGACTTTGCACAGATTTCCCTTCCTCAAATCTAATTCACTTGCAAGTCATAGTATCATCTGCCAAATGTCATGGTCCTCTTTGAGAACGAAGGACAAACCACAAACTTATTTCAACATAATTTCTAATTTTTGCCATTGTTTTTATATTTTGGGATCAAATGGAGTTTCCTGGAATTGAACAAACTATTCATGTTAAGCATATTTCCAGATCACTTAGACTGATTTACAGTGATGAATCATCAAGTCCAGGGTTTGTTAGATTCTCTACTTCTGATTCTCTACCTTCTTGCTTAAATGCATAACTCATGGGCCCTAGTTAGTCTAGAAGCTAATAAAGCTACCTGATTAATTTAGGAAGGAACACATTATACCAATGAAAAGATAATTCTGGACTTCCAACACAAAGAGCTGTCATTTGGAGACTATATTGATCTGAGAACATAATGTTAGAAATAGAATAATAGTTCCCATTGATATTGCACTTTAAAGCTGACAAAACACTTTCTTCAGAGCAACCTTATGAGTGAAGTTGTCCAGGTA
>CM053771.1:334672303-334727359 GCA_028658325.1 Potorous gilbertii
CCCTCTTGCCTTTCCTCTCGCCTTTCTTCCATATCCTGTCAGATCAGGCATTGTGATTATTCATACCCTTGGTTAAGCTATGAGTTACTCAACTACAAACCTTGTAATGATGTAGAGGGTCCTAGCTTTGCCATCCACCCTGCCATTGCAATTTTGGACTCCTTTGCTCTTCTATTCATAGTGCAGTTAAATTACTTTGCATGTGTTGTCTCATCTCCCTCAATTAAAGTGTGAATTCTGAGAGCAGAGACTACATTGTTTTTCTTCTTATATCTCTGGTGCTTAATGTGGTGCTTTTCACTGAGGAAATTAAATAATTCTATATTATTGAATAATTGATTCTTTTCTGTAATTTCCCGTATTCTTTACTTTTCCATTCTCGAGAATTCATTTTCCCCTTGAAGTTATTTTAAAGGTATGGTTGAAAGGAAAAAATTATCATTCACATAATTGGTCTCTGGGACATCTAATTATGAGCCCCAACCAGCTTAAGTTGATTCCCACCTCCAACACACACATACATACACAAAGACATGTCATCTGTTCTTGTGCAATTAGGGAAGGTTTGAGGGCCTCCAAGGAAGTCATAAGAAAACCTTGCGTTACTGATCTCCTAGTCAAGATTAGAAGAGACAGATGAGTCCCATAAGACAATTAACATTCCTTAATTGTCAGAGAGGGGCATGATTAGTCAAACCTAAATGCCAACCAACTTTCCTCAATATAGCCAATTGGAATGTTCCTTGCCTGCACGTTATTAAAGAGTCTCCTCTTCTCATTGGGGTCTCTCTGGTCTCACTGAAGTAGCCAGTCTGACCTACTCTGTTATACTGTATATGTCATTGTTAATTAACTGATTTTGCTCAGGTATGTACCTTAGTTTGCCTTTCTTGAATTAACTTATAACATCAAATATTAAACATTTAATAAATGTTTTTTTCATTCATTCAGGCATGGAGATAGTGCTGATCTCATAGCCAAGAAGACTATTATGGGGTAGAGCTAAAGTTAGAAAGGATTTTAGAGTACATCTAGACCACATCCCTGATTTCACAGACGAGGGAACTGAGACCCAGGGAAAGTTAAAGAGTTGTCCAAAGTAACACTAGTAAAGAGTATCAAAGATGCAATTTGAACTTCAATTCACTGCTTACAGAGTCAGTGTTTTTTTGTCTACACCAAACTGACCTGACTCATAACACTTGCTATCTCTTTAACACAACTATGTTCCCTCATCAGTTCCTTCCTCTATTCTACAAAAATTGAGTCCATATTTGTTAAATGCTATTATATACATGTAGACATTGGGGTAAGTACTGGATTCTCTAGGACTATATAAGCTACAGAGGAGTTGCTAATATGCATGAGTAGAAGGAATTTCCACATAGGGAACTGGCCTCACAGTTGAAATCACTTCTCTCCCATAAAGATGATTTGAGGAGTTTATATAAGATGCATAAGATGAATGAATCTACATTTCATTTCACTGTATTTCAGAATGCTTTGCATTTATTTCTGAAACTACTGTCTATAGTTTTTGACTCTACTGTGTTTTTACTTGAAAAACTACTGATCCCATCTTGGGTTCCACTGTGTATTTGGGATTATTTGTTAAGCTGTCAAATAATTTTTTTCAGTTGTGACTGACTCCCTGTGACCCCATCTGTAGTTTTCTTAGCAGAGATATTGTAGTGGTTTGCCATTTCCTTCTCTAGCTCATTTTTACAGATGAGGAACTGAGGCTAACAGGATTATTTCTCAAGGGTTACACAGTGAGTAAGTGTCTGAGACCAGATTTGAACTCATGAGATTGAGTTTTCCTAACTTCAGACCTAGAACTCTATCCACTGCATCATCCAGCTGCCCACTTCGGAACATAAATATTATTAAATGAAAATCTAAAGCAGTATGATAATGCTGTGAATCATTTCCATCAACTTTCACCTCTGGAAAATTCCTTCTATGTTTTATAGGAGCTTAAGAGCTTTGTCCAAGGTCCTGAAGAATATTTGTGGACATCATAAAATCACAGTTCACTAAGCACAGTTATTTGAAGGTCATAGTTAAGTGATTCAAATGTTTAAACCTGAACTGAAAACTATTTGAAATGACCTTATTACTTACAAACAAATTGATAAACAAAGAAATGGTTCAACAATAATAGTGATAAGCGCTAACATCTACATGGCACTTTAAGGTTTGCAAAGTTGTGTGTGTATGTGTGTGTTTTCTTCTTAGACCACATGATTGTTTATCATATGATTAATGCTGTCCCAAGTTTGAGAAAGAAAAACTCTCTGGATGAGTGTTCGGTTACCATTAACTTAATATGAAAAAAAAAACCTTAATATTCTCAGTTACATAACAGGGATATTTTATTAAATGTATAAATTTAAATTGAACCTTCTACTTATAGAACACATCAATGAATTAAAATTGTGTTCCTTATAAAAAGAATAGGGATGTTAATTTGGTAAAATTTAAGAGGAAGTTATTTCTCTCTGATGTTTTTATAGAATCAGAGTATATAAAAAAACATGCGCACGATTATTAAAAAACCCAATATAATTTATAAGTATAATGTTATATAATCCTACAATTGAATAAACAAAGCTTCATGTTGGAAGTTAAGGTTCCTTTCAATAGTTCAAAGTTGATTAATGCTTTATCTTAACGACCATTATTTCTTTCTTGGCATTAGTAAACTAAACGAATAATTTTCTTTATTAAAATTAGCTTAGCAATATTAGTTATTTAATCATCAGAGCTTCGCTTCTAATCCAATTTGTTCAAATGGAGAATTTGGAATTTGGCAAATGAAGTGATGTACTTCAGTCTGCACACACATCAATTTTAGATCAAGAAATGAAATCAACAGCATTCACTCTAAAAATCTTTTGAGTGTTTCATTATGTTCATGTTCTGTCTTAATGGAGGTGCTGTATGTATATTCCAAGCACACAAAGGAACTATGTATTCAGTAAACACTACTTATTGACCCAAATATAAAAAATTAATTGTAGAACAGAGTCTGCAAAATTGTCCTAATTTATTTTTATTTCTCTTCAATGGAAAGATTTTCCATACTTTTCCCACAGTCAGATAACATAAAATGACATGGAAAAATTGTTTATAATCTTACCTAAGGCTGTTCTTGCTGGTGTGGCATCTTTTTTAATCCAAAAGGATACCCAGGACAAAACAACTGTTAGTATACAGGGAATATATGTCTGAATAGTGAAGTAGCCCATTCTTCTACTCAAATCAAAGTATATAGTCATGACCACATAATCACCTGCAATAAAAAATACATATTGGATAAGGTGAAGTAAATTAAATTTCATGCATCAACAATGAGTTTAATTCAGGCCAGGAAATTTAATTATCATATAATTTTAATTTATTATAGAGAATATTGTATAGTTTATTCTAATTACAAAAGAACATGATTATGTATTTTACTGTCTTTTGCTGTAGCTATCCATTTTGTATTCTTCAGAAATACTATTCTTATGCCTCATCAGCACATGAAGTTGACAAACGCAACATCAGTAGATTTTAAACTTTGACAGGATCTGCCATACTGAAAAGATTTTGAATAAAAGTCCAAGAATATACTGTGTCTACTTTCTGAGGGTTACCTTAGCTATATACAATGAGACTTATAAACAGTAGTATGGCTTCCTACATGGTGAAATGTCAGAAAAGCAGGCAGAGGGCTCCAGAGAGAGCAAAGAAAGAGAAAGAGCTCCAATTAATAGAAGGGTATTTACATCAGCTCTTTTTGTAAGAGGAAATAACTTTAATTTAAAGTTATTTAAAATACTCCTTTAATTTAAAAGAGGCAGAGAAAAGTGAACAGAATTAAGAGAACAATTCATTTAATGATAACATTATGACAAAATGAATGTTTTTTATTATTAATCCTGATCAAGGAAATGGTCAATCATGATGCCAGAGGAATGCTAATGAAGAATGCTAGCCATCTCTTGATAGCGTGGCAATGAAATAATGGCAAAATCACATACTCATGACCATAGATAACGTTAACAAAAGTGATCAAGGATATCAATATCTGTCAAATTACATACTTACTTTTTACCTCAGAAAAATTTTTATAAGAGGATCTGCACTCATATTTCTACAGTATCTTTGAAAAAAATATGAAAAGAAACTAGGAATGCTACATTTGGGAAACTATTCTCTATTGCATTTTACTGATTTTACAATCACAAAGTTGACTTAAAGAAGCAAAGAATACCGGATCTGACTCCGTTCATCCTTTGTTGATCACAAAAACACATTTGATTCCGAGCAAAAAATCAGCTTAAGTTCCTCCTCTAGTGAGAGTTTCTCATGCATATGTTAAGATTCTTGATGAATACAACCACAGAGATCATTCTGTTCAATAATTTTCTATCAATGTCAAATAAGGCATTAAGCAGAGAAATGTACACTTGCCAAAAGTGTTTGCCAGTGTAACAGGTGGTATCTCAGGTTCAAAGAGCAGTGGAATTTTCTGTAGATGTTAAGGTCAAAGTTTCAACAGGATTTTATATTTAGAGCTGAAAGAGATCTTTGAGGTCATCTAATCCAAATTTTCATTTTACAAGTAAGGAGAAAGGCCCAGTGAGAATAAATGACTTGTGTCAGGTCACAGTGGAAGAAAATTGAAGAGCTATGATTTGAATCCAAAGTCCCTGACTCAAAGTCCTGTACTCTTTCCACAATGTTGCCTATAAAAAACAAAACAAAACAAAACAGAAGATTCATAGAATTTCCAAAAGTGAAGTGACTTTCTCAGGGTCACACAGATAGTAAAGGTCAGAGCTGAGATTTCAACTTTCTACTCCAAAATTTTCCTGCCTCCAACTCCAGATAACTCTTGTTTATGAATAATATTTTGATAAGTGTGATACCAAGGTAAAGAAAATAAGAGGGTCTTTTCATGGGTATTTTAAAAAGATAAACCTAATCATTTATACATACCAATTTTTATTAGCAGTAACTAGGAGGCATAATAGAAAGACCACTGGAACTTGAAGTTCAGGAAAGATCTAGACCAGAATTCAAATCTAGTTCCAGATTGCCTTAAAAGTTATATGAACTAGTGCGTCTCAGATTCCTCAACTGTAAAATGAGGATTATTAAAGCACCTCCCTCACAAGGGTGTTGTACGGATCAATGAGATAATGTTTATAAAGATGTTAGCATGGTGCATGGCACATAGTAGGTACTTAATAGATGCTTAGTCCTTCTCTCCCTTCCCCAAATAGGAAAAACTAAATGGATAAAAATGCTTATTGGTCACACTATGACATGAAATAACTTGGCTACTTAATTGAATTAGCCCATCAGTACATAAATGTGGTATGAGCATGGGAAGTGGATAGTGAATTAATTGGGTCTGGAATTGAGTAGGAATAGTAATGGTGATAAATAATGGAATCTTTGGTAAGGATAGAAAAGGGGAGAAAGGCCTTGAGAAAATGGGAAGCCAGGAGGCAGAAGTGAAGAAAACTTTCTAAGAGTAAAGGCAGCTATTGTATGTTCATAGAGTCACGTGGTTTAATGTGGTGCGAATAGGCTAGTATAGAGTGGATTGAAAGGATATAAGACCAATAAGGCTAGAAACGTAGGAAAATGCCATGTTTTTAAGGATTTTAAAGGATTTAATATTTGATATGAGGGAATAGGGAGCCCCTGGAATTTGTTAGATGGGGAAGGGATGACATAGTCTGACTTGTAGTTTAGGAAAATCTTCAGTGGAGGATGAATAGGAGGAGGGAGACATTTCATGCAAGTATATTATTTGAAAGGCTATCACAAAAGTCTAAGCAAGAAGTGATGAGAACCTGAATTTGGGGTGGTATCTGTGTGGAAAGGAGACATACGAGAGATATTGTAAAGGTAAAAATCTTAAGATTTTGCAGCAGATAGGAAATGTGAGATGAGCATGGGTAGTCTACAAACATTTATTAAGCATCGACTATAGGTCAGAAACTGTGGTAAGTGTTAGAGATGCAAAGAAAAGCAAAAATAGTACCCCCTGCCATGATACAAAGTCCATAAAGGGTAACTAGAAGGCAAGCTCAGCAGGCAAGTATTAGCAGTAGGGACATCCAATAAATGAGACCACAGATCATAGAAGTGTTGAAGTTTATATGAAATGAGAATTTTAAGGAATAGTATGTTATGCAAAATGAGGGGTATGACTATGAAATACTATGAATTCTTTAAAATAAATACATAAGAATTTATTTATCCAAAGGAATACTTTCTTTCAAAGTAGTTCTCTTGGGGACTATTCACTTGTTTTAATGATATCAAACCATTTTGGGACCTTATTTTTGGAATTGCTTTTAGGATCAGCTTATGAGACACACTGGAAAATTACTTATATTACATTATAGTCAATACTTCATTTAAGTAAAGAAATAGATTCACCTATTGCCAACAATTGCCATTGCTTATAAGATCAGACTCCAAATGTCTTTTGACTTTTTTCAAAAAGCAAATCCATATTCAAAGGTTCCATTTACTTCCATTGAATGTACTTCAAAGTACAGGTGGTGGGATCTGAAGGAGATTTCCAAAGTGAGACTCCAAAAATGGTCCCAGTAGCCACAACATGCCTGTAAAGTCTAAAGCTCATTCAAAATAATCTGTTAGAAGAGTACATACTGTACTTTGAAGTGTATATATTTGAATATGTTTGTGGGAATTCAGTCATAATGCTTTATAGCTATCTCAAACTATGTTATCTTGGAACCAAGGATGAGACTGAGTTCATATTATAGTTTTAGACATGGAAGTCATCATTAAGTCTAATCTCATTTTGTAGACATAGGAACTAAACTTCAGGTAAATCTAAAAACTCAACCAAGGAATTATCCTTTTCCAAGATTGGTGGCTATGCCATAAGAACAATATTTGTATTAAAACAAAACAAAACAGCAACAAAAATGACCTACTTTTGTACCAGGTAGCAACTTGGTGATCATTAAAAGCCCTGTAATTATAACATAAATAAATCCTGCTCCATACTTTCATATCCCTATTCAATTTTGGACCCAGCTCATTATACATTTCCAGGGCCTGTCCCAGAAAAAAATGGGTACCCATATATTCTGTAGAGGGCTAATTCATAAAACTTCACTTATATTAGGCACAGTTTTATACACATTTTATGTAAAATCAATGGTTAGAAGATACACAAT
The DNA here is from genome assembly GCA_028658325.1 of Potorous gilbertii. Taxonomy (NCBI): domain Eukaryota; kingdom Metazoa; phylum Chordata; class Mammalia; order Diprotodontia; family Potoroidae; genus Potorous; species Potorous gilbertii. Next base: position 334,679,524 of record CM053771.1, read on the forward strand.
CTTAGAAAGCTGAATGCAGTAATCTTGTTTGCTATCTAATGAACTAAGCATATAATTTAACTTTAGACACCTTCCAATGTAATGCCTATTTCAAGGGGAATACTCTTCAGGGAGCAATTCCTTATAGAACTCACTGCTACATTACCACTGACCTGGAGATTTTGAGAAATAAGTTAGAAATGCCTCAACCTGTATTGCTCAACTTTTGCTTCATGGAGGGCATTAAACTTTCATTATTCCTTCCACATAATTCCCCTTATAACTTACCTAATGGCATGGTCAGATTATTTATATTCCTCTCACGCTTTAAAGAATCTAATCAAATCAATCCATGTGAATATATTCACTGATTATGAATTCCCTGCTTATGATCTCAGGATTGCTTTTAGCACTGAGTTCCCTCAGGCAGAATTTTCACTTTAGTACAGAAACTAACACATACTGTATCCTATGTATACTGTACTGTATACCTATCCAAATATCCTATGAATGAAAATGATGGAGCTTCCATTTGATTGTTGGAAGATATAGAAGAGTCCTCATAAAAGTTGGATGCCCATGAAATCCACAATCTCATGAATAATAATAAAAAAGTATATTACAGGAAAGAATTTGATAGACTTGTTCAACTCAACTTTTGGTTAGAAAAATCTCAATTTTGCACCAATATTCTTCTGTACCTAAAAAGAAGAGGGGGGAATTTCCAATTACCTGACATTCTCTGGTCCTTGCAGAATGAAGACAAACATGAAAAACAATCCTTACCCTCAAGGAGCTGTATTACCAAGCACATTAGCACACCCAGGATGCCCTACTAGCACAGATTCTTTGATCTGCTTTTCTAAAAGAACGACAGCTTCAAACAGGTCTTTACTTTAATTAACAGAGAAGTTGAAAGAAGTAAGTATAAAAAAATACAAGCAGAGAAGTTAGCACTGGAATTCAACAGACAGTGCTCCAACTGTCTGAATAATATACCACCAAACTGGGAAAACACAAACATCTGAGTAGACTGGGAGCTCTTAAAAAATGACTACTCAGATCCTATCCAAGGAATCAAATAAAGCAAAATTCCAACCTCCCAGAATATATAACAAACACTAAACTCCTGATTGACTCAAAGTTAGAAGGCATGAAACCTATGTGATTCAGCACAGCTGTGAATTATTAGGGTTCAAAGGTGACTGAAACTTCAGATGTTTACAATTTAACCTGATCCTAGGAAACTGAACTCCAAAAAAGAAAACAACAAATATCCTACCTTGCTTGAGCTTATAGAAGTTTACATTCTATTGGAGATGGGGGAAGCAAGATGCCAACCCAAGTATATATAGGTAATTTGAAGAGAAGGGAGAGAGCATTGACCATTAAGGGGAGTAAGAGAGAATTCTAATAGGAAATGGCAATTGAAGTGCCATAAACCAAACCCATGAAGGAAGATAGAGAGATTAAAGAACTTGAGATAGAGATGGAAAGGATGCCAGACATGGGGGACAGCCTGTGTAAGAGATTAGATTCAAGAAATTGATTATAGGGATCAATAGACCTGTTTTCCAAGAAACTGGAGTACAGTAAAAGGAGTAATGTGTAATGAAGCTGAAAAGGTAAGGTGAGACCAGACTGTGTAGCCCTTTAACTGCCGAGTAAGAGTTTTATATCTTTTTTCTGCAGGCAATTAGGATCCCCTGGAGGATCTTGAGGGATGGAGTAATATATTGAGACTTATTCTTTTGGGAGATTATTTTGGTAGATGTAGAGAGGAGAGGCCATGCGTACAGTTATGTGAATCTTGTAATAATATCAACCAATCAATCAACAAGCATTCATTAAGTATCTACTATCTGATAGGCTTTATATTACATGCTAGGAATACAAAAACAAACAAAAGAAACATTTCATTTCTTCTAACTCATGAGAGGTAATGAGGGTATGAAATAGGGTAAACAAATACTAATAAAATAACATCAAGGTGAATAATAGTCATAATAACTAGCATTTATATTGTACTTTAAGTTTTGCAAAGAGTTTGTACAAGTTATCTCATAATAGTCTTGTGTGTGGCGGAAAAGGAGAATATAGGAGTGATGTGAAGACTTGGTAACTGTATAAAAGAGCTAGAGAGAGGGATAAAGGATGAATCTGATGTTATGAATCAGAATAAATGGAAGGGTGGTGGTGCTCACAATAGAAATGGGGAAATTTGGTTAATTTAGGAAGCAAGATAATGAATTCCATTTCAGACGTGTTGAGTTTTAGATACCTGTGAGCTTTCCTTTTGCAGATGTCCGACAGACTGTTGCGTGTGTGTTTGGTTTGTCATTTACTCTCAAAGAGGATCAAGACAAGCTGTTGGTGATATGGAGTAGGAGAGTGGAAGAGAGAATTCAGATAGATATTTAGATCTGAGAGGCATTTGTCCAGAGAAAAAATTTAATAACTGAAGCCATGAGCTAATGAGATCACTAAAGGATAACATAGAGAGGGAAGAAGAAAGGTCCCAGGACAGAGGGCTCAGGTCTTCCAACAGGTGGAAGAGAAGCAATTACTCCAAAGAATCATTTTCATTATCTGGTATCTTAAAGGAGCCACATTGCTTTAGCCAAAAATGTTGGAGATATTTTACTTCATCTAGCATACCTTCAGCAAGTTTGAACGTTACCACCAAATGTGAATATGACAAAAGAAGTAATATGCTTGACTTGGAGACTATGGAAAAAATTGATCTTTAGTCTTGCTGATACCAACAAAGTTATTTTTATATGATGATGAAAAACCTGAAAGTTTGTGCTCTTTTTTTCCCTTTAGTGGATATGTCTATTTTTTCTATATGTCCACGGACCCAGATGGCTCTGGAGGACAAAATGAGGTTGGTGACCTTGCACAGCCCTCTCTCACTGAAATCAAAGTCAATTGCAAGCCATGTCATCATCATCCCATGGTTAGGGGCAAGGGCCTGCATGATGATCCAGCAAATGATAATGAGAAAGGGTAGTTAGACTGTTTGGCTTCCTTTTGTGAAGTGAAGATTCCATCTTGATGTATCTTAATGAGGATCTTATTTTATATAGAACACAGAATCATTCACTTCTGTGTGATGGGATCAGAGGTGTCGAAAGCATACATGTGCAGGGCATATATGTACAGAGTGAAATTCTGCCACTCATTTTTTCTTTAAGTTACTCATATTTGAGACCAAATTCAGTAAAACTGATTGTACTTAAGCCTGTGCTAAAAAGTGTTAAAGGAACAGAGATCTGGATGTATGTCAGGAGCTGCTTAACATAGATCTGAAGTGGTTTTGTTGCTTGGTTAAGTGATGATTCTTCAAAAGAGTTCAACCTCATTTTGAGTTCAGATTTATTTTCTCTCTCTACCCCTCTTTTCCACAGCAACTACAAATAACCTTAGTTATTCAGGCATTATCAACATTTGCCTGTACAGAACAACGGATAATCGATTTAGAACTGAAAGGGACCTTAGAGATAATTTAGTCTAAATCCCTTATTTTGATATAAGAATACTGAAACCAGAGAGGATTCTGGGAAGATGGTAGAGTAGGTCAAAAAATTCCAAGCTCTCAAGATATTCCCCCACAAAAGAGATAAAATAACACCTCAGGTCAAACATAGAATAGTAAGAGTAAATAAAAGTAGGGAACAACAGGGTGCTTCCTACGACAGTTCAAGAAGATGTGAAGAAAAATCCTAGGATGATTTGATCTCTGTGAAGAGCTAACACCTTTAGTCTAGGTTCTATTTTAATAACAAGCTGCAAGCCACCTAAACAACAAAGGGCTAACCCTGGAGTTATTTAGTTTGGAAGGCTGCATGGGCCCCAGTAACAGGAACTTTACCCCAATAGTGGAGGGAGTTGAGTATTTGAGCCCAGAAAGATTGAGGGAACTTCTGCTGATAAGGAATGCCAGACCCAGTTGTGCCATGAAGAGCAGCAGCAGGGGCTAGAGGGAACCTGCCCACACCTGGTGAGTGCAGAAGCAGTGGGGCAGAAAGTTCCTGGCTGTGGGCACTTCCAGGAGTTAGGAGGTCTGACTTTGTTTCCAGTCTAGAGGGGAGAATTGAAGATATGGGGGAAGACATGATATGGATTTCTTAGGGCTAGGAGTGATTATAAAAATTAAACTATTACCACAAAAAAAATGCACAGGCAAAGGAGAAAGAATCCAACCACAGAAAGCTGTTATGGGAATAGAGGTGACCAGGGTTCATGTTCAGAGGATATTGAAATAAAGAAACCTCCAAAGAGGAACGTCAAATGGTCACCTACCCAAAAGAATTTATAGAAGATCTTAAAAAAGAATTTAAAAATTAAATGATAAAGATGGAGGAAAAATGAAAAGAAAATAAGAATAATCCAAGAAAAATAAGAAAGTTATGAAAGGAAAGTCAACCAATTAGAAAAAGAGAACCAGATTCTTAATGGGGAAAAAATGACACCTTGAAAATTAGAATTGGGCAAAGTGAAGTCAGTGAAATTATAAGAGATCAAGAAATAATTGAAATTGAAATATGAAAAATGAAAAAAGAAGAGAAAGTGAAACATCTTGTAAGAAAAACAACAGATTTGGAGAATAGATCAAGAAGAGAAAATATAAAAATAGCCAGACTAATGGAAAGTTGATCAGAAAAAGAATCTTGATACAATAATACAAGACATAATTAAAGAAAATTGTCCTGAAACATTAGAATATGGTGAAGGAAGGAGCAGAAATAGAAAAAATTCATCGATCACCACTGGAAAACTCATAGGAATGTCATAGTTAAATTCCAAAAACCCCAGCTCTGGGATAAAATATTAAAAGCATCAAGATTAAAAAAACTAAAATATGATGGAGCCAAAATCAGAATCACATAAGACTTAGTAGCAGAGACATTAAAGTATCACAAGTTTTGGAATATCAAAGAGCAAAGGAATTACCTGGGGCTTCAGCCAAAAGTATTATGCCCTGAAAAGTTAAGTATTATTCTGAATAAAAAAAAAATCAACATTTGAAAAGCTCTCAAACTTTCAAGTAGTACAATGGGATTATCATTTTATTTCTGTCTTTCTCTACATTATACCTATCTTTAATGCACACTAAGATTATATTCATATTGGGAGCTACCAAATGACATTGTTGACTCATTGAGTTTCTAACCTATTAAAAAACATGACATTTTACAAATGAGCATTTAGGTAGCTTTATATTTTTTCTTAAAATCTGAATTGTTTTAACTAATGTAAGACTTTGTCACTATTAAATTTCACATCGTTAGGTTTAACCCAACTTTGCATCCTGCTAAGATGTTTTTGGATCTTGATTTTATCAGTATGGAAGCTATGATGGCTAGGGGTTTTTTGTCATTATTTTTGTTATTTGAAAAATTATAAGCAGCCATTTGCTCTTCCATCCCACTCACTAATAAAAACATCAAACAAAACACTTAATGAAAGGTTTCTTCCAGCTTGAAGTTAAGCCACTGGATCCAGCCATTCAGTTTGGTTCTACCACTCAGTAGCTCTGAATCTAAGTAACCATATCATTATCTAAGTCTATTGTTATCTAAAATCTCTCATCTTTTCAGCATAGCACAAAAGACCTAATTGAATTAAGCCTATAATATATGCCTAGTTTAACCAGCCCAGTAGATAGAGCAAGATGGTGCTGCAGATATAATGCTGATTTTGGAGTCAGGAAGACCTGAGTTCAAAACTTGCCTCACATAGTTTCTGTTTTCCCCTAGACAACCAACTTAACCTTTCTTTTTCCACTTAATAGTATTTTTTCCAATTATATAAACAGATAATTTTCAATATTCATTTTTGTAAGATTTTGAGTTCCTAATTTTTCTCCCTCCATTCCCTCCCCTCTCCCCAAGACAGCAAGCAATATGAAATGGATTATACATGTACAATGATGTCAAATATATTTCCACATTAGTTATTTTGTGAAAGAAGGCTCAGAACAAAAGAAAAAAACACAATAAAGGGAAAAAAACAAAAAATGAAAATAATATGCTTCAATCTGCATTCAGACCCCATCAGTTTTGTCTCTGGATTTAGATAGCATTTTCCATCACAAGTTTTTGGAATTGTCTTGGATCATTGTATTGATGAGAAGAGCTAAGTCTATCTTCATTGATAATCACGTAATTCTGCTGTCACTGTGTACAATATTCTCCTGGTTCTGCCCACCTCATTCTCTATCAGTTCATGCAAATCTTTCCATGCTTTTCTGAAATCTCACTGCTCATCATTTCTCATAGAACAATAGTATTACAATGCATTTATATGCCACAAATTGCTTCCAAATTGATAGGCATCTCCACAATTTCCAATTTTTTACCCTAAAGAAGCACTGCAAATACAGTTTTTGTCCATGTTCACCTAACCTTTGCCTCAATGTCCTCATCTATAAGAAATGGGCATAATAATCCCACATATCTCATAGGATGGTTCTGAAGACCAAATGAGAAACACATGTAAAGACCTTTGTAAACTTGAAAGCACTGTTTAAGTGGTAGATATCATCATCATCATCACCATCATCATCATCATTGAAGGAAATTTTTTTTTTTATAAACAAGGTCTTATTTAGATATTTACTACAATTTCTTTAATACTGTAGCCTAGAATTTTTCCAGGAATAAAAGTTTATCTGCCTGGATTATATCTTGGAGATAGCTTTTTCTTCTCATTTTTCAAACTATTGTTATTTAAATTAAGAAATCTATCCTTTTAAATGTTTCAGAGTGACTCATATTTTTAACGAATTTTGTCAATATTTTTTATTTTAGTTTCATTGATATTTCACAAAGTAGTCTTGCACACACCCCCTAGTAGAAAGCCATCTATTATAAAGGAGAAAAAAATGAGACATCAAAAATAACCAATAGATAGGAAAAATTTGAAATAATATGCAATATTCAAACTCTTAAACCTCTATCTCTGCAAAGAAGTGGTAAGGGGACGAAGATATTTTCTCATCTCTCTTCTAAGGGTATCAACGTTATAATTTCATAACATTCAATTTTGATAGCTCTGTTACTATTCTTTCCAGTTTAATGTTTTTTTGAATCTCCTTCTTTCACTTTGTATCATTTCACTGGTAAGTTTTCCTTGTGTTTGTCCTTCATTCCAGAAGAGGGCCGTGACATCAAGATGATGACACGACTTGTAGCTGACTTTGATTTGAGCAAGGGAGGGCTGTGCCAGGTCACCAACCTCCCTTTCTTCTCCTGAGCCGTCTGGGTCCAGTGGCCTGATATTCGTCAGAAGGACTGGAGATGGCCCAGGATGCAATGTGAGACCCTGGCCCTTTGAGGCTAAAGTCTTATCACATTCTCACTTTGAATGAGATACACCCATTCAGTGAATAGGCTTCTTTAAGTCATTCAAGGGATGGCCATTTTAATAAAAAAAAAAAAATCAAAAAGGGAGGAGAAGATCCTCAGGGTTCCTTGGTAAAAGAGAAACAATTATTACTTAGTTATTACATTCACTTTGTGCTGGGTGGGTGGGGACTTGTTGTCCAATCTATGAGCTCCAGAGTGAATTGGGTTTAAGGCTTGATCTTTGAGCAAGAAATGTAGGCAGTAAACCCAAAGAAAAAAAAAGAAGCTTTTGGCCATGGAGTATACCTTCCCCTGGGTAGAAAACTGAGGAGAAAAGAGGAGAGAAGGGGAAGGGAAGGGGAGGCGAGGAGAGAGGAGGAGAGAGGAGGAGAGAAGAGGGAAGAGTTGCTGCTCCTCACATGGGGTTGAGTTTATCGTTCATTCAAACTCTTAAATCTCTACCTCTGCAAAGAAGTGGTAAGGGGGCGAAGGTATTTTCTTATATCTCTTCTAAGGGTATTAAGCATCAATATTATAACTTCATAACATTCAATTTGATAGTGCTCTCATTATTCTTTCTGGTTACACTGTTAGAATCATCATTTATAATGTTTTCTTGAATCTCTTTCTTTCACTTTGTATCATTTCACTGATGATTTCACTGGTTTTCCTTGTGTCTCTCCTTGCTCGAAGAGAACCATGATATCAAGATGATGACATAACTTGCAATTGACTTTGATTTGAATGAGGGAGGACTATGCAAGGTCACTAACCTCACTTTCTTCTCCTCTAAGTCTTCCTATGCTTCTTTATTTCTTACATCTTATTAGTCATTTGTTATATTCACTTACAGCTTGTCTAACCACTCAGCTGAGTTATCAACATTATATTCAGTTCTTTAATACTACAAGAAATGCTACCTATTTATATTGTGGTCTGTATGGGTACTTTTTTTTTTAAGTTGACATTTTGGGGATCTATGTCTACCAGTAGTATATCTGGATCAAAGGCTTTAGTCTCTTTCTTTGTATAATTCCAAATTTCTTTTCAGAGTGGTTGAGTTGATATTTAGCTAAAGTACATTAATGTTCTTAACTTTCCACAACCCCATCTCTAGTCATCTTTATTAATTTTGCCTGTGTGAGACAAAACATGACTTGTTTTGATTTGCATTTGTCTTATCATCAGGAGCTGTGTTTCATACATTTGCTAACCATTTGCAATTCTTTTGAAAATTCTTCACATGCACTGACCATACACTTATCTATTAAGGAACTGATTTTGTTCCTACATATTTCTGTTAGTTGGTTATTTATCTTACATTTCATTTCCTTAACAGAGACATCTGATACAATGTATTGGTTTTCTCCTAGTTAACAGCTTCCTTTCCTACACTAGTTGCATTAATTTATGTTAATTTAAAAAATAATGAAATCATAATTATTCTTTTAATCTTCTGTAATTTCATGTATTTTGGCGATGGGTTGTGAGATGCACTTATAAAAAACTATGTAAATTATTTTTTCAAACCTTAAACCACTATATAATGTTAGATAAATTTACTATCAGAACCACTGATCCCCAATCTTTCAGTCAATGACTAATCAACCACTAACCAACCACATTCAACAGTTCTAATATTCTGTTCTAATAACACTCTAAATACAGGTTGTTTTGGTCTCATGACTTGACCTCGCAGATGGTAGTGAGGTACTTTCTTGATACCTTTCTATTTCTCATGGGTTACAACTGCCTTCACTATTTTTTAAGCAATCTTTCCCTATTGAAAGATTTTCTTCTTGAGAGGAAACTGAAAAAAAAATGAGTACTTTCAACTTCTCTGCACCATTAATTTCTTATATTCCATTTACCTCAAGTAGTGATTATTTTCTCCATTATAGCTAATAAAATAAAAACAAATAAAACAAACACATATTTTCCCTTGTACTTTTCAGTCTTAGCTCATTCTCAGCTTTAATGTTCAACACTATGTTTTAGAGTATCATGTAACAATTTTGAATTGTTCCTCAGTTATCTGCTCTCAGGTCTGTCTTCTGCAAGGGTGTTTCTAAAATCTAAGTCGATCATTGAGTTCTCTGTGAGTGTCTGATAACATTTAATCTGCTTGGAGGGCATAAATCCTTTCTTTCTTTCTGTAATATTTTTGGTATCCTCAGTACCATGCACATAATAGCTGCTCAGAAATGTTTTGTGAAATGTGCTTCAACATTGGTCTCTTTAGAAAACTTATCCTTTACATCACAATCATTTCTTTCACTTTTAAGCCTTCAAAATTTCATTCTTGAGAGCATCCTATTCTCTTGAGCTAACTCCTTTCTAAATATCTGTGGCCATGCAGTCACATCTATTCTTTCACTGAAATCAGAACTCAGAACACCTACGGTACAGGTCAACAATGTTCAGGCATCCTCTCCTCCTTTATGATAGATTCCATCATGGAGTGCTATATCTTTCTCAGAGTTTATATAATTTCTACTTAAGTAACTAATTCTTCTTTGTTTGTAGGAAACATCATTTCCTTTACTTGCTGAAGGTTAGAATTATCTTCAAGGCAAATCAATTAAAGTAAAATATGAATACCAATTTAATTACATAATTTATTAATACCAATTTAAGGTTTATAAAACACTTTGCAAATTTCTTGTTTTTTACAATGCTGGGACTTAAATGTTATTCCCTATTGTATAAATCAGGAAACTGAAACTGAGAGACTTTAAGTGACTTGCCCAGGGTCACACAACTCTTAGTTGTGTCTTAGTAGGATTTGAATTCATCTTTTGTACTTCAGGTTTGGCACTCAACTCAATAAACAACTTAGTTGCTTCTAAAGAAATAAAAACTGAGATCTCAGTTGCTAGTATCTTACCTCCATGCCAGGCATGTGATTTATTTCCTGAACCTCTGTACCTATTTAACTTGTAGTAACCTCAATGATAGTATTTATTCTGCTTCTCCATTCATCTAAAATTTATCTTTCTTGTTATCTTTTTTGTTGTTGCCATATTTCCACAGAAAGTAATTTGTATATAGTTGTATTCTACCACTCCTCTTTAAATTAGCTTTATTCTTTTGAATAATGTATACCTTTTTGGAGCCGTATTCCACTCAAGTCCCATTCCAAATCTCAGGGATTCCAGTGAAGCCCATGTTGCTTTCTTGATTTAAGATTTCTAGCCCATCATCTTTATTATCCATATTTTGGATATTTCCATATACGCTTATGACTCACTTATTAAATCTTGCCTTTTTTGAATTACTATCAGTTCTATTAGTCTTTCTATTATTGTAACTATTTCTTTATTATATTTAGCTTGTGAAATGTACTTAATTTTCTCCTTCTTATTTCATCTTAAAGAATGGATTTGCCAGACTTCAGTCAAATGCATTTTTATCAACACTTGTTATGTGCATTCTATCCCAGTCTAAAAACCTATTATTCTTTTATTTTAAGCCACACTCTGAAATACAATTCTCATTTGAAACTCCATCCTTTATCCAATTGCTTATTTTGAAAAATCTTCCCCTTTGATCCAAAGCCCTTGCTTTTGATCAACCATAGCGATGAAAATAGTACCTCTGCCCCTAAGGTCTTCAGTTTCTTTCCTTAGACTTCATAATTCTTAGCAGAATTTTCTCAGTTCCTTCTGGCAGTATCAGTTGTCTCATCTACAATCTAAATCTACTAACTGGAAGAACATGTTACTTTATTCATGGTGGCAAAAACAGCTCTTTCTCTTCATGAAAATTTGGTAATTTTAGTAAATTATTTTTATAAATTTTTTTTATTTTTACTTATACTAAAATAATACTAACAATAATTTCCTCTCTTGAAGGTGATCTCATCACTATTTTAAAATATATGAAGGACTAACATTTTGTAGATAGCTTAAACTGTGTCTTAAAGAATAGACAGAGGGTTGATAGGTACAATTTGCATGATGGAAGATTTCAGCTCCATGGTCAGCTTCCTTACCATTAGAGCTGTCTAGAAATGGAATGAATGGTGTCTGGTTTTGGTGAGTTTTTCACCAGAAGTGTTGTTATTGTTCAGTCTTTTAGTTGTGCCCAACTTTTTGTGATCTCACTTGGGTTTTCTTTACAAAGATAGTGGAATGGTTTGACATTTCTCCTCTAGCTCATTTTATGGATGAGAAACTGAAGCAAACAGGATTGCCCAAGATTCTTAGGTCAGATTTGAACCCAGAAAACTGAGTCTTCCTGACTTCAGGCCCAGCACTCTATCCAATGCATCACTTAGCTGTCCATTCACTAGAAGTATTCAAGTTGAAAATAGGTGATTGCTTCTTTAGGATGCCATGTTAGTATGTTGTAGATGAGTTTGGGCAAATGAGTTCTAAAGCCCCTTCATAGATCCAGGATGCTCTAATTTTACTTTATTCTCTAAATGCTTACAAACTAAGCTGGAAGGGAACCTGGAGCTTATCCAACATAATCCCTTATTTTTTTCTAGATAAAGAAAGAGAAATCTGAAGAAGATATTACTTGACTAAGGCTATACATGTAAAAAGTAGAATTATGATACAAACTGATATCTTCTGAAGCCTTTTCCTGTTGCATCATGATTTCTTTCCAGGTAGGAATTTAGAATGTTGAACAACAAAGTCAACATTTATGAAGTACCTTCTTTGTGCAAGTCACTATGTGTGCTATGTACTACTGATAGCATGGTCCAGTGGAACAAGTTTTGAACTTAGAGTGGTAGAAAATGTTTTCAGTATCATATCTGTGCCTCATGGTGCAAGTTTTTGTAAACAAATCTCTTAACATTTCTGGGTCCTAATCTGTGAAAGCAACTGTTTAGACTCAATCATGTCTAAGGTCTTTTCCAGTATTTCAGCTATGATTTGATAAGAGATATGGTTTATGTTTCTATGTTGATTCTTAACATTTAAAAAACACATGTCTTCTGGACAATATGGTGAAGAAATACATTATTGTTACAGAATCATAGACATTCTCAGAATTTTAGAATTGGAAGGTACCTTTACAGATATTTTGTCTGAAAAGAATGAAAAATATGACTAATATAATGTCCTACCTTGCAAATGACTTACTGTGACTGAGGATTGAAACTAGATATGGCATCTCATTGTGTTTTTAAGCTTAGTCATCCCTAATAGTAGCAAAAGCACTCTTGGGATACTGAAATAATTATAGGACTACTATGATGAGTGATATTAACAATATAGCCTCTGAAGGGAAAAAAATCTGTACACCATTTAAATATTACCTAATCATTTCAGTGGAAGGGTTTATGCTATAATTAATTATGTGAGGCATCCTGTTAACATGGCTGGACAAGTGATATTACTGCTATTTTAAAGTTCATGTTACTGATATGGAAGCTATTCTTTGATCCCTCTATCTTGGGTTGTCCCATATGATCAGAGACAAAAGTGAAATGAGAAATGTTCAAAGGAATTATTCTTTGTCTTCTGACCAATTAAAGGCAATAGTTTTAGCTGGTTTCCATAAGTGAACTAGTTCTATAGGACCAATTAACACCATCCCTAGTTAAGACAATGTGGCTAGTCACTGGACACAATGGTTTGCACATGTACTCAATAAGTATGTGTTAAATAAATCAACAAATTAGCCAACTGGGTCTGTAGTCCTGTCTCAGGGCAGATTGAGGATTCTCCCAGTCTTCTAGAATGTGTTCCAACCAATGGCCATGAGGAGTTACACACACACACACACACATATACAATGCATATATATACACACACACACACATGCACACATATATAAGTATGTGTGTATATATATATGTTTGTGTGCATATATACATAGGTACATACATACACTCACACACATATCACAACTGGGATAGTACTACCAATTTACTAGAGTAGATACATGTGGGTTTAAGCCATCTTGGGGCCACATTGTGCAAAAGCAGATTGACATTGGCCAGACTGATCCCCTTCTCCTTTTTTTCCTGCTGTGCTATGCAATTTTAAGTGGGGGAGGGAAAATACTGACAGAGAATCTTTTTCATAAATCTGGGAAAACAGACAATGAACTGAGCTAAAGATAGCTGCACTAGTCATGGGAAATAATTTCTTCTGTGTAATCATAGCCCAAGATTCTCCATTAAGGGAACATTTGATTTGAAGAAACTTCACTTGTTAAGCATCCTTAGTAGCACTGCTAAATGAATGCATTATTTAATATCATCACTACCACCACCAACAAAAACAAATTCTCTCTTAAATTGCCATTCAAAAGAAGCTGAATGTATATAATCTGTCTGTATAGATGTTCAATAGAATTATACAAGGAAAGCATAAAGAAAATTCACATAAATAAGTGAATTTACTATGTTCATTTTTTATTATGAATTGCCACAAAGATAAGAGGTTGTATGAGATGGTGCTAAGACTAGAAGACAGAAGATCCAGGTCCTAATGCCAGTTGTGCTATTCATTTTGTGACTTTGGGTACTTGAACTGTCTGAAGCTCAATTTCTTTACTTTTAAAATGAAAGATTTGAGCTAGTGATGTCTAAAACTATTTCCCTCTCAGACAATTCTTTGATTTGAAGGAATGCTCCAATATGGGATTGACAAATGAAGAAGAAAAAGTTCTAGATAATCTACAAAGAGAATCATCTATTGGGGTCATAGGAATAAAAATTTCCTCTGAAAAACAACACATCAGCAGAAATAGTGAATGAAGATGGGAAAATTAACATTTTTTCTGTATACTATAGATCTGTAAAGTCATGTTATCCCAGTCAAAAGGTATTCTAAAAATGAATCATTTTGCAGCACATCATAACAGCACATTATGTAAGGGCATTTGCTTAGGAAGTTTTAACTTCCCTCATTTGCCTGAGAATTCAAATAAATTACATTGGCACCATCTTGGCAGACTCGGTTTGTACTCTGAGATTGTGGTTAACTTTGGTGATTTTTCAGTTCTGAATTTTACTGCTTTCAGCCAAAGGCTACTGTAAAACTACCAGATGAAAGAAAAAAAAGCTCATTGTGAATATAGTAATAAGTTATGAAATTCAAGATGGACCTGAATTGGAGTAACTTTCCAAGGAGGAGAGTGTATAACACTTCAGAGTCAGTTTAATAAAAAGGAAGAGTCAGCTGGGCATCACTGTGTCCATTTAATTGCAATGCAGAGAATAAACAGGTGGAAAAAGAGATTTAAAAGTTAGACTTTGTCTATGTCAGACTCTCATTGTCCAACTTTTTGGAAATTTTCTTGAGAAATAGTATTTATAATTGCCCCCAAGGAATTTCTGGAATGATTTGAAATACATTTATGTGTAATGAATTCTAGCTCAAAAGCTTCCCAAAATTTTATTATATTATCATAATTCTTTACTTCCACATTAAATTTAAGTTTACTATGTGGAAGGTATAGTACACTGTGAACATAAAGACAAAAACTATATAATTTTTGTCTGGAAGATTCTTAATAATCTGCTAGGTAGAGTTCTTGGGGTCTAGAGGATTCCTTATGACTGCAGGTTTGGTCCAGATAGGAGCCAAGGATGAGGGCAAGATGTGAGATGATTTGCTTTTCTTCAGAATGATGGGGAGATAATTGTGGAAACAGATGCAAGATCTAGGTCTCAGAGACCTCAAATATGGGATAGCCCTCAAATTTTTGTGAGGTGTAGCATTAGACTTTATTATCAAAACCACACTGGGCCAGGAACCATAGGTGTCTTGAATAGATATTTCATTCAGTAATTGCCCGGATACTGAAATTTCTATTACAGATGAATCAGCACATTAAAATTTACTCATTTTTTTCCCTGAAAACCACTAATTTAGCACTAGAATGGCAATTAGGGGTGGGCCAATCAGCACTTTTCCCCACGGAAACAAATTTGGAGAACACTAAAACACCTGTAGTCCTTCAGTATCATAAAAAGGAGAGATCTTGGGTTCATCAATGAACATTTCTGGGACCTACTCAGGGAGATAGAGAGTTGTATTCTAAAGTCCCCTCCAGTTTTAGAACTGAAAAAAGACATGTTAATTCCCAGCAGTGGAAAAGGCACCAAGTTCTCCTGGACCTTAGAGAATGTGATTAGCATTAAAAAATTAATGACTCACTCAGAATTTTACAGTTGGAATTTCAGAGTGTCCACCAGTTGGAGTTTTCTTTTTTCTTTTTTTAATTATTTTATTTGTTTCCAGTGTCCTATAATCACTTTCATATATCTTAGATTTTTTTTCCCCTCCTTCACCTTCTCTACTTCCCTCCCCACTCCCTCCCTGAGATGGCGTACAATCTCATATAGGTTCCACACATACATTCCTATTAAAAACATTTTTACCTTAGTCATGTTGTATAGAAGAATTAAAATGAATGGTTTATTAAAATGAATCATAAAACAAAATAAAACATAATACAAAAGAAAATGGTCTGCTTCATTCTGTGATCAAATTCCATAGTTTTTTCTCTGGATGTGGAAGATATTTTGCCTCAAGAGACCACTGGGAATTTTTTAGGTCCTTGCATTGCAAGGGAATACTAAGTCTACCAGAAAAATTCCTTGCACACTGTGGTTGTTGCTGTGTACAAAGTTCTCCTGATTCTGCTCCTTTCATTTAGCATCAGTTGATATAAGTCTTTCCAGATCTCTGTGAAGTATTCCTATTCATGATTTCTTATGGCACAATAGTATTCCATTACATTCATATACTGCAACTTGTTGAACTATTCCCCAATTGATGGTCATATTCTTGATTTCCAATTTTGGACCACCACAAAGAGAACTGGTATAAATATTTTGGCACATGTAGGACCCTTTCCCATTTCTATGATCTCTTTGGGATAGAGTCACAGAAGCAATAGTGCTGGGTCAAAAGGTATGCACATTTTTGTAGCCCTTTGGGCATAGTTCCAAATTGCTGTCCAGAATGATTGGATCAGCTCACAGCTCCACCAACAATGAATTAGTGTTCTAACTCTCCCACATCTTCTCCAACATTTATCATCTTCCTGTTTTGTCATATTTGCCAATCTGATAGTTGTGATGTGGCACCTCAGAGTTGTTTTGATTTGTATCTCTCTAATCAATAGTGATTTGGTGCATTTTTTCATATGATTATAGATAGCTTTCATTTCTTCCACTGAAATCTGCCTGTTCATGTCCTTTGAACATGTATCAACTGAAGAGTGACTTGTATTCTTGTACATTTGACTCAGTTCTCTATATATTTTAGAAATGAGGTCTTATCACAGACACTAGTTGTAAAAATTCTTTTCCAGCTTTCTGCTACCTTCCTAATCTTGGTTACATTTAATTTGTTTGTGGAAAAAACTTTTCAATTTAATGTAATCAAAATTATCTACTTTGCACTTCACAATGTTCTCTGTCTCTTGTTTGGTCATAAATTTCTCCATCCTCTGTAAATCTGACAAATACACTATTCCTTGCTCCCCTAATTTGTTTATAGTATCAATCTTAATACCTAGATCACATACCCATTTGGACTTTTTTCTTGTATACAGTGTCAGGCATTAATCTATGCCCAGTTTCTGCCACACTATTATCCAGTTTTCCCAGAAATTTTTGTGAAACAGTAAGTTCTTGTCCAAGAAGGTGGGGTCCTCGGGTTTATCTAACAGTGGATTGCTATATTCACTGACTGCTGTGTCTTGAGTACCTAACCCATTCCACTGAGCTACCTTTCTGTTTCTTTGCCAGCACCAAGTGGTTTTGGTAATTGCTGCTTTATAATACCATTTGAGATCTGGTAGAGCTAGGCTACGTTCCCTAGCATTTTTTTTTTCATTACTTCCCTTGATATTCTGGACATTCTGTTCTTCCAGATGAATTTTGATATATTTTTCTAGCTTTAGATAATAATTATCTGATTGTCTGATTGATATGACACTGAATAAGTAAATTAATTTAAGTAGAATTGTCATTTTTATTATATTGACTTGGTCTACCCACAAGTAACTGAGGTTTTTCAACTTACTTAGATCTGACTTTATTTGTGCAAAAAGTGTTTTGTAACTGTTCAATTTCTTTTACTAAGATGGGATTATTTAATTATTCAGCTTCCTCTTCTGTTAATCTGGGTAATTTATGATTTTTTAAAAAAAATAATCATATCATTTAGATTGTCGAATTTACGGGCATACACTTTGGCAAAGTAAATTCTAATTATTGTTTTAGTTTCCTCCTCATTGGAGCTTACTTTACCCTTTTCATTTTTTGATATTGGTAATTTGGTTTTCTTCTTTCTTTTTTTAAAGCAAATTGACCAAAGGTTATCAATTTTATAGTTTTTTTCATAAAACCAACTCTTAGTTTTATTTGTTCAATAGTTTTCTTAATTTCAAATTTATTAATCTCTCATTTTGTTTTCAGTATTTCTAATTTGATATTTACTTGGGGATTTTCAATTTGGAAATTCACTTGGAGTTTTCACCAAAGGAAATAAACAAAAATGAAAACATAAAGTCAGGAAAATCTCCCCCAGGACAAGGAATTGCTGTTTATCACATGGTATAGGTTCCATAATATGAGGGAATTGGTAAGACCTCAAAAGTGTCTAGGAAAGAGCACATTAATGATTCTTATGTTGCTATACATGGGGCAGTGTGATCAGGAATTGGGAGTTTGGGGATGGTCCAATACTTTTTCACACCTACTCACTTTTTCCTTCTCTGAGTATCTATTCATGTATCTAAGCCCAGGGCTCATATTTTTCCCTCTGAGAGTAAATGAATTCTAAGTGTAAGCAGAGTGTGTCAAAGGTCTGGGAATAGGTACAGACTCAGCATGAGGAAATCACTTTCCCTAATGCCACTGATGGTCAATGTCTCTGTCATGCCTCTCTACGCTTCAACCCCACAGGAGGAAGAAAGAACACCACATAGTTTTAGCCTCAAGTAATATCATAGGATCATAAATTCTCATTTAAAAGTAGATTTGAGGATGGGTTTAATGTCACTTGTCCATGATACAGTTTATGCTGTCCAAGCCTCAGATGTTGTGAACTATACTTCTGCTATTTGAATAACCAACATTTGAAGAGATGAATAAATCTAAAGTCTTACAACTCTCATTCCACTACTCTTTACATATATAGCAGGAACACAGTAATAAGAACATAGGAGGGGATGAAGAGTAACTCTTGTAGCGAATAAGATGCTGCATTAAAAAATATCATTAGACATTGGGTCGCATCTATCACTCTCTCCTCATGTCCATACTCTGAACACAAAATCACTGTTTAGACTTAGGCAAGTCAGTACAAGGCTCCTGCAAAATAATCTGCAGGGACTCGTTTGTCATTGTCTTTTATGGTAACTTATATTTGAAACACATTGTGGATTGCTACTCCCCTCATCCTCTGAAATTTCCTTGGATCATTTAGGTGCCAGAAAAGGATGGAAAAAACAGTGGGGTGAGGAAGTAATTGCCCAGGGCTTTGAATATAAAGGAAGTTGTTAAGGAATGTAAGCCATTCTTAAGAAATGAATGTCATACTGTAGCAGACCAATGGACAAAGAAATGAGAGGCTTTGTACTTCATGGGGAATCTACCAGAGGCCAGTGGGGATTACACCGAAAATAGTGTGGGCCAGTAGGAAGCAGACAGCAAGGACAATGGGATACCTCAAAAGTTGGGAGAGCACTGGACTTGGAAAGAGTACCAAGTGATGTTGGACATATCCTAAATATAGGATGCAATAAATATAACCTAAATATGTTCATAGGAGCTATTATCCAGTTTTCCAATTTTTTGTCAATTTTATTAGTAGCAAAGAACTTGTTTGGTGAATAGTCAGGAAGTGAATCCTGTTCCTTTAGGGGTCAGAATAGAGAATTGCCAGCTTCCTTTTACATGGAATGATTTTAATATTTTGGTAGGGCCACTCTCCTACATCTGATATTCACCTTCACTGACATACTCATTTCCTTCACTCTGCAGCATTTTCTGTGGTCATTCCCCCAGGGTTCTGTCTTTACACTCCTTTCTCTCCAACTGCACCAGACAGTAGTTCCAACTCTCTACCTTGCCTCCTTGTCTCCTCACTAGCTAAACTTTAGTCCTGGATCATTCCCACCATCAACACCTTCTGCTCCAACTTCCAAGTGCTGAATACGTCTGAGGAAAATTCCACAACTCTGATGAAGGTATGAATTACAAATTCATCTAATCTAGCTTCCTAGGTACCCAGAGTTACAAGGCAGTCATTTACTTACCCTCCTACTATGAAAAGATTAAAGTTGATCCTGTATCATTTTTTCTTATTGATTCTATTTACAAGTAATTGATTTTGCCCTGTAATTATTTTTGTCCTGTAATGACTTGTCATTGTTCTTTGTATCTTAACATAGTTCTGAGTATAGCTGGCCTGCAATGGGTTAAATTTAAATTAACTTAAGATTCTCCTGCCTTAAGGAATCTTACTGACTTTGGAGAATGTGTGTGAATAGAGACATTTTGGCCTAATATGGCTGGGTGACCATCCAAAAATCTGGAGCACTATCTTGCACCTGGACTCAAACAAAGGTCATTTCTTAGTCTCATAAAAGAAGAGATGTTGTTGCCAGGCCCCATTGCCAAACTTCCAACCAATCATGATGTTCCATGAGTCTCAGCTCCATAATCAATCGTGCTGCCTTCAATTCCATGTTGTCATCTACCCTGTTCTGTTCTTTGTTCTATACCCCCAAAAACCCTATTTGAGGGAAACTGTCCTCTTGCTTGGGATCTTTGGCATTAATGGAGGCAAAGCATGGACTCATTTATTGACAGGTAGCAAGCTTCTGCTAATAAATGTTTTCTTGCCTGGAGGTCTGCCTCAGTTTATCCTTTTATTGAAATCTCAATCATGGCAAGTGATTGATTCCCCCCTCTTCCCACCAAAGCTATCCCAAAGTTACTCTTCCCTTTGAAGTTTTCCCATTCCCTCCAAAGAATATCTACACTCCTGCAGGTCTACACAGCTAAGGGTCTTGCCTCTTTCTTTTTCATTTAGAAATGTACTGTAATGTATAATATAAGTTTGGAGTTCTAGTAACATTTAATGAAGATGAAAAGATGACTAAAACCAGTGGGATCATGTTTATATATTCTGTATATTTTGATAAATTCTGACCTACTGAGAATTTCTATACCCCAGAATATTGTTATTCAGTCATTTTTCAGTCATGTTAAACTCTTTTGGCAAAGGTCCTGGGGTGCTTTGCCACTTCCTTCTCTAGCTCATTTTACAGATGTGGAAACTGAGGCAAGTAGGGGTAAGTGATTTTCCCAGGGTCATACAAGTAGTAAGTGTCTGATGCCAGATTTGAACTCAGGAAGATGAGTCTTCTTGACTTCAGGCCCAGTACTCTATCCACTGTGCCACCTAGCTGCCAATCCCACAGGAGTGGGAAACCTGTGGTCTGGAGGCCACATGTAGCCTTCTAGTTTCTTGAGTGCAGCCTTTTGACTGAGTTCAAGTTTTATAGAACAAATCCTTTCATTAAGGGAATTTGTTTTCTGAAGTGTGGATTCAGTCAAAGGGCCTCCACACTTGAGGGTCTAGGGAGCCACATGTGGCCTCAAGGCCACAGGTTCCTCACCCATCCCAGTGATGGACTCTGAAATGGGATGTATAAAATTAAAAAAAAAATATATATATATATATACATATATATATATATGTATATATATATATATATACACATTTCAATTACTTCATTTCCATTTAATTATTTTCCTTTTTAATTACATACTTTAAAGAAACATTTTTTTCTGAGAGTTCATAGGCTTCATCAAACTGTTAAAAGGAGTCCATGATACAAAGAAGGCTAAGAAACCTTGCCCTCCACAGATCATAGACTCATTTGTAAGGTACTCAAAAGAATTTGGGAATCACAGGGAACCCAAGCAGGTCTATTTCCAATAGGCAAGATTCTCTGGAATATGTACTCTAACAAGTGACCTAAGACAATTCGAGACGAGAATGTTGATTGGTGACTTGTTCAAATATAAAACATTTGGAAAAGTATGGAGGCCTACCTCCTATGGTTGGGGTGGGGAACTTCCAAGATGGAAGCCACATATGGCCTCCTGGGTCCTTGGTTATAGTCTTTGGACTGAGTTCAAGTTACATAGAACAAATTCTTTTATTAAGGGGATTTCTTCTGAGAAGTTTGGATTCAGTCAAAGGGCTGCACATGAGGATCTAGAGGGCCACATGTGGCCTTGAGACAGCAGGTTCCCCACCCCTGTCCCAGGGCTATTAGTACTTGAAATGCTCATCTCATCCAAGGAAAAGTGAAGCATTACCCCCACATCTGCCATGATTATATGACTCTAGGACATCAAATGCTGAATACTTTCTGAAAGAGTTAATTAGTTCACATAACCATTTTGACCCCAAGGAAAAGTTTGGTAACTGCAAGATCAAGTTCATATTTTTTCAATAGTTAAAAGATCTCTGATTTCCTTAGTGTTAGTTAACATATGTCCTCTGGTGACTAGACTCTCATGATAAACCTCTCCAAACTAAACAAGTATAGTTTTAGACCTGCAGATACAGAATCTGTTGAAAATCCATAACAACAATTCTAAGTACTTTGCAAACCTTAAAAAATAAGCATGTAATGGGGTGGAGCCAAGATGGCAGATTAGAGGGACAGACCTATAGAAGATCTCCCCTCACAGCCTATAAAATACCTGAAAAAAATGACTCAAAACAAATTCTACAGCAGCAGAAGCCACAAAATGAAGGCTTGAAACAGATTTCCAGCTCAAGACAGCCTGGAAGGCTGACAGCAAAGGCCTATTGCACTAGGCTCAGAGCAAAGCGCAGCCCAACCTGGGCCATGCCCATGCATAGACTCTGAGTCTACTGAGTCACAGGCAGCTGCTGCAATTCCCAGATTTCTCAACCCACAAATGCCAAAGTCAGCTTCATAGATCAGTAAGAAAACTCTTTCACCTGGGTGAGAAGGGAGCATTGGTCTGGTCCCAGCCTCAGCCCTAGAGTGATGGCAGTTACTGCACCAGTGTCCACTTTTAGAGCCCATGGCCTAAAGACTGTGGGGGAAGCAAACAACTGATCTGGGTCTTAATCCTCAGTGGCCATTCTGGAGTGAGGAGAAGTGGTGGCATGGTGGAGCTGGTGGTGGCAGTGGAGAAAGAATACTACTCGCAGATCCTGGTCAGAAAAGAGTGCTTGTGGTTGCTCACAGATCAGAGCACAGGCCAGAAGAGGAGTAAACTCTCCTTTGATTGTACCACCTTACAGGAATTGAGAACTTGCTGGTTCCTAGAGCTATTTCAGGGAATAGCTGCACAAAACCTCTAAGGCCCAGGATAGTACACTCTCCACTTTTTTGAAAAATGACTCAAAAATCTATTAACTGGCCGGGAAGATGCCCAAAAAAGGGGAAAAAATAAGACTATAAAAGGTTACTTTCTTGGTGGAAAGGTATTTTCTTCTATCCTTTCAGATGAGGAAGAATAAAGCATACCATCAGAGGAAGACATAAAAGTCAAGGCTTCTACATCCAAAATCTCCAAAAAAATATATGCAATGGTCTCAGGTCAAGTAAGAGAGGTGAAGGAAAAATTGGGGAAGATAAATGAGGGTGATGCAAGAAAATCATGAAAAACAAGTCAACAGCTTGCTAAAGGAGACCTCCAAAAATGCTGAAGAAAATAACATCTTTATAAATGAAGTAACCCAAAAAGCAAAAGAGGTCCAAAAAAGCCAATGAGAAGAAGAATGCTTTAAAAAGCAAAATTAGCCAAGTAGAAAAAGAGGTTCAAAAGCTCACTGAAGAAAATAGTTCTTTAAAAATTAGAACAGAGCAGATGAAAGCTAATGACTTTATAAGAAACCAAGAAATTATAAAACAAAACCAAAAGATTGAAAAAAAATAGAAGATAATGTGAAATATCTCATTGGAAAAATAACTGACCTAGAAAATAGATCCAGGAGAGATAATTTACAAATTATTGGTCTGTCTGAAAACCATGATTAACAAAAGAGCTTAGAAATCTTCTAAGAAATTATCAAGGAAAACTGCCCTGGTGTTCTAGAATCAGAGGGTAAAATGGAAATGGAAAGAATTCATTGATCTCCTCCTGAAGGAGATCCCAAAAGGAAAATTCCTAGGAATATTGTAGCCAAATTCCAGAGTTCCCAGGTCAAGGAGAAAATATTACAAGCAACCAGAAAGAAGCAATTCAAGTATGATGGAAATACAATCAGAATAGTACAGGATTTAGCAGC
Source organism: Potorous gilbertii (assembly GCA_028658325.1). Taxonomy (NCBI): domain Eukaryota; kingdom Metazoa; phylum Chordata; class Mammalia; order Diprotodontia; family Potoroidae; genus Potorous; species Potorous gilbertii. The sequence goes on from CM053771.1 coordinate 334,703,129, forward strand.
TTCTACACTAAGGAATTGAAGGGTTTGGAATATGATATTCTAGAGGTCAAAGGAGATAGAACTAAAACCAAGAATCATCAACCCAGCAAAACTAAGTATGATCGGGGGCAAAATGGAATTTCAGTGAAATAGAGGATTGCCAAGCATTCTTGTTGAAAAGACCAGAGCTGAATACAAGATTCTAGAAAAACATGAAAAGGTAAACAGGAAAGAGAAGCCTTAAGGAACTCATTAAAGTTGAAGTATTTACATTTCCACATGGAAATATGTTATTTGTAACTCATGAGACTTTTTTCCATTTTAGAGTAGTTAGAGTGAATACATATATACACACAGATCACACATATATACGTGTACATTATATATATGTGTGTGTGTGTGTGTGTAAATAAAATATAATAAAAATAAAAATTACTCTTGAGTGGAATATACTAGAGTAAGAGAAAGGGTAGAAGGTAGCAAATCATCTCACATAAAAGAGGTAAGAAAGAGGTTTTGCAATGGAGGGGAAGAGGGGTGAGATGAAAGGAAATAATGAGCCTTACTCTTATGGGAATTGGTTTAAGGAAGGAATAACACACACTCAATTGGAAATGGAAACCTATTTTACCCTGCAGGAAGGCTAGGGGGAAGCAGATAGGAGAGGTAAGATAATAGAAGGGACAGCAAATTGGGGAAAGGAATAATCAGAAGTCAACACTGTGGGAGGACAGGTCAAGGGAGAGAATGGAATAAATGGAGGGCAGAATAGGATAGAGAGAAGTGTGGTTAGTCTATTAAAACATAAATATTATGGAAGTGCTTTGTATTGTTACACATGTATGACCTATATTGAATTGTTTGTTTTCTCAAAGAGGGTGGGTAGGGAGAGAGGAAGGGAGACAATATAGAACTCAAACCTTTAGTAATGAATGTTAAAAATTGTTTTAGCATGCAACTGGAAAATAAGGTATGTAGGCAATGGAGTATAGAAATCTATTTTGCCCTACAGGAAAATTGAGGGGAAAGGGAATGGAAGAAGGGGGAGTAATAGAAGGGAGGACAGATTGGAGGAAGGGGTGGGGGATAGGGTGAGATGGGGAGAAGAATTTGAATTCAAATTCTTGTGTAAGTGAATGTTGAGAACTGAAATAAATTTTATAAAATTAAAAAAATAAACACGTAAATACTAACTGCCTCATTACTTGTTATTGTTATTTCCTAATGTCTTTTTAACTCAGTAGGACCTGCTGGTACTTGAACTTCACTGACCGAACTTCTAAGAACCAAGGATCACAGTCAGATTATGATGAGGCATTTTGGTAGGACTTTAGAGAAGTCTCAGTTTTATAAATATCATTGTGTCAATGCTTCAAAGACCTGTGGTGTTTCAATGAGGAAACTGTAAGTATGAGAACTCCCTTTATGAAAACTGCTTTTCATTCCCACCAACACCAAATGGTATTCTGTTACCTGTGGATTCTTAGGCACATCAATTCATTACATTTTTCTCAACTGGAAAATGAGCAAGACCAATTAGTTGATGGCTAAGATTCCCGTCAGTTCTAAATGAATGATTCTGTGAATTCATTCTGTCAAATTGCAAACAGCTATGACTTACAGTCTTAGAGCATTGTCTGTGGATTTTCCTATGATTATACAACAGTCAGCGTGAGAGGCAGGAATTGATCTTAGGTCTTTCTGAATCCAAGTCCAATGCTCTATCATATCTCACACTAACTCATACAAATAAGTTTATCATGACTCTTTTTTCCATGCAAATACTCCCACATTCTTCAGTGCTCTCCAAACCTAACTGAAAATATTGTCATTTAACATGGGGTCACTTAGGCAAAGTCTCTCCTAATCATACTGTTCAGATGAGTTGTCTGAGTCATGGTTAACACAAACGAGAGAAATAAGGAATGTGATACAGAGGTGTGGTAGAATTGCATTAATTCAAAGTATATTAATTTGAAATTTGTGGGAACTGGAGCAAGACCAAGAAGTTTCCTTTTAAACAAATATTTGTCGAGAGAGGTTGACTGAGACAATTGTGTAATGAATATTACAGGAGGTATTACTTAACCTACTTAAGATATTTTTTTTCCAACACAAACACCATTCATTTGAATACAAACAATTGATATGCAAAGTTCGAATGAGTCATGTTCACTCAAACAAACTACAATAGGATTTAAAATGGACCACACAAGGTAAACAATTAAATACGGCTATTGTATATATTCTAAAGGGATAGAAAACTATTTTACAAAACATTTTCCCTACCAAAAGAATTCATAATTTTGTCAGTGTGGATACTCCTTCCACTCATGGAGGTTGCAACCCTTCTGTGGTTTAGTATATGATCTTTGTGTGAGTTGCTATAACAGGAAAAATATAACTTTCAGTTTTCAACCTTCTTGTAATCAGCCAATTTAAACTGAGCTAGTCTGGCAGTGATAAAATCCTTCAGCAAAAGAAATTTACCTAAGCCTAGAATCCATAGACTTATTTAGTTTTGCTTTCTTGCCTGGGCTCTGAGCATTTTCTTCCTTTAAAGCTGTAGATGGTAGTAAAAAGAAACCACTGATGAGTTCCCCCTGTTTCAAATCCATATTGGTGTTAGTAAATAGCAAAACACATCAGTCTTTCCTTTCTCTAGGCAGCCCTGTTAAGTAGAGAATGTTTCTTCCTCAATTCAGCTCTCAGTAACAAAAACTTTCTGTAACCATTTCAGCTCTCAACAACTGAGGCAAAATCTGCCTTCTTTCAGTCAGTTAAGCAGAGCAAGAACCCAGGTTGTAGACTATTCTTTAAATTCTTAGTTTTCAAAGAGCCATTGCTCAGGTATATTTGGATAACCTCAGTTCTCTTCAGTAAGGAGAGAGTGGCTCAATCCCATTTTCTCTATATCCAGCCTCATTTTGCTTCTTTGGTCACTGACTGTTTCCTGCCTCAAAGCAGGGTAAGAAAACAAAATTTATATTTCTATCAGAAGTGCTACAAATAAGCACTATCCAACTGTTTCATTTTTAAAAACAATTTCTAGTTATCAGTTTCCCAAATCCGGCATCTTCAAAATATATTTCTTTCTTTCTTTTTTAATGAATTAATTCATTTTTAGTTTTCAACATTCACTTCTACAAAATTTTGAGTTCCAAATTTTCTCCCCTTCCCCTACTCCAAGGTGGTGATCATCCTGATTACACCTTTCCACAATTTGCCTTCCCTTCTATCACACCCCTAATCTTCTCTTATTCCCTTCCGCTCTATTTTCTTGTAGGGCAAGATAGATTTCTATAACACATTGCCAGTATGACTTATTTCCTAGTTGCACGTAAAAACAAATTTTTAGTTTTTTAATTTAATTTTAATTTAAAACTTTGAGTTCAAATTTTCTCCCTTCCCCTCTCCACCCTTTCCCATTGAGAAGGTAAGCAATTCAGTAAAGGTTACACATGTGTAGTCATGCAAAACACTTCCATAATAGTCATGTTGTGAGAGACTGTTTTTTCCTTCCATCCTATCCTGTTCCCCTATTTATTCTATTCTCTCATTTGACCTTGTCTGTCCTCAAAAGTATTTACTTTTGATTACTCCCTCTTCCCGTTTTCCCTCTCTTCTATCATCCCTCCCCTTTATCCTCTTCCCCACTACTTTTGTGTAGTGTAAGATAGATTGTCACAACTAATTGAGTGGGCATGTTATTCCCTCCTTAAGCCAAATCTTAAGGTTCTTTCATTCCCTCTGAACACTCCTCTCTTTTTCTACTCCATTATAAAAGTTTTTTGTTGCCTCTTTTGTGTGTGTGTGTGTGTGTGTGTGTGTGTGTGTGTGGATAAGTATATATATATTCCCTCCAACTATCCTAATACTGAGAAAAGTCTCAAGAATTACAAATATTATCTTCCCATGTAGGAATATAAACAGTTCAACTTTAGTAAATCCCTTATGATTTCTCTTTCCTGTGCACCTTTTCATTCTTTTCTTGATTCTTGTATTTGGAAGTCAAATTTTCTATTTAGCTCTGATCTCTTCATCAAGATTGCCTTGAAAGGCCTATATTTCATGGAATATCCAATTTTCCCTGAAATATTATGCTCCTTTTTGATGGAAAAATGATTCTTGGTTTTAATCCTAACTCCTTTGATTTTTGGAATATCATATTCCAAGCCCTATGATCCCTTAATGTAGAAGCTTCTAGAGCTTGTGTTATGCTGATTGTATTTCCATAATGCCCAATTTCTTTCTAGCTGCTTGCCATATTTTCTCCTTGATCTGGAAACTCTGGAATTTAGCTACAATATTTGGGATCTCTTTTTAGTAGGCAATTGATTGATTCTTTCATCTATTTTACTCTCTGGTTCTTGAATATCAGGGCAGTTTTCCTTGATAATTGCTTGAAAGATGATGTCTAGCCTCATTTTTTAATCATGACTGTCAGGTAGTCCAATAATTTGTAGATGATCTACTGGATCTATTTTCTAGGTCAGTTGTTTATCCAATGGGATATTCCATATTGTCTTCTATTTTTTCATTCTTTTGTTTTCATTTTAAAATTTCTTGATTTTTCATAAAGTTATTAGCTTCCATCTGATCCATTCTAATTTTTAAGGAATTATTTTCTTCAGTGAGCTTTGGGATCTCCTTTTCCATTGGCCCAATTCTGCTTTTCAAGGCAGTCTTCTGATTGGGGTTTTGGACTTCTTTTGCCATGTCTATTAGTCTACTTTTAAGGTATTATTTTCTTCAGCACTTTTGGGGTCTCTTCCAGCAAGCTGTTAAACTGTTTTTCATGATTTTCTTGCATCACTCTCATTTCTTTTCCCAATTTATCCTTTACTTCTCTTACTTGATTTTCAAATTCCTTTTTGAGCTCTTCCATGGCCTGAGACCAATTCATATTTTTCTTGGAGGCTTTGGATGTAGGAGCTTTCACTTTGCTGTCTTCTTCTGGTTTTGGGTTTTGATCTTCTTTGTCACCAAAGTAAGATCCTGTGGTTTGATTTTTTCCTCTATATTTGGTCATTTTTCCCAGACAATTACTTGATTTTTGAGCTCTTTGTTAAGTTAGGTCCTTCCTTCCAGGGCTGAGGTGTGGGATGAGTGTGGTGTACTGTCCCAAGCTTCCGAGGGGTTTGTGTAGCTATTTTCAGAAATACTTCTAAAGACCTACAAATTTTAAGGTCTTCAAGTTGTATGATTAAGAAAAAATGCTTTCTTCTCTCCTGGTCTGTGCTCTGGTCTGTAAGTGACTTCAAGCACTCTTTTCAGCTTTGGAACTGTGAGGAGCCTTCCCTCTCCACCACTGCCGCAAGTTCCATGCCAGCCCTCCTTCTAGTCTCAGGACTGACACCCAAGACTTTGACCCACATCCAAGCAAGAGAATCTCAACTTAGCACTAGCAAAGAGATCTCAGCAATCTTCCTCTGATCACCCACTTGATCCCACCCCCCACATTTTGTGGGCCTAGAGCTCCAGAAACAACTATTGCCCCTATTGCTGCTGGGGTTGCTGTGTACTTGCTCCTCTCTCACACAGGTCTGATAGGATTTTTCTACCAATCTTCCAAACTGTTATTTTCATATTGGGGGTTGAGAAGTCTGAAAATTGCCATGGTTGCCAGTTATTCAGTCCCCTGAGGCCTTCTCAGACCCTGTCTGTGCTGGCAGTGGCCCATGTTGGATTGTGCTCTGTTCCCATCCTAATGCTATATATCCTTCATGTCTGTCTTAGGCTGGAGATTTGTTTTAATCCAACATTTTGTGGGTTCTGCAGCTCTAGAATTTATTTAGAGTCATTTTTATAGTTATTTGGGGTTTGAGGGAGAGCTCAAGCAAGTCCCTGCTTTACTCCATCATCTTGGTTCTGCCCTCCTATTGCTTTCTTTAAAACTTCACATAACCTTTTTTTTCTCCTAAATTCTTTTTCATGGAGGGGTTGATATTTCAGAGGTTCTTTCAAAAAGTCTGTGCTTTCCACCCCTTCACACAAATAAAATTTTCCAAATGTGAAAAGAGCAGCATTTTACAATAAGATCATGCATCTAGAGATGAAAAGCACCTCAGGGGCCTGTTAACCCAACCCACTCATTATGTGTTGATGAGGAAAGGAGCTTGCCCTGCTCATTCAGGTAGTAATTTGAACTTAGGACCACTGACTATAGAGCCAGTGTTCTTTCCACTATTCCATGTTGTTCAAGAGTGCTAGTCTGTCTTTATTTAGAATTAATTTTATTTGTAAGGGATAAACATAGATATCTTACTGAGAAGGTACTATGGTCCTGGTATCAAAGTTTCCTTGAAAGAAGGAGCTACAAAAGCAATAGTTGATGAGTTGGGAAACATTTGGAGATGCTCAAGAAGAACCTGATGCTAATGAGTTTCTTTCCAGTGTTATTTTAGCAGAGTTTGCATAAAGGCATGACCTTACTGGTGACTTCCACATAGGTATTGCTTAGAATCATAATATAATCTAAACTTTATAATTTCACTGGAATATGAAATATATATATCCCCCTCTGTCAATATAGTTGAGCACCTTCTCTGCAAGTTATAGTGTTAAAGAAAGGTGTCTGATGAACTTAAGTCATTCAATGACTTGTTTGGGGTTATACATTGAGTATGTATCAGAGCCAGGTCCAAATACAGTTTGCTATCCATTACATCATGTTACTTCTGCTTAGTTATCTATTGATTTGTTGTTTGTAAATCTATATTTTACTTACATAGAATAATTTTTCCAAAATAACTTAGAGATGCTGGCTGTGACATTATTTTTGAAAGCATATTTATGCTTTTTCAGGATATAAAAAATCCCAAAACATCAACCTGAACATATTATTGAAAGATTTGGATTTGGCATCTTATAACCCTAGGATCACTATTTTTCAAAACATAACAAATTAGAGAGACAGTAAAGGAGCAGTAATTATTGTGACCCATGAAGTGCCAAAAAAATACAAATGAATTCATTTCCTGATTTTTTTTTTGCTTCTTGAATAACATACTTAAAATAAAGTATTTCATTCAAATAAAATTAATTAAAAATTTCAGATTCATTCCAACTGTATTTCGGAAAAAAAAGTCTTATAAGAAGTTCAATACAGAAAATGTTCAGATAGTTGAGGTTAAATCAATTTACTGATGTTGGTCAAAGATCTCACACTAAGAAAACTAGCAATTAATGTTTCTAGACTGTCTAAGACTTCTACAACTCTTTGCCTTCTCTTTTCCCTCTTCTATCATTTTGCCAGAATTGCTGCAGAAAAAGAAACAGTACACATATAATTCAGATTTGCAGAATACCTAACTTAGCAACTCATTCCCAAAGTGGCCATATGGCTTTAAACAAATACAAAGGTATATGCATAACATAACATTATTCTTTGAGGGGTGAACAATCAGCTCCTCCTTCCTCAATCCCAAGCAAAAATGTGCAAGCAAAGTCCTTCTAGGGGTGTGTCCTCCCCAGACTGCCCTTATACTGCCTACTCTAAGATGTACGCTCTAATGAGCCAAGTCCCAGTCTTAAGAATGCTCCAACTCCTGCTTCCAAGTCCTGAGGGGCAGCTGGGCAACAAAGACATCAGGGTGAAGTCACTGAGGCTACATGGCATTTTCCCCCTCCCACCACAGGCAGCTTCAAGCCCTGGGTCCCAAAGTGTCCCAGGAGACCACTGCAAAAAGGCACACTCCGTGTGCTTTGCTATACAGTCCCCATCTTGCCTTAGGACTGAACTCTGAACTCCTGGGTTCCTTCTCCTCCAGCTGGAGCTGGACATTTCCACCTTCCACCTAGGTTTGCACACAGGCAGCTCTCTGCTCCAATTTCCTCTCCCGTTCCACCATTCACCTTTCCAAGGTTGGCACACACTAATCCAGAGCTCCATCCCAAGTCCTTGCTATTCTGGTCTGGGTTCTGAATATGATACACTTCCAGGGCCTTCATCCTCCCACAAAGTCAGGTTCAAATGTATTTGCAAATGCACATCCATATTGGCATTCTTCTAATATATCAGCCAGAAGACAGATCATCAGATGCTAAGAAATCATTACCTACTACCTAGTCTTTGGGGGATGAGTCTCTGGCTCAGAGAAACTCATCTCAATCTGTTTGTCAAGATCATAATCAAGACTTCTCTATCAGAATTTGTGTATCCTCTGAAAACTAAGAGTTGCTTACTCACAAGAAAACTTATTCAACAAGAAAAAGGACTGTTTAGTGGAAGACTCTTGAAGAGTCATTTATAATAGGATTTAGAAAATGTTAACAACAAAGAAGTAATCGGAGATGAAGAAACATTTGTTACTTCCATAGATCATGTTTGTTTGTTCATTTTCTTAGATCACTGGAGTGATCTGGAATAAATGTGATAATTAATGGAGTGGAAAATAAATTAAGCCAAAGGAGGTATGTGAGTAGACATGATAGCAATTTAAATGCTTTTTTTATGGTTTGAAAGGTGTTAAAAATACAAGGAGTTTATTTTTATATTTAGAATAAAACTATCTAAAGAGCCTATAAATCCAAATCAATGTACTAGAAACACAAATACACCTGAATTTATGTGTTAGTGATTCAGATTAAAGGAATATATTTGTTCTCTAATTTCTGTTGTTAGATGCAGAATTAGTTTTTATTTTATGCAATTATTTTTTAAGATACTTTATAAAACCTAAATCTGTCTTGATATCTTTATGGGTTCATTATGAAGGAAACAATCAAAGACACATGTGTATGTGCACAGATGGGGCAGCATATATTCACTGATAAAGTGTTCAATTTGGATTCCTATGATATAAGTTCAAATCCAGCCTTTGATACTCATTAGCTACATGACCCTGGACAGATCATTCAGCTTTTCTCTTGTCCTCAAGCAATTTCTTAGGACTTATCATCCAATATCAGGATACCTAGAACTCCTTAACATGAGGTTGAAGAAATCTTAAATTCTTCCTATATTTGCTTTAAGCATTTCAACACCTTCTAATTGAACCACAGTAACAACAGAACCATGACAGTCTTTAAGATCAAATTCCAGAATAAGGGAAATTTATGCTCTTATACCTGTGTCTGAACAGTTTCAACCAAGGCTCTCTGGTCACATGCAGTCAAATGGAACTCTTTCAAAGGTTTTTATAAGCAAAGTACTGTAATGTTTGCCTTTAGGTAGATTTCTACGAATCTTTGTTTAATAAACAATAATATTTTGTAAACTATATTCTCTCTAGGAGTACGTCAAGTCTTGTGAAAATCCCTGATAGAAAATCAGATTGAAATCTTTCCTTTCTGCCTCAAACTTCTGAATAATATTATTTAAAAAAGGATGTGATTATTTTTGCAACAGGCCATATATTCTGATAATCATGGTTATCAAATACAATTTACCAAGCAACTATGTAGATGAATATACATAGTAACGAAACCTATGTGTATGTCAATACATACATATCAATGCATATTTTTACTTTTTTTTTAACTTGTGACATTGTTCTTAAATTTCTGTGGCATACCAAATGTTATAAACGGAAGACTCTAGAGGAAAATGTTAATTGATAGATTTTTGAAGGGAGAGGAGAATGGTAGAGTTTTGAGAAACACACACTTGACTATTGTGTTGAATATGTAAGAAATAAGAGAATAGAGATTGTGAATCTGAAAGGAAAGACAAAAATGGTGAAAGAAAGAGGGTAAAATAAAAAGGAAATAAAATGAGGTAATGGAAACCAGGAGAAGAAAAGAAAGATAAAAAATAATTGAAGTCATAAGATGAAAAAATAAAGGAAGGGGGAAAAGATAAAGGAGAAAAAAGAAGAGAAGACATAGAAAATGAGAAGAAAGGAGTGAAGAGGGGAAAGAAGAGGAGGGATCCAATTATATTCAGTAAATATATAATTAATGTTTTTGTTCTATGCTGCAGCACAAGAATCAGAAAAACCTGGAATCATGTACTGCTGCTGACTTATACTGACTGTGTGACCTTAGGTAAGTAATCTGTCATTATTTTAGACTATTCTTTAAGATCCTAAGTTGCCCAGTAGGTGCCAATCAGCATAGGTACAATGGATTTCCTCACTAGGATTTCTCTATACCAATGGAATTATGGCTTCTGTCCCATGCTTCTTATTAAGGGCAAAACATTTTGATAAGTGCTGGAAAGCAAAGATGAAATAAAACACATGCCCAGCTATCAAAAAGCTTGTGATCTAATGATAAGACATACATGCAAATTAAAGGTCAAAGCAGAATGATAGGAGGGCAAAGCAGAAATTTAAACACAGTACTATGAGAAAAATGAAGTTGGATGGTTTCATGGAAAATATGGAACCTGAATTGGGTCTGTTAAATTATATAGTTATTTTAAAAAAATTTTTTTCTAAATTTTGAGTTTAAAATTCTCTCACTCTCTGCAAGTCCATCCATTGAAAAGGGAAGCAATATGATTGATATCAATTATACATTTAAATTCATGCAAAACATATTTCCATATTAGCCATGTTACCAAAAAAGCAAGAAAAAATAAGTGAAAACAGTATGCTTCGATCTGCACTCAAGAGTTCATCAATTCTCTCTCTGCATGTGGATAGTACTTTTAATTGAATTTTTTTAAAATTATCTTGGATCATTGTATTGATCAGAGTAGCTAGTGGAGATCTTGAAGGAAAGTAAAGATTTCAGTAATCAAATGGATCTGGGAATGAGAGTTCAAGGAAGTGTGGGAGTCTGCATAAAGGTGGTACCCATAAAGCTGTAACCTCATTCCCCCTACTGTCTTATTATCAGTCACACATTTTCCCAATTCCATTTCATGTCATTACGTATAGATTGGCACTGGAAAGATGTCACAACTTATTTTCAATTCAGTTAGGTTCAGCAAACATTTATTAACTAAAGTGCCTACAGTGGGCAGAGAAGGATTTTCTCTGAGCAATAGAGATTTGTAGACAAAAATGCAGCTGCCTTAGTATAAGTGGTCTTCCATGCCAAGGGTAGGAAGGGATCAGTTTATCAAGGACTTTGGAAACCAAATGGAAAACTTGATATGTGACACAGGATAACATAGCACAGATAGGTTATAAGCTATACTGACAGAGAGGGTATCAATATTGATAAGATCACAGATACATTGATTTACTGAAGCAATACTGTACAATTGATCTGCATCAAGATCTCATTTATGTGATTAGAAAATTATTTTTAATATTTTATGACTTGCTTTAGCTGACTTGGAACATTGGCTTTTAGTGCTTTTACTATGGATTGCTTTTTAATATTTTAAATTATCCAAAGGGGAACTTCCTGTCTACTGTCTAAGTGTTAGAGGGACCATAACCCTTGATTTTCAGCATTAGTTTTCTGGACTCACAGACCTTCAAAGTAAATTGGCTGGGGTTGGCTTTTCAATAACTAACTACATCATCCTCTACTCCCCTATCCCTAGCACCTGTGGCCAAACCACTCCAAAATGAGTGAAATGCAATCATTGTAGGATCTGACAGGTATCCATACAACATTTTAGTCTTAAATGAAGTCTCAAATTGATTGAAAGATGTCTTTAACTTTTGAAACCCTGGGCAATGAAAAAAATGCAGCAAAGAAACAAAAAACATCCAGGGTCAACATATGGGCATGCTTCCCTTTTTTCATTAAATATAGATTATTTAGGTATTGATTAATTAAAATTCTTTTTTTTAGTTAGAAGAGTATAACTGGAAACTTGTTGAGAAGAATGGAAAACAGAGATGTTAACTAGATAACTCTCAGGAAGACATGGCCTTTCTGGGTTTCACTTTCTTCATCTATAAAATTAGATGTTAGACTTAATATATTCAGAGATCCTTTGCAGCTTTAAATCTATAATCCTATGATCTGGCAATTACTCTTATTAAGCTCTGTCTAAGTAAGGCCAAGACACAATTTCCAAAAATCACCAGGCAGGACAGGCTCCAGAAGCAGACTGGGCATGACTGGCATTTTCTTATAAGATAGCTGATGAAGCTTATACCAAAGCATTGAGGTTAAGATTTAAGCAAAGTATGCAGAGATTTTCAGGCAAAAAGTGAGCAAATTAAATTTACAGCTCCTTGCAGGACATGCCCAGCCCTAATTAGTTTATTGGGCTTGAACATTGCAAAAGATGGAAAGAGATGGGGATTTCACGAAACCATTAAATATAAAAGAACACCAGAGAGGATTATTGAGGGAGACGTACTGTGTGAGCCTTAAAGAAGTTCATAAATGTATTGCTTTTGTTGATTCTACAGCCACTGTTGCTACTGTTATAACAAAGAGCAAAGATGGGTCAAGAAGAGTTGGACAGTCATAACTCCTGTGATTTTTATTTATTCTTTTTCAGTTCTATCATTCTACTGAGCCAGCAATTTTCTTTATCTCCTAGTTTCTGTCTGCTTTGCAGCTCAAGAACCACCTTTGACAAAGAGCTCTTAACCTTTTCATATGTGATGGACCCTTCTCAGAATGTGTGTGTGTCTGTATGTCTGTATGTAGGTATGTATGTATGTATGCATGTATGTATATGTTTAATAATCAAAGGAAATGCTAAGTTCCAGTGAAAATAAAAAGGTGCAATTTTTTTTTCTATGGATGGTGACAGACCAAGGACAAGATCTTCTGAGATCTATCCAAGACCTCCAGGTTAAGAATCCATATCATACTTGAAGTTTTTTCTGATTCTCTCCCTCACCCAATATGCCTGGTACCCCCTCCCAAATTCACCGTTGTTTATTTGGCATTCATTGTCGTTACATTTATTCTATTTATATATGTCTTTGTTATCTCCTCCATTAAGACTTGAACTCCTAATGAGTGGGGGCTCTTCTATTCTTTGTCATTGTATCCCCAACACATAAAACAGAGATTGATCCATGAAGGGTATTTAATAAATACTTGTTGCTTGATTACTTTCCTCCCTTTCTTTATTATTTCTCCTTCCAAATGCTCTGTTTGTCAACGTGGGGTGTACAGTGTGTTCAGGGAAGAGCAGTACCTCTGATGTGATGGCTGCTGAGCCCTTTTCAGTGTTCTTTCCAACTTTGGTGTGTACCTGTTTCACCCAACTTTTTACCTGTGGCTCCAAGAAGCTGCAACATGTGCAGCAGCCACACCCTGGTAAACCATTTCACAGATAGGCCAAATCAGGGTGAGGGTAACCAAGCGTTCTCAAACCCATTGGTGAGGTAGGGGACTGTCTACCCCCAGGATGAGAAGACTGCCTCTGATGGGATGGGCTGATGAGAGCAATTTGTCAAATGAAGGCAGCTGAAGCAGGTGATGTGGAGTGCTTAGATCTTGGTTAGACACCAAAGACGCCAAGGTCATCTACTGCATCCTGAGTCATTGCCAACCATCTTGACTCTATCCTGCCACTGGATTATGATGACTCCAGAGGAGAAGGTGAGGCCAACGACTTCGTGCAACTCTGACTCACTTAAATCCAATTCATGCACTAATAAAAAGACATCACCCATACCCTTTTACTATTTTACTATTATACTTCAAAGTCCTGTGGCAACAGGTTAAGTGATGAAGCAGCAAATGTGGATACACTGGGAGCTGTAGTCACAATCCTGCACCAGGCCATAGAGTCATTTCTCACTGGAAGCAGCAGTGTGATACAGCAGCCTCCTGGGTGTCTGAGCAGCCTTTTAAGATTGCGCTGCTCATCTCCTAGTATGAAGAAGGGGGCTAGAAAAAGTGCCCTAAAAAGTGTCTGCTTACCCAACACTGGCCTGATTACTGCCGTAGGCAGGGAATCCCACTCTGTGGTCAAAACATAAAAAAAATACAAAATGTACAAAAACATATGCAAAGAGGATTCCCTTCAACATTGGCACATTGAACATGCACATACTTATAGATAACATGAAATCCAGTAGAACTGAAAGACGAACTGCTCTAGAACTCAACAGGTATTGCAACCAAATAGCAGCTCTGTGCGAAACAAGGTTGGCAAATAAAGGCCAGGTTACTGAAGTGGGAGCAGGACACACATTTTTCTGGAGTGGCCACAGTGAAGGGGAGTTCCATGATGCTAGCATAGGTCAAAACTAATCTAGTCAGCAAGCTGGTATGCCTGCCAAAAGGAGTGAATGACAGGTTCATGACAATGCGATTGCCGCTTGGAGTCCTAGGGAGGAATGGAGTTAGAAACAGGAACAGCAATGGTCATTTACTGCTGAAGACTTGTGAATCGCATGACCTTCTTATCCCAACACTGTTTTCTATCTAAATGCAAAAAAACCAAACCAAAACAAAAAACCTTCATGGACACACCCTCACAACAAGCATTGGCATCTAATAGACTATGTAATTGCAAAGAGAAGAGATAGACAAGATGTGAGAGTGACAAAGGCAATGTGTAGTACAGAGTGCTAGACTGACCATAGACTTATCCTTTCCAAGTTAAATATATGCATTCTTCAAAAGTGCCACCCCCAAGGCAAAATGACTACCACAAGAATTAATGTCAACAAATTAGAGATCTTCCCTGAGCATGAACAGTTTGTTGCAAACTTAGAGGGAAAGTTGAGCCAACACAGTTGGCAACAGGGGAGCAGAAAAGGAGTGGGCAACTTTCAGAGTACAGCACTGCATTTGGTCATCTGGGTCAGAAGACTTGCAAACACTGAGACTAGTTTGATGAAAATGATAGAGAAATCCAGAAGTTGCTGAATGAATAACGAGAACTCCACAGGATTTACCACCAGGATACTTCATCCATCTCTAAGAAGGCAGCATCAATGTGATTCTATCAGCTCTGAGGAGCTGTGATGCACCATAGATTATTTTCTTGCTAGTGTCCTCCTTAATAGACTGATCTTTCCCCTGGAAGATGTTCATATACGTGAGAGTCTATGTAGCTTCAGAAAGGGTAGAGAACAGTCAATATGGTATTTGCTGCCTGACAACTCCAAGAGAAATGTCAGGAACAGCACAGAGGTCTGTACACAATGTTTATAGATCTGACCAAGACTTTTGCACTGTTAGTTATGAAGGCATATGAAAAATTGTGTCAAAATTTGGTTGCCTAGAGAAGTTCATCAGTATTGCATGTCAATTTCATGATGGCATGTTTGCCCAGGTTCTGGATAGTGGACCATACTCTCATGCCTTCCCAGCCACTAATGGAGTGAAACAGGGATGTATGCTTGCTCCCATGCTTTTTAGCATGATGTTTTCAGCCAGGTTATCAAAAAGCTTTCAATGAGGATGAATACGGTATCATGCTCAACTACCATACCGATGGTAAATTCTTCAATTTGAAAAGGCTAGAAGCCAAGACCAAAGTAGAGGGAGTATTGGTGCATGATTTTCTGTTTACAGATAATTGTGTACTGAATGTAGCCTCTGAAGCAGAGATGCAACAAAGTATGAACAATTCTCTGCCGCCTGTGCTAATTTTGGCCGAGAAAACATCAAGAAAACACAGGTGCTCCATCAGCTACCACCAAACCATTCATATGTGGAACCATCGATTACACTAAATGGAGAAGTCTTGAGTGCTGTGGATAAGTTCATTTATCTTGGTGGTGTACTTTCCAGGGATGTACACATTGACAATGAGGTTGATGCACCCATTGCCAGAGCTAGCTCAGTGTTTGGGAAACTCCAAAGAAAAGTTTGGGAGATGATAGGTATTAGATTGACTACCAAACTGAAGGTCTACAGAGCTGTTGTGCTGACCTCATTGTTGTATGCCTGCAAAATATGGACAGTCTACCAGCACCATTCCAAGAAACTGAATTGTTTCCATTTGAACTGTCTTAGGAAGATTCTGAAGATCACCTGGCAGGATAAGATACCAGACACTGAGGTCCTTGTTCAAACTAAACCGCCAAGCATTCAAACTATATGTTAGAGAGTGCAACTCTGATGGGTTGGCCACATTGTTTGAATGCAAAATGTGCCCTTGCCAAAAAGACTATTTTATGGAGACCTGGCATGGGGCAGGTGATCACATGGTGGTCAGAAGAAGCGATACAAGGATACTCTCAAGGTCTCTCTCAAGAATTTTGTATTTGATTGTGAGACATGGGAGACACTGGCACTGGACTATTCAGTATGTTATGCTCACATCAGAAAAGGTACTGTGTTTTATGAACAAAGAAGAATTGAAAAAGTACAAAGGAAACATAGGATGTGCAAATTTGGCGTAACTACCTCAAATGTTCACAGGGATTATCTGTGCCCAATCTATGGTAGAGCATTCCGAGTTCATATTGATCTGATCAGCTACAGTCATACACATTAACACTTCACTTTACCATTGTGATGTCATTTTGGGCCTCTTTGAGAATGAAGGACAACAACCAAACAAGCAACCATTTGTCATCAACACTGGGCCATAAACTAAACTTAAAGCAAGGTTCCCTGGCATATTACTATTAATACTTAGTTCAATTGGTAAAGCAAGTTTCATGGTTTCCTTAGAGATAATGAAGACAAATACAGAAGGGTGGAATTCATCTTCTGGTTGAAAAACACGTATATGACCTATGTATCAAGAAACAGAATTAATAACTTACATTGATTTCTTGTGATTTTCTAACCCTTAATATGATTAATGCAGCAGAACTATATTCAAAGTGTGTTCCCTATACCTGTGTTTGTTTCTTTCCTATTTCAGCCTTTATCCCATCATGTTCATGATTAAAGATTGACCTCAAATATCACCTCTTCTACAAAACTCTATAATTATAAACTGCAAAGTTATATGATATTGGGTAGGTCATTTAACCTCCTCACCTGCAAAATGACAGGTTTGGATTGGATGAATCTTAAAGTAACTTACAAATTTAGGAATCTATGTGTGAGTCTACAGATGAGTCTACAGAGTCTACAGATGAGTCTACAGAGTCAGATTTGGAAGACTTAGAAAACTTCTAGGCCAAGACCTTTCCTTTAGAGCAGTACTTCTTAACATACGGTCTGTAAACTTAAAAAAAATATTTTAATAATTATATGTTGATATAATTGGTTCTCTTTCTAAAACTATGCATTTAACTTATTTGTAAAACTATATTATTCTGAGAAGGTATCCATAGGATTCACCAAATTGCCTAAGTGATCCATCACACACATACACATACACACACACACATACACAGAGGCACATTCATGCTAAGAATCCCTGCCATGAAGGACTGTTTTCTATACCTTCCTTGATAGTTTTTCAGGTTCCATCATGCATATTATAAATCTTTGTGAAAGAGATTATTCTCACTTATACTCCCCAACCCCCTGTAGCTACTGCTATAAGCCTTGCTCACATTTCAAAATAACCAACCTATAGGAAACCATTGATGTATCTAGGACTGCAACTTGAATTTTATAAATACCAATCATATTTTCCCATCAATAAACTAAATAATCTTCTGTCTCTGTAAAAAAATCCTCAAGGTTGTCTCAGAGGTATATTTATATTGAGAACAAAAAAATGAAAGAAAAAACTGTGATAGAAACATAAGAAACTGAAATGCTTTTAAAATAATGATATTTGTGTTGTAATATTACATATGTACAGTGACTGTGTTTTAAATTTTTTGGTTAAATCTTCTGTCCTAGGATTTGGGAAGATTCAATAGTTAATAGATCTAGTTGATATCAACATAGATGAGCTGTCAGTTAAAAATACAACTTAACTAGAGAGCAAAATGATAAGCCTCTTATGTGTTAGAACTCACTATGTCTGGAATAAGGATTTAGCGTGACTTGGTACCAGTTGATTTTGAAACTCTAAAAGATAGCCTTAAGGCTTTTTCTGATGACTGCTCCATAATTCTTCTATAGGGAATATTCGATGAAGATTTTGGATACATTCGCTATTAAGAATAAATCTACATTTCTGACACACCGTAATGTTTAGGTCTAAGTGCCTTTTAGTTGCAAACATGATTTCCCCAGTGAATAAGCTTTCTGCCAAGTTTTAACCCTTAAAATATTTTATTGAGGCTTTTTAATATTACTGTCACATTCCAATAACTCTTCCCCCTACCCCATAAAAAAGAGACACCTTCTTTATAACAAATAAAGACAATTAAACAAAATAATCTATTTTGGCTATATCTGAATATTTATGACTGGAGTCAGGAAATGTAATACTCTGTCGTTAGGAAACCCAAGTAGTCTGGCTGGATTATAGAGCATGTGAATGAGAGTGGATTCTAAGTAAGGATGGAAAGGTTGGCAGGAGCCAGGCTTTGAAGAGAGTCAAAGGTCAAACTTTTGCAATAGTCCAGATAAGAGGTAAAGAAGGTCTGAAATAGGGTTTTAGCAAGAAGAGCGAACAGAAAGGGATAGATTGGACAAATGTGAAGGCAGAATTTATGAAATTTGTGCACTGATGTACTAATTTAATAATAGGCTATAATATAGAGATTTCACTATTGACACTCCAACATCCTGGTAAAAATTTGTACAAAGAAAAATACATGGAGGGTAGAGCCAAGATGGTGGAGTAGAAGCAAGGACTTGCTTGAGCTCTTACCAAAATCCCTCCAAGTAACTGTAAAAAACAACTCTAAAGAAATTCTATGTATGCAGAACCCATCAAATGACAGAGTAAAACAAGTCTCCAGCCCAAGACAGTCTGACAGATCAAAAAGAAGGGTGGATCACATTGGGCTGGGAGTGCAGCACAGTCCCGTGTGGGCAGTGCTGGCACAGATGGGACCTGAGCAGGCCTCAGGGGACTGAATCCCTGGCAGCTGTGGTGGTTTCCAGACTTTTCATTCCACAAATGCTAAAGACAGTGTAGAAGGTCAGTAGGGAAACTCTATCAGACCTGGGTGAGAGAACTCAAGTTCCAGCCTCAGTCCTGGGATGGTGGAGGGGGCAGCAGAACCCATGGCAGGCACAGCAGCAGTAGCAGATTGGGAACAGGGGCCAAAATCAAATAGCTGATCAGAGGGGGATTACAGGAATCTCTTTGCCAGTACTGAAGCAAGATTCTCTTATTTTGTTTTGATTGGATCTGGGTTGGGTCCTAGGTGGCAGTCTTCGGATGAGGAGGACTGCTGGTGTGGCAGAGTTTATGAATGTAGGGAAGAGGGAACCCTCCTCAGAATTCCAAGGCAAAAAAGAATGCTGTGGTCACTCATGAATCAGAGCACAGACCAGGAAAGGAGTAAACACCTCTCCTTTGATCATAAAACATTGGAAGAGCTGAAAAGAGCTTCACAAAACCCCTGAAGGTTGAGATAGTACACCACAACCACCACTCAATGGAATAAGAGGCTTACCTATATAAAGATTTCAAAAGTCAAGTAATTGACTGGGAAAAAGGGCAAACAGAAGGGAAAAAGTCAGACTATAGAATCTTACTTTAGTGACAAGGAAAATAAAAAAATATGATCAGAAGATGACAACAAAGTCAAAACTCCTACATCCAAAAACTCTAAAAAAAATATGAATTGATCTCAGGTCATGGAAGAGTTCAAAAAGGATTTTGAAAAACAAGTAAGAGAAGTAGAGGACATATTGGGAAGAGAAATGACAGTTATGCAAGAATATCATGAAATACAAGTCAATAGATGGCTAAAGAAAACCTCAAAATGTACTGAAGAAAAATAACACCTTAAAAATGGACAAACCCAAATAGGAAAAGAGGTGCAAAATGCCAATGAGAAAAATGCCTTAAAAAGCAGAATTGCCCAAATGAAAAAGGAGAACCAAAAGCTTACTGAAAAAAATAATTCCTCAAAAATTAGAATGGAGCAAATGCAAGCTAATAACTTTATATGAAATCAAGAAATTAGAACCAAAAGAATGAAAAAATAGAAGATAACATGAAATATCTCATTAAACAAACAAACAAAAACAACAACAACATTGACCAAGAAAATAGAACCAGGAGAGATAATTTAATAATTATTGGACTACCTGAAATCCATGGTTAAAGAAAGAGCCTAGATATCATCTTTCAAGAAATTATTGCAAGGTGGCTTAGCCCAACCAGATCGCAAAATGTAGCAATTATCAAAACCACTTGGTACTAGCTAACAAACAGAGGGTTAGACCAGTGAAAGAGTTTAGGTACTGAAGACACAGTATTAAATGACTACAGCAATCTACTCTTTGGTAAACGCAAGGATTCCAGCTTCTTGGATAAGAAGTCATTGTTTGACAAAAATTGCTGGGAAAACTGGATAACTGTTTGGAGGAAACTGGGCATAGATCAATGCCTGACACTATATACAAGAATAAAGTCCAAATAGGTACATGATCTAGGTAAGAAGATTGATACTATTAACAAATTTGTGGAGCAAGAAATAGGGTATTTGTCAGATTTATGGAGAATGAAGAAATTTATGACTAAACAAGAAATAGAAAATATTATGAAGTACAAAATGGATAATTTAGATTACATTAAATTCAAAAGTTTTTGCACAATCCAATCCAATGCAACCAAGATTAGGTGGGAAGAAGAAAACTGGAAAAGAATTTTTGCAACTAGTGTCTGTGATAAAGGCCTCATTTCTAAAATGTATAGAGAACTGAGTCAAATGTACAAGAATACAAGTCATTCCTCAATTGACAAGTGGTCAAAGGATATGAACAGGCAGTTTTCAGAGGAAGAAATGAAAGCTATCTATAATCATATGAAAAAATGCTCTAAATCACTATTGATTTGAGAGGTGCAAATCAAAACAACTCTGAGGTACCATATCATATCGATCAGTTTGGCTAACATGACAAAACAGGAAGATGATAAATGTTGGAGAAGATATGGGAGAGTTGCAACACTAATTCATTGCTGCTGGAGTTGAGAGTTGACCAGCCATTCTGGAGAGCAATTTGGAACTATGCCCAAAGGGCCACAAAAATGGTCATATATCACTTCCAGGATTGTATTCCAAAGAGATCATAAAAATGGGAAAGAGTCCCACATGTACAAAAATATTTATAGCAGCTCTCTTTGTGGTGTCCAAAAACTGGAAATCAAGGGGATGCCCATCAACTGGGGAATGACTGAACAAGTTGTAGTATATTAATGTAATGGAATACTATTGTGTTATAAGAAATGATGAACAGGGGGACTTCAGAGAGGCTTGGAAAGACTTATATGAACTGATTCAGAGTGAAAGGAGCAGAACCAGCAGAACTTTATACACAGCAATAACCACAGTGTGTGAGGAATTTTTCTGGTAGACTTAGTTGTTCATAGGAATACAAGGACCTAAAAAATTCCCGGTGGATTTTTGAGGAAAAATGCCTTCCACATCCAGAGGAAGAACTATGGGATTGGACTGCAGAGTGAAGCAGACCATTTTCTTTTATTTTATATTTTGTTTTGTTGTGTGGTTTCTCTCATTCATTTCTATTCTTCTATTCAACATGACTATGGTGAAATTGTATTTGACAGGAATGTATGTGTAGAACCTATGTAAAACTGCAAGCCATCGTGGGGAGTGAGGGAGGAGAGAGTGGGGAAGGCAGTGGGGGAAGGCAGAGGAGGAAGGAGAAAAATCTAATATATATGCAAGTGATTATAGAACACTGAAAACAAATAAAATAATTATTAAAAAAGAAATTATCAAAGAAAACTGCCCTGATATTCTAGAACCACAGGGTAAAATAGGAATGGAAAGAATCCATCAATGCCTCTTAAAAGAGATCCCAAAAGGAAAACTCCTAGGAATATTGTAACTCAATTTCAGAATTCCCAGGTCAAGGAGAAAATATAGCAATTAGCCAGAAAGAAACAATTTGAGCACTGTGGAAACTCAATCAGGATAAAACAAGAGCTACCAGCTTCTACACTAAAGGATCAGAGGGCTTAGAATATGATATTCCAGAAGTCAAAGGAGCTAGTATTAAAACCAAAAATTATCGACCCAGCAAAAATGAGTATAATACTTCAGGGGGGGAATGGGCATTCAATGAAATAGAGAAATTTCAGGTATTCTTCATGAAAAGACCAGAGTTCAATAGAAAAAGCATGAAAAGGTAAACAGGAAATAGAAATCATAAGGATATTATTAAAGTTGAACTGTTTACATTCCTACATGGAAAGATGATACTTGTAACTGATGAGGCCTTTCTCAATATTAGGATAGTAGGAGGGAAAATATATATATATATATATATATATACACACACACACACACATATACACACACGCACAGAGGGAACAGGTTGAGTTGAATATGAAGGAATAATATCTTAAAAAAATGAAATTAAGAGGAGAGATAGGAATATATTGGGAGAAAGAGAAAGGGAGAGCTAGAGTAGGGTAAATTATCTCATATATAAGAGGCAAGAAAAAGCTTTTATTAAAAAGGAGAAGAGGGAGAAGGTTAGAGGGAATGAGTGAACCTTACTCTCATTGGATTTGGCTTAAGATAGGAATAACATACACACTCAGTTGGATATTTTACCCTACAGGAAAGTAGGGGGAAGGGGATATTGGGGGAGGTGATGATAGAAGGGAAGGCAGATTCGGGGAGGGAGTAGTCAGAAGCAAACACTTTTGAAAAGGGACAGGTTCAAGGGAAAGAATAGAATAAAGTGGGGGTGGGATAGGATGGAGGGAAATAGAGTCTTTCACAGCATGACCATTATGGAAGTGTTTTGCATAACTGCACATGTATAACCTATGTTGAATTACTGACTTTCTCAATGAGTGTGAATGGGGAGGGGTGAAGGGAGAGAATTTGGAAACTCAAAGTTTTAAAAACAAATGTTACAAATTCTTTTTCATGTGACTGGAAAATAATGTGTACAGGTAATAGGGTAGAGAAATCTATCTTACCCTACAGGAAAGTGAGGGGTAAGGAGATAGAAGAGGGTGGGGTGAAAGAGGAAAGGTCAGAATGGGGGAGGGGTAATCAGAATCCAAGCAATCTTAGGGTGAGGGACAGGAGATATGGGGAGAAAATTTGGAACTCAAAAATCTTGTAGAAAAAATGCTGAAGACAAAAAATAAATAAATAAATAAAATACTAGTAAACACACAAACAAAATAACTAAGCAAAAAATCTGCCTTATACATAGAAAAAGAAAAAATATACAATAATAATTGAAAAAATTATATGCAATAACAATGTTGTAAATAATATATGTGCACAACAATTGAGGTATGACTGAACGAATTATGGTACATAATATCCCAAAAGGTGTGAATATGAAGAATTGAGAGAAACATGGGAAAACTTGCACGAAGTGATAGATACTGAATGAAGCACCACCAAAAGAACAATATTCATCATGGTTACAGTGTAAATAAAAAGCTAACATTGAAAAGGTAGAGGGGGCAGAGACAAGATGGTGGAGTAGAAAGACTCACCTATGCTAGCTCCGAACCCACAGCCCATGGATTTCCTCTAAAAAGAACTCCCAACAAATTCTGGAACAGTGGAAGCCACGCAGCAACACAGTAAAGGAGATTTCCGTTCCAGAGAGCCCTGAAAAACTGATCCCAAAGGTCCATCACGCCCCGAACGGGAGCAGAGCCCTCCTCTGCCCCGGCCACGCAGCACTGAGAGAAGCGAGCAGATCTGATCAAGCTTCAGGGACAGAATCGCCAGCAGCCGCGAAGGTTCCCTCCACCCACAGACGGACAAGTCAGTGAGAGAGACGTCTGGCCTGGCTGAGAGGTGAGTGGGTGTCTCCATAACTCAGGCCCCCTCGGGAGGCAGCAGCAGAGGCTCCCAGAGCAGGCAGGAGCTCAGCAGCAGCTCCATTACAAAAGATCTCTGCATAAACCCATTGAGGGAACTGAGCCTGGGAGGCAGCCCTGCCCCGACCTGAGCACCAGCAGATAAGCTCCCATTGAATAGCAGCCAGGCCAGCTGCCAAAAGCCCTGAGGCTGGGGAGCAGCATTTGAATCTCAGACCCCAAGCACTAGCTGGGCTGACCTAGGCTGGGGGTGGAGAGGACTCTCAGAAGTCAAGTAACTGGCTGGGAAAATGCCCAGAAAAGGGAAAAAAAATAAGACCATAGAAGGTTATTTTCTTGGGGAATGGATGACTGTACCATTCCTCTCTGACAGAGAAGAACAATGCTTACCATCAGGTAAAGACATAGGAGTCAAGGCCTCTGTATCCCAAACATCTGAAATAGATATCTAATGGGCTCAGGCCATGGAAGAGCTCAAAAAGGATTTTGAAAATCAAGTTAGACAGGTGGAGGAAAAACTGGGAAGAGAAATGAGAGAGATGCAAGAAAAGCATCGAAAATGGGTCAATACCTTCATAAAGGAGACCCAAAAAAATGCTGAAGAAAAT
>CM053771.1:334727859-334750455 GCA_028658325.1 Potorous gilbertii
TCAAAGTTTTAGGAACAACTGTTGAATATTGTTCTTGCTACTAGGAAATAAGAAATAGAGGTAATGGGGAATAGAAAGTTACCTGGCCCTACAGGACAAAAGAGAAGATGGGGACAAGAGAAGGGAGGGATGATAGAATAGAGTGCAGATTGGTGATAGGGGAAATTAGAATGCTCAGTGTGCTGTGTTGGGGGAGGGGAAAAATGGGGAGAAAATTTTGGAACCCAAAATTTTGGCAAAATGAATGTAAAAAGTTAAATAAACAAATTTATATTAAAAAAAATAAAATAAATGAAAATGATAAAAAAAAAATAAATGTTTCCTCATTTGAGAAGAAAACAAGGAATTTAGGTTGTAGAGAAAATAGGTTAACTGAAACACCTTTCCTCATGGTGAAGGACAGGATAATGCATAATAAAGTGTTATATCTCCAGTCGCTATAATTGGACCTTAATGAAAATGATCAGATTCTATTATCCTCTCCTTACCTAATTATGATGGATATTCTAAATAGAATTTTAAATGCTAATGGCAACTCAAACAGGAAGCATTTTGACATCTAATGAGGCTTGACTGGCTTAAGATCAGGAAGGTCTGGTTTTCAATCCACTTCTGACACATATGTGCCTGCTATGTAACCCTAAGCAAGTCACTTAAACAATCAATTCCTCCAGACAACTCTAAGTCCATTAAGTTACAAAAAAGTGACAGATCTACATTGGTGGGGAGGATTTCCTTATTAGGAATTCTCTAGACAGTGAAATTATAGGTCTTGGAAAAAACCAAACCAATAATAAACTTAAAGGTAAAGGATAGAAGGTTCCCAGAATGTTTTCTTGGTTTCTTCAATAGAATATAGTTTCAACTTTCCTAAAGATATTTCTTAATGTTAAAGTTGTAAAGCTGTATATGTTATACAGTGCTTAGTGTGGGTCACAACCTGTAATACAAGCTTAAAAATGTTTTATTGATTGATTTTCACTTTTATATTTGGTTTCATTTCTCAATGACCAAACAATATATTATTTGTTGTAATATAGGCTGGGCTTACAACTAGGATCCTAGAAGAAATACTAGGATTATAAAACTAGGTGGGAGCTGAGAGGTCAATGAGTCCTGTCCTTTTCATTTTATAGGTAAAGAAGGAAAATGAAACCCTAAGAGATCAATTGAATTGGCATCAAGGAAGAGAGACAGGATTCAATCTCTAAATCCAAGGCTCCTTTAGTGACTTTTTTTGATAGGAGCAAGGATTCTATCCTTACAGTTTAAGAATCTCCTTTACCAATGCCCATCAATTGGGAACTGACTGAACAAATTGTGGTATATGACTGTGATGGGATACCCTTTGATTTAAGAAATGATGATCTAAATGCTCTCCAAAAAACCTGGACTTATATGAACTGATGCAAAGTGAGATAAGTAGAAGCAGGAGAACATTGTATACAGTAATGGCAATATTGTAAGATGATCAACCGTGAATGACTTAGCTATTCTCAGCAATACAGTGATCTAAGACAACTCGAAATAAGTTATGATGAAAAGTGTTTTCCATTCCAAGAAAGAACTGATAGAGGATGAATTCAGATCATTGTTGTTTTTTTTTATGTTCTTTATTTTTCTTGGGTGTTTATTTTGTTCTATGTTTTCTTTTACAATATGTAATATGGAAATGTGTTTTGCATGATGACACGTATATAACCTATATCAAGTTGCTTACCTTCTCAATGGGAAAGAAGGGAGAGAATTTGGAACTGATTTTTAAAAAGAATGTTGAAAATTGTTTTTGCATGTACTTGGGTGAATATAAAATACTAAATAAAAAAGTTTTTTAAATAATGCACCCTTCAATACAGTTTTAAAACAATTTTTTGTAATGGCCTGTGATGTCTGAAACTCTGTTCTCTATCACGCAGTGCCTTTTTCCTTGAATGAAAGAATGTAGATGATTTTTTTTCACAATGTGTGACCACACCTGAGAACTCAGAAAGGTAGAAAAGGAGAAAATAATGTTCTTAAAATTTTTGCAGAAGAGCTTTCTAGGGAAGAATGGAGTTGGGTTTTTTTAGCCTTAAGTTAGCAAGTGGGAGTTGGGTCAGGATTCAAGCTCCCTAGAAGACAGACCTGAGGAATAAATCATAGAGCTAAAGAAGTTTTCTAGATCATGAACAACTAGATTAGGTGTGGGATATGACAAAGCTACTAGGTTTCTGGGGAAAGACATAGGGTATACAAGCAATTTGACTATCACACAGCTATTCCTAAAGCTGGTCTTTTGTATTTTACTGTTCCCTCTTTCATGTTAGTTAGTTAGGAAGAGGGGTAGCATATGAATTGATTTATTCCAAAGTTAGTGACATAAACTATGTGTTTTCAAGGAGAGGTGAGCTATAAAAGAATATTATTTTAATCTTTAAGTATAAAAGTGGCAGTGCATGATGAGGTGAAGAATTTATAGAGAAAGAGACATAAAATTTTCTTCAATTTGCTTAACTGGACCAAAGATTTGTAAAAAAAATTCTGAATCCAGTTAATAAACTCTATAGTATAAAAGTGGTACATTGACCACATGGATAGATAGGCTTATCTTCATTAAGAATATAAGTTTTAAAGGTTTTTCTTTATAAGTATGATTTTTATAATTAAAATATATAATAGAATATAAATAGAGTTTAGAAAAAATATAGGGAAATTTCAGTTCTGTAGAAATGTCATTAATTACTTTTCAAAGAAGCATACCAAATCAATCAAAATAAAAAGACTAAAGTTTGTAAAATGTTTTATATACATTATCTCATTTGAGCCTTAGTATCCTATAGGGTAAGTACTGAAGTTATCTTTCCCACAA
Source organism: Potorous gilbertii (assembly GCA_028658325.1). Classification (NCBI taxonomy): domain Eukaryota; kingdom Metazoa; phylum Chordata; class Mammalia; order Diprotodontia; family Potoroidae; genus Potorous; species Potorous gilbertii. The sequence continues at coordinate 334,730,708 of CM053771.1, forward strand.
AAATCATACAAAAGTATTTACTCTAAGTCTCAAGTTAATAAATGGTGGACTTAGTACAAGAATCTAATACATGATGCACTATATCACATGATCTGCCTACGAGGGTAAATCTTTTTCTAGGTAGTTATTTTTAATTATAAGATAATAAAAAAAATCACAGGTCATATAGTCAACACATTAACCCCATTTATAATAAACCTGAGAAGAGCAATGAAAAGTACTTTCCGAGTACAGGCGAGTGGACAGAAAAGAATCAAAGAATTCTTCCTGGCCTCCATATCGCCATGGAATTGGTAGAACTTCACACTCGAAACAGCTATTAGACTTCATGTCTATTTGTTGTTGTTCAGTCATTTTCAGTTGTGTTCGATTCTTTGTTGACCCCATTTGGGGATTTCTTGACAAAAATAGTGGAGTGATTTGCCATTTCCTTCTTTAGTTAATTTTACTATGAGAAAACTGAGGTAAGCAGAGTTAAGTGACTTGCCCCAGTCATATGAGTTTACAATGCAACAAAACAATCTCAGCTGATGGAAAAGTTGGACATTAAAGGCATGTTCTTTTATAGTTCATCTTTTCTTGAAAACACATCCTTTATGACACTAAGAACATTGGAATGAAGCAGTCCATATGCTACCCCTCTTCCTAACTAACACGAAAGAAAGAATAGTAAAATACAAAAAGCCAGCTTTAGGAACAGTTGTACAGTAGCCAAAGTTGTCTGCATACCTTAAATCTTTCCCCAGAAACCTAGTAGCTTTGTGATGCCCCACATCTAATCTAGTTCTTCATGATCTAGAAAACTTTTGTCAATGTTAGTTGGTCATGGGCTTAGCAGCAGGAAGAAGAAATAGCCACCGTCTGTGATGATATAATAGAAGAGGAATGAGCTAAGTCAGTTTCAGAAGGGGGAGAGGGGAAGTTCATTCTCAAAATCAGTGATTGAAAACAAACTTCATGAGATATTGCCCAATTATTTTCTGGCTCTGGTTTAGTCTGAAACTGGCCATCTTGACACTCGAACAACCAGAGCAAGGATGTATCATCATTAAAGTAGATAAATTACCCAGTAGAGTGTGGTATGGCCATGGAAGCAGGAGAGCTCCAAGTATCGTGGTGGTTTCTATTACTGTTTGCTTTCATATGTGAGTTGCTATAAAACTCTGTAATATAAATTTAGTAACTGAGGCTTTAGACCTGGCTATCTATTGAAATATCAGAGATGCCTATTCAGGGACTGGTTTTTCTTGTTTAAAAGAAAATAGAGCAAACAAGTAGCAGACAACTTTCCTAGACCAGAGTAGTAATCACAAAGGAAAATAAAAGGGAAATAAAAAAAAATATCATCTATGATATGTGTATGTGTGTCTATATAATATTCTTCATTTCCCTTATTTAGAAGCATCCTACATGATTACTTGGTTAATACAAAATTACATGTTGAAAGGAAGTCTTATATTGTGGCACTGTATTTGACTGCAATTGATATATAAATGTTAGTTGAACTACATTGATATGAAAAGGTGAGAATTATTGTGATTTATTCAACATTCTATTTTTAAAGACCCTTTTGTCTTGTTGCCCCTGATTAAGTATCAATTTTCAAGAAGTTACAATTAGTTAAGAATCAAAATTTTTCCTCTCAAAAATATTGTTTAAATATTAGCTCATTTAAAATGTGGATGAATTAGAAATATAAATGTTTTTTCCTCCAGAGTTCTATAAAGAAGTGTAAGATTTTATAAGCAATAAATGACATAGGTGTAGTATTTTAAGGTTAAAATATGCCTTCCATAGATTACATTGTTATTTTGTTTAGATGGTGCCTGCATTTCTTTTACATTACAACTGCTTTTAGGAATCTTTATAGGAAATCATTGGTAAAAGGTACCGCAAGAATTTAAATTCTCATCAATGGTCAGAAAACCTGACTGTGGAATTAATGGTTTATGAAATCTCTCCACTAAATTTGATGGATGTCTTGTATTTTCAGATGGTTACCCCAAAGAAGAAATGATTTATAGATGGAGGAAAAATTCAGTGGAGGCAGCAGATCAGAAATCATGGAGACTTTATCAATTTGATTTCATGGGTCTCAGAAACACATCTGAAATTGTGAAAACTTCTGCAGGTAGGCACTAGATACAATAACTCAAAACCAAGGTCATTTTATTTCCATGGTTAACTATTCACTAACACACCCTTGTCTTGATACTTTTGGGGTATTTTATTAACTATGCAAGGACAAGTGTGACAACTTTCTTGTTTTATGCTGTACTATACAAAAACCATGGATATAAACGTAAATATATATATATATATATGTATATATATATATGTATATATATATATATACATATATATATATATATATACCCTTTGTTTATAATATACCAAACATCTTGTGTTGTGCATGTGTGTATTTATATATGTATTGCCCCAGGGACCAATTTTTGCATTGAATTTATTGACTTCTTTTTATTTAGCACTGTGTGGGCAGATGCTTAATCTAGGATTACACTTGTAGTTTTGTGAAACATTCTTATACATGAAAATTGTCATCACTATTGATGTCATATACACCCATTTCTACATAAAATATAAGGAAAAAAGGCAAACTATTTATCTTTTTTTCAATACCAAATGAACGTTAGTTTCAGTGAATTGGGAAGGGAGGCAGACAAGCATTTAAGTTTCACTTCCAAGTTCTAGGATCATCTTTTCCTTTACTCTGAAGTGTATGTTTTCTCTTTGTACTTCTTACCTCAAGTTTATGAAACATACACATAATCTAATTAGATTATGTTAAATAAAGCATATAATGAGATGAACAGGAAGTCACAGATACCCATATTATTTGCCACATTGCCTTATGGTCACTGTCATCTGTTCCTTAAGAGATTACAAGTTTTATCAAGTGTGAAGATAACTATAATATTAAAGAGTTTAATATATACCCATGACAGTATAGTAGATAGAGAAAATTCATGGTGCCAAAATATTTACTCGAATTTGGAAATGCTTTTAAGTGAATTTGTATTGTATTCATCACAACAGCATCTACACATAAATATTTATGTGAAAAATAGTAATGGTATTTTGTGAGACATTATTTAGTCACTTTACAGGAAATATGATTGCTAATTTATTATGCAAAGTCATGTCACAAATGTTTTGGAATACTGTAAGAATAAATTTTGGACTTGGGAAGTGTAGGAGCTCATTGGAGTTGAGGATGATGAGTAACTGTGAAAAAGTGCCTCTGAATGAAGTACTAGAAGTTCTGATAACTATATTATCCTAGCAGTGAAAAGTGGCATAATACAAGCTTTAATACTAAACAGTGACAAATTTTAAAAAATGGAAGTGGAAGAATTTATTGAAACTTACATTTCAATTTTGATAAATATATAGAAATTTTGTAGATACAGAATCAAACCTTCCTTTGTAGAAGCCTACTGCCAGTTATGAACCTGCATTGTAATGCCATGATGGGTAAGTGAATTGGATTTAAGTGAGAAAGGGCTGTGTAAAGAGTTGAAAGAGTAAAATACTGTTGTTATATTAGTAATCTTTGGGCACACATGGTCTTGGAAAAAGTGTTATAAAACAAGAAATCTTGCTTCTATTAAACTACAATTCTGAGTTTCCTTGCCGGTGTTCCTTTGTAAAATTAATATCAAGCAATAGTAATTGTTGTTTGATCAAGGGCAAATCTAAGTTTAATAAGTAGGCAACTAATAAGAATGACAAGAATAAAAAAGGTGGAAATTAACATAATCTACTGAAATGGGTCTTTGCAGGTAAGAGAAATAGAATCAATAACTAAGATGCTGGTTTGTTTATTGTTTTTGGAGCAGCATGCTAAGTAAAGATGGGATGCCAAATATGCCATAGTGACGACCCACAAAGCTTTTAAAGCCTAGTGAAATAAGTATACTCATATAGGAAACAATTAGAGTGCAAGAGAACAAGTCAGGAAGACCTCAGTTTGAGATGTGCCTCAGAAACTCATTAGCCATGTGACCCTGGACAAGGCATTTAATTACTATCTGCCTCACTTTTTACATCTGTAAAATATCTACCTCCCCAGGTAAATGCTACCGTCATATGTGGACACTGGTGTCCTGTGTCCCTAAGTAGTGTGGGGCAGACGTAAGTTGTACAGGGTAATTTCTTGTTGCTTTTTGTCCTTCATTCTTATAAAGAATCATGACATCAGGGAGGAGATGCCATGATGGGTAAGTGAATTGAATTTAAGTGAGAAAGGGCTGTGTAAAGTCACCAGTCTCACTTTGTCCTCTAGAGCTCTCTAGATCCAGTGGCCAGATGTAAATCAGGACAACTGGAGATGGCCCTGGCAGTTGTAGGAGACCTTGGTCCTTGTAAGCTAAGGTCTCAGTTTGACTGAGTTAACACCAATTCAGTGATTAAGGCTAGGTAATAAATAAGGCAAAGAATGGCCTCTTTAACTACTCAAAAAAAAAATCAATATGGGAGGGGAAGACTTTAGGTTTTCTGGCCAAAGCAGAAACAATTATCATTAACATCCAATCTGAACCAATCAGAACCCAAACTATGATCAAGAAGGGTTTGGCGTGGCCACTCCATGAGAGCCAGAGTGATTTGGGTGCAACTCATGGACCTTAAGAAAAATATCTAGCACATAAATCTCAAGATATCTTACAAGAAATATATACTGCAAATAATTTTTCCAAAAAATGCCAAGCCAAAGGCCAGAGTAAATGTTGTATAGATTCAATAAATATAAATTCATGAAAGATACCATCTATTCCTTTTATTCCCTATACCTTATGCCTGTTTTATTTTATGTTTACTCTCTAGATTCTCTCTCTCTTCATAGATCAACTTAGGAGATATTTTCTTCCTAGGATCTTTTCTTTATACGCCAATTATTAGTGCCTATGTGCCTCCAGAAAATACCTTGTATTTTATACTTAAATGTAGAAAATGTCAATTTTGCCCTTCTCCATTCCCCTTCCCCTCAAAAGTAATCTCACCAAAGGCAGGGACCATTTATTTCACTTTTGTCTTTGCATCCCCAGTGCCCAAATCAGTGCTTGAGATCTAATAGGTATTTAATATAGGTTAATAAATTGATTAATTGATTGGTTAAGCTTAACAGTTCCAATTTTCCTTCATATTCAATCCTGTAAGCAACCTCAAATAATTTTGGAAATGATAGTCACATAAATTTACAAATGGTACCATAGAACATGCTTTACACATATGTCTTATCGTAGTTGTTACTCTAAAAGGGAACTGAGGAAGCACTAATGATGGATTTTTAGTGTTTGGCTTTGATGTTGAAGTAGATTCTTGTTGGTGTTTATTTTCTTGCCTGATTATAAGACATCATCTCTTTCAGTAAGTGAACTTCTTTCTACCTGTTCCAATTCTATTTATCCTTCCATGTCCAATTTATCATGACTAGTGCCTATATGAAGCTTTCCTTGACCATTCCATTCCTCAATGACTACTCCCTCCTTGGGTCTCCCATTAACATATATTCTTTTCCTTTTTGGTATATCATCATATCGTTCTTTGTGAGAACCCTTCTGTTGCTGAGATCTTTTTCTGTAATTTAATTTTTATTTATGGAATAAACCTAGCATTTCCATAACACAGTATAATAAAAAGAGGATTGCATATGAAACTGCAAATCTATTATTTACAACTTGCTATTTCTTTTAAATCTGTCATAAAATTATCTTGTAAATTTCCTTTTCCCCCTTAATGTACATCTTCTGTTCTCCAACCAGATTGAAAATTTCATGAAACAAAAAAACACAACTTGCATTTCTTTGTATTTCATACAAGCACCTAACAGACATTCACATAAAGCTAGCAGAAGCTTTTTCTGCTACTTACCCTCCACAGACATTGAACACTGGTTCATCAGGTGTTAACAGTACAGAAAAAATCTCTGTCATCCTCCTTTAGAACTTGTCCCAACTTGCATATGGGTCCAATATGGTGATGGATCATATGGTGAAGGGTCAGACTCATACAGGGAATACACACACATTGTCACACATACTCATGCCACTTCTCCTTCTCTAGACTCACTGACCTTCCTGATAATGCCACAGATGTTTTCTATGGGTTAGTGTTTTTTTTTTGGTTGGTGCTTTACTCAAATGCTGCAGTAGTCTGTCCCTCACACTTGGCAACAAAGTTACAGACCTATGTTTCTTCTCAGCATTTTCTCTTCCTGACCTTGCTAAGAAAATGTAAATTCTGTCTTTGACTTCTCTATTTTCTGACGCTAACTGTTCTTTCATAGCTAAAGACCATAAGTAAACAAGAAATTACGATGTAGAACAGAGCCAGAAAGAACCTTAGAAACACTTTAGCCCAATCCCCTCATTATTTTTCAGATTTTTCAGATTAAGAATTATTATAAATTTATTTTAGAGGCTCAGAGAATATAAGCAACTTGCCCAAATTCACACATCCAGCAATTATCGATGATAGGATTTGAACCTAGATTTTCCTAACTCCTAACTCCAAATCCAGGATCAATCTATTCTGCCTCAAGAGTAGAGCATCTGGAGTCTTGCCAGTGGGTTTCCAGCATGCTTCTGAATCCCACAAAGTACCCTCCCTGTGGGCTTGAGGGTGTGAGATTCAGTTTATGGGGTAAACTTTCAGATTTCTTTTTTAAAGGCATTAAACCTGCTGAGTGGTTGGCAGAGGCCTATATTTAGCTTCAATTTCCCTTTGCTGTTTCCATCTTGGTCACCTAAATCATAGACTCTCAACCTTCATTGTAATATCTCAGACACATTTAAAAGTCTAGTAAAGCCTATGAACCTCTTCTCAGAATAATATTTTCAAGTGCATAAATCAAAATGAAGAGCATTACCAAGAAAGCCAGTGATATTGAAATGATTATTGTTTAGTTGATTAGTCTTGTTTGCCACTTCATGACAGAGATACTAGAGTAGTTTTCCATTTCCTTCTCTAGCTCATTTTACTGATGAGTAACTGAGCCAAACAGGATTAAATGTTGTGCCCAGGTTAGTTAGGAATTGGCCAAATTTGAACTCAGGTCCTCCTGATTCCAGGACTGGAGTCATATTATGTTAATATATATATATATATATATAGATATATATTTATATTTATATTAAAATATAAAAGAAAAAACAAGGGTAGGGTGAGGTCAGAATGGACGACATGTTTATACTTATGCTTTAGGAAGATTAATCTGACAGATGAGTGCAGAATGGAGGAGTGGGGATAGATTTGGGAGATCCAACCAGAAGACTATTGCTGTGGTCTCGGCATGAGGGTATGAGGGCCTGGAGCAGCGTGGTAGTGTCAGAGGAGAGAAGTAGATATGTGAGAGATGTTGTTGTTGCTGTTGTGTTTGTCCTTTGTTGCTGAAGACCATGCCATCAGAGAAATGAAGATATTACTTGCACTTGACTTTGTTTTGAGTAAGGCTGTGCAAGGTCACCAGCCTTACTTCTCCTCCTGAGCCATCTGGATCCAGTGGCCAGATATTCATCAGGATGACTGGAGATGGCCCAAGATGCAATGGAAGACCTCAGCCCCTTTAGACCAAGGCCTATTTGGTACTTACTTAGGGTAAGGTAGCACCCATTCAGTGAATAGGCCTGTTTAAGATGTAGTAAGGGGATGGCCCCTTTAATGAGGCAAAGAAAAATAACTACATCTGGCTGGGAGGGAAACAGCAACAGTTAATATTGATAATCACTCTTAAGCCAGGAGGGTCCAGAAAACAGTCTTTAAGTGGAGCCTGGGCAGGAGAAGTAGATATGTGAGAGATGTTACAAAGGCAGAATCTAAAGGACCTTGCAGCAAATTAGATATGGGGAGAAGAAGGTGATAGTTACTTAGCAGTTCCTTAACCTGTCTGTGCCCATTTTCTAATCTTTAAAATTAAGAGGTCGAACTAGGTGACCTTTGAGATCTTTTTCAGGTTTAGTTCTACAATTCTACGATGATTATTTTGGCAATTATGGGCTGAAATGGATAGTACAGAATTTGGAAGGAGAAAAACCAATGAGGAGCTTATTGCAATATTCAAAGTGAAAGCTGAATAATCAATCAATGAACAAACATTTATCAAATTAGGAAAATCTGAGTTTGAATCTAGCCTCAGATATTTCTTTCCTTGTGACCCTAGGCAAAACATGTGTCAGGTATTATATTCGACACTGAGAATAGGAAGACATAAATAAAACGTTCTCTTCCCTAAAGGAGCATATATTCTAAAAGGGGAGACAGCATGTGCACACACATGAGCATATGAAACAGATGCAAAACAGATGAGAAATAATCTGAAGGAGATGTAGAGCCTAGCAGATGGAGATCAGGAAAGACTGCCTGTAGAAGAAAGCATTTTACTGATCCTCAAAGAAAATGAAGATTGTAGAAATGAAAAGAGAGAACTTTTCTTAGATAAGGAGTTGTTATTTGTCCTTCATTCTCAAAGAGGATCATGACATCAGGGAGGTGATGCCATGATATGTAAGTGAATTGAATATAAGTGAAAGAGGGCTATCCAAAGTCACCAGCCTCATTTTCTCCTCCAGAGCCATCTGGTTCCAGTGGTAAGATATAGATCAGAATGACAGGATGGCCCTGGATTCAATGGGAGCTCATGTTAGAGACAGATACCCAAAGACACAAACAAAAATGGAAGACAGAATGTCCTGGTCAAGGAATACCCAGAAGGCTAACTTATTTAAACCAAAGAATATATGAGGTGGTATCATACATATAAAGTCAAGAAAAGTAGGTTGGAGCTGGGTTGTTACAAATTTGAAATGACAGAGGAGTTTGTATTTGATCCTAGGGGTAATTGGGAGCCAATGCAGTTTATTGAGTATTTGTAAGGGGAGACATAGGCAGACCTGACTTTGGGATTAATTCAATGATAACATGTGTATGTGGGGGGGGGTGAGATTTACTAATTGTTTCAAATCTTCAAGTTTGGATTCAGTTAAAGGGTTGCATTTAAGGACCTAGAGGGCCACATTTGCCCCCAAAGCTGCAGGTTCCCCACTCCTGGTATAGAGGATGATTTAGAAACTTGCACAAGAAACTTGAGTCAGGAAGACCCATTAGGAGATTACTTAAATAATTCAAGGTACAGGAGAGAAGGGTCTGAACTTGGGTGGGGGCAATGTGAGTGGAAGGACAGTAATGAATGAAGGATGATTTCAATTATGGACACAGGAATCTAGAATAATTGTGGTACTCTCTTCAAGGCAGCTATGTGACATACTAGGTCTGGAGTTAGGTAGATGAGTTCAAATTAGCCTCAGACACTTACTATGTGATCCTAGATAAGTTCTTTAACTTCTGCCTCAGTTTCCTCAACTGTAAAAAGAACTGTAGGTCTGTCTGGAAGTGAGGTCAGACTACCATGTATTAAATATGACAAATGATAACCATTTGTATCAGTGGAGATAAAGACGTGATGCTTCAGCCATTCATCATTATAGAAAATGAGGTTTTCCACATCAAAAAATTAGACTCCAAACTAAAACCTACACTTCAAATACCAACCAACATTTTACTCTTAAAATTTCACTATTTTGGCTGGAAATTTGTCTAAAAATTAGTTTATGTTTTCCAGTCTCCTTGGAATACTAAACACAGTCTTTTCATGGTCACTCATAGGGATCATAGGACAAAAAATATCAAATATTATACTGTGCTGAATAGTCAAGCCTTCATGGAATATTATGTGTGTAGAGCTATTTATCCTTGCCCTATATTATCTCCCCAATACATACACACACACTTCTGTGATTCCATGGTTCTTCTCTCTACTTCTTAGAGCTTTTCTTTCTTTTCCCTCCCTCCTGTGAGCAGACTTTTCTCTCTGCCAGCAATATACGCTGGTTGCTTCTAACCTGCTACAGAATTATTTTGCACAGAATTGTCTGAGCAATAACTTGAGGGTAGTTCGGGTATCTCTTATAAATTAAAGTATGTGGGTTCTGAAGCAGTTATTTCAGTTATTCAGGGGCCTTTGATTTTTTCACATTCAGTTTTGTGGCTGAATTTCAGGAATTCAGCAAAGTGGGAAGTTAGGTCTCTGGTTACAAGGAAGGTTTAAGAGAATTTAGAGGATGATGATATAGACTTCCTATATATAACACTGCAGTATTGCTACCAAATCAAAACATAAGTAAGATGGGATATTGTCAAAAAGAGACTAAAATGATTAGAATTCCTGCAGTGTCTGAATAATGTGATGTGTTCCTTATCAGCGGCCAGCTACACCCAGCATAAAATCAGGTGTCAATTATGAAGACACTTATTTAATGAATATGGTTGAAATTGTTTACTAAATGTCTCTAGCTTTTTCAGAGTTTTGGTGGCTGGCTCCCACTGAGTTCTGATGGCATGTCAGAGAATGGTTGTCAATTGATTTTTTTTTGAGACAAATGTTTTCATTGTTTTTCATCTCCTAACTGGTAATGATGATACTATGTACTTAATCTTGTTCTTTGGAATAGTTTAAAACATTTCACTGCAATCGTGTAATTGATCCTTACAACCCATCTGTGGTTAAAAGAGGGTGGCCATGATTATTCTATTTATATATTTTTTCTATTTAAATATGGACTCATGTTTATCTGTCTCTCAGATTAAATGGCATGCATATTCAGAATCAGAATACATTTCATACTTCTAGTCTCAGAATTCCCTACAAGTTTCAGATCTTATGGGCCAAGAAGGAAGATGCTTTGGAAGGTAGATTAACCATTTTAAGGCATTAGGGCATCATCATAATTATATAGATTAGAATAGGTCCAGGATCAATTTAAAAAACAGAGGATGCCTAATGAAAATTAGAATTTCAAATACAATGGAAAATGCAACATGTAGCTGATCCTGTGACTTATTGTTTGGTTAATGATGCTCAATTACATTAGAGGCATTATCTCTATGCTTGCCCAAATCATCTATTTCATTACTTGGGTGACACAGTGGATAGAACACTGAGTTCAAATACCATGTTAGATACTTACTGGTTGTACAGCCCTGACAAGCCATTTAACTTTCTTTAGTTTCAGTTTTCTGAATTGTAACTACTGCCCAGTGTTGTATGAGGATAAAATGAGATAATCTATAAAGCATTTTGCTAAACTTACAATACCACATAAACCTGAAAGCACTAAACATAAATGCTAGATATCATTGTTATTGTTACATTGATGAGTCTGTGATCTCATCAATGCAGGTTCTCCAATTGCATATCATCTATGCTTTCTTACAAAATGTGACTTACCTGTGTTCCCCAGAAGTTTGCCAGTTATACAAGTGTGCCTTTGTAGTGACAATGCAGTATCAGTGTCCATGAATATCTCAGTGCAACTCTGAAATGTAAAATATCACAAACTCTCCATACGGAAGACAGAACCAAAACATTTATTCAGACATCAGAAAGCCAAATCCATCACAGTGATAAAAATCTATACACAATAACAATGCAGAGAACAACACCATCTTCAAGCTGTCCCCCTGCTAGGCTTCCCACCAAATAACTCCCTTAAACAAATCATCCCTTAAAAAAATGCAGATAAACTCACTCATACTAGCTATCTGCCTGTTTGCATGTATCCTTCCTAGCTCTAACTGCTCTCATAACCAAATTTCTTCTCAAATCTGCTCCAAACGCAACTCTTCTTTTTCCACCTATTCAGCAAACTCCTCCCACCACAGGCTCCATGTGACTCAGACTTCCATTTGACCCAGGCAGATTACATGGCCCTATTGATGAGTGGGAAAGATCTTCCCATTTAAATTACCATTACAGTCTTCTGCTAACCCTCTTGACATTTGTCTGTATCAGGGGAGCACATGGGTTATCCACGAGTCATAATACTCTCTGAATTTGACTAATCCAACTTTTTTTCCAATCACACATCACAATCTGACTCATCGCTATATTGCCTTCCAGTAAGTCATACTGATTCAAATAGTGCTTTTAATATATGTGATTTAATGAAAAGAGAAATGAGTTTGCAGTGAAAAGACCTGGATTTGAATTGTGACTCTACTAAATGCTAACTGTGTAAGAAAAGTTGTCATCACCGCTCTACTCTACCCTAGCCCAGGTCTCATTTATCTATAAAACAACAGAGTTGGACTTAGTGATATCTGTACATCCAGATATGAATCCTATAATTTCTAAATTACTCTGAAATAAAATTATTTCCTTAAGAAGACAAAGAAACCTATTGACGTGGTCCAACTTTATATATAGGTAGAGCAAATGGTTTCCTATATATATTGAATGATGTAAAACATCCTAAAAAGGAATCCATTGTCTAAAAACCTTTTCCATGTACGCACCAATAATGTACACCACTCTGTAATTCATTCCCTTCAGTTGCACATTTCCATCCTCAGTCTTTTATTTTAAAATAGTAATATCCTACTTTTTCATACCTGAGTGTGAATTAGTATCTCAGGATACTTTCTTTACCCATAGGAAGAATTCAAAGATAAATTTTTCCAGTCCACAGTTTTGCCTAGCACTGACTTTGACAGAAACTTACAATGGCTATAGAATTTTCAATGACCTCATTTTAATCCCTAATTCTTACATGGATACATTTTAAAGGGACAGGTGAAAGTTTAAAAAGTAGAGAATATGATATGGCAACCATCCCCTATAATAGAGCATATTGGACCAATTACCCCCTGACCCTATTCTGAAGAGGTCTTTTTTATTCCTGGATGGAACTCCAGGCCTCTGGAGTGATGTAGGAAATTAGCAGGTAGGGGAGAAGATGGTAGAACCAGCTGCTGTTATGATCATTCTGAGTCACGTATAAATGCTGTGCTTGAACTCATTTCTATCCTCCACTACCAGACTCCCCTCAAGTTGTACTTTCTCTTATATATCATCATCTCTTTCCCTTCTTTTTCCTCTCCAAGGCTACTCTTAATAATTAATTTTGACCTAATTTCCTTTGCATAAATATTTGGGAGCAGAGAGCAAAGAGCATTACTGCCCCTTAGTGTTACTGTATCTTGTGTTTCCTAACTCTGTGAAACAAAGAGTATGACAAATTGTTTCTTAGTGGCATGAACTTGAGTGACTAGATAACAGTGACTAACTAGCATCAGGCCTGGTGTCATGAAGAGTCATCTTTCTGAGTTCAAATCTGGTTTCAGACACTTGCTAGCTGTGTGACTTTGGGCAAGTAACTTAACCCTGTTTGGTTTGGTTCCTCATCTATAAAATAAGTTGGAGAAAGAAATTGCAAGCCACTACAATATCTTTGCCAAGAAAATCCCAAATTTGGACATGACTGAAACTATTGAACAACCAAAAGGATGGCCTTGTCATGTGAACATGAATGCTTCCACTTGCCACTAATTCCCGGTATCTCATACTAGGCCTTTTACCTCAAAAAGGATTAAATATTTTCCCCACATGAAATCAAAGTGATGTTTTTCATTACACTTTACAAATAATTTGCCTAAATCAGTTCTGTGAATTATATAATACCTTTCCATTCTGTAGATGAAAAAATTCAGGCTGAAAGAGGTAAAATAATTTGCGCATATGTCCAGTAATAGAGATGGCATTTGAACCTATGGCTTCTAATTCCAAGTCCATTTATCTTTTAGGCTAACTTGATTGGCCATGAGCCAGTAACTAAGACATATGACATAACTGCTACAAGTAGGAAGGTGCTTTCCTTCCGTGACTTGCTACACCTGTATCAATAGTCATATTTTCTCTAGCATACTGCTTTCCATGTTGTGGGTACTTAAGAAATAGTTGTTGGATTACATTGAAACTCCAACATTTTGAGTACTTTGTTTCTCCCATCTCTAAAATTTGAAAGACACATATGTAAGTCAACAATTTGCTTCCATTAAGTCTTGAGCATTTCCAGATTTTCCCTAATAGAATTGAACATAAAGATCTGATGACACTACCTCCCATAAGCTTCCCGTAATATATTAGAAAACTGTGAAGTCACACTTTGACTTCTCTTAATAAATAGCCTGCTCCATCAAATGAGCTGACATCACTTCATTTAATGAGAAGCACTACAGCAAGGGACTATTCAGAGATTTCTATCTTGAAGACAAATAGTAATACATCACAAAAGATGGTTAAAATAGTTCCATTAGCAAGAGATCTGAAAATAGTTCTTTTGGCTTTCATCATATCAGTCTGGAAAGCAATCTGGGTAATAAATCAAAGTCTCTGTCTTCCAGTTTATAGGGAAGAAAATAGCAACAGTATCTTGGTTCAAAGAAGTTCTGAAAAATCAATCTGCTTTAATTTCTCTACTTAAGTCAGTCTCTTTTAATTTTCATAGAGGAACTTGATGAAACAGATACCCAAATATCCAATATCTGGACAGTCCTACATCTTATAAGAAGAAATGTTCATCCCTGGTGCTAAGAACATTCAAAAAGTCTGCGGTTTGGGGATCATGTTCCATTAATTCAATAGATACATATGAAATACTGCCTTAGGTACAATGAGAGATAGCACCCAGGTTACATAGGATGAGCGCTAATATATTGGATTTGATAGTCTGGGGCCAGGGACATAAAACTGAAATTCAGGTGAATGAATTTTATTACAAGCTTTTATTATAGGCTTTTGAGAGTTACAAAACAACATATGATATGAGAGAAAAGATTGTTACTGATGGAGGTGGGAAAGGGATTAGGGAAGGCTTCTTGAAACAGATGAGATTTGTGTTGGGTATAAAGATGGATAGAGGCCATCACCAGTCATCCTGACCTGTGTCTTGCCACTAGACTCCAAATGTCTCCAGAGGAGAGCGTAGGGCTGCTGACTATGCACAGCTCTGCCCACTTAAATCCAATTCACTTGCAAGCCAAGACATCGCCCATCCACCCACTAATGTCATTGATTCTCTTCTAGAATGAAGGATGGGGGCAACAGCAAAGGATACATAGGAATTCAGAAGAAAGGGAGGGAGAATATTCTAATAGCTGAGCATAATATGACTATAAGCAAGGAACAGAGAAAACATGACATGTAGTAGGACAAGGGTGTTATGGAGGGAAAGAACAGCTAAGTTTGGTTGGAACGTACAGTTTGTGGGGAGATTCAAGTGAAATAATGCAGAAAAGGTAACAGATGGTTAATGGCCTTAAATGCCTAGCCAAAGCTTTTGATCTCCAAGTACTATAGGAACTACTGGATCATGTGTGTGTGTGTGTGTGTGTGTGTGTGTGTGTGTGTGTATGTATGTTCATTTTTGTTAAATTTTTAAAATTTCTTTTAAACTTATATATAGAATGAGAAAAGAAAAAATATGGCTATGTACACAGCACAACATAAAAGAGGATTCAATATAAACCAATAAATTTCTATTTCAAGCAAATCTATATAGTAAATATGACATATTGCTTTCAAAGCTGCCAACTTTGCTTCCTTATAAGTTTTCTTACTGAAGATTTTTAAAAGATAATTAACAGGACCAGAGCTAGGCATGAGAAAAATTTATTCTGCCAGTAGTTTGAAGGATTATTTAAGGTAGAGAGAGAATAGAGCTAGGAAGATGTATAAGAAAACCATAGCAATAATATAGGTCAATGGTAATGAGATTCTGTACTACAGTGGTGACAGTAGCAATAGAGAGGAGGGGACTGATTTGACAGATATTGCAGAGATGGAGTTGACAGGACCTGATAACTGGTTGTATATGAAATCTGAGCAAAAAAGAAGAGTGAAAGTTTATGCCAAGATTTTGAACATGAGATGCTGGATATATGTTAGCACCACTGAGAGAAATAATGAAATAGAAAGTAATAGTTAAGTAAGGGAAAGATATTAAGGTGAATTCTCCAATATTTTCTGCTTCTAACACTTGTTGCTTCATAGTCTCATTGCCCTGGAGTAGACTTGGATTACTGCAGTCTCTTTCTTGACCTATGCTCTTTCTCTGATCTACACATTCATGTCGAGCTAATATTCTCTAAGGGTTACATGATGTATATTAATTCAACCTCTTTAACACTGCATGGGAAAGACATTCAGCTAGGACTAAAGACACCACATTGTATGAAGTACAAGCTTTAAAAAAGAAAACTCAAAATATTATAACCTCTTTGATGTCTATGCTGACCAGAACTCCTTGTATGCGTACACTTCTGCTCAATTGTCCTTTCTCCACTCTTACTGCTGTCAGGTGGCTCCATACCTGATTCTTGATCAACAGTATGGTTGGCATGGGTTAGAGTGGTCACATAACAAAGAAAAACTAAAGGACTCAAAGAAAGGAATCTTGACACCTTGTTCTCATTAGCACACTCTTCCAAACCAGTTAAGATAATTAAACAGGGTACTTCACTACAGATTAAACATCAATTTATAGACAACAATAACTGTATGCCAAAGAAATTCAGCTAGCACCAAAAAAGCCGCATTGTGTAAAGTACAAGTTTTAAAAAATCCCCAAACTCAAAATATTATAATCTCTTTGATGTCTATGCTGACCAGATCTCATTGTTAGGTCTAAATCAGGAACAGTGAATACTTGTTGACCCCTATATGGATTGACCTGTTCCCTGAATCAACCTCTAATACTGTCTTTTTTCCATTCCACTCAAAAACTAAGAGCAGTTTTGTGATCTGGAACTATCCTATAACAGTGTAACAAAGAGGTGTCCAAATCACATGTAATCAGTCTTGACACTGGCTAAATCAAAGTTCTACTTCTAAAAGTTCTACTACATAAGTACTGTATTTGTGAATAATTACACAGCAAAAAAAGAAAAGAAAAGAAAAAAAGAATCCTTATCAAGCTTGCTGAGGGAGTAGGATTGAAGATTCTACTTCCTGTACTGAAAATAGCCTTATCTCCCCAACATGTGGTGTTATCTTTCTCTGACCAAAGGGAAAATAAAAAGGACATGGCTGTGCTTTTCAATGAGTTGACATTCACTGAGAAATTAGTTGTTTTTAAACTATAAATCATTTCCCCACATCCTTCAAAAGCCAATTTATACTCATGCCTAGTTTTAACTGTCTGAAGGGATTTCACCTTTATTAAATGTGAACTCCCTTCTCATTTTCAGTTCTGTTACCCATGATAGAGCCAGCTCTTTTGTGGATTCTACTTTGTTGTCAATTGTGTGGCTTGATCTTTCTTTCTCTTGATTTACTTATATTCTTCTTATTGGTTATATATAGTCCTTTGATTCTTAACCTTTCTTGGGTCAAGGACCCATTGGCAGAATATGGCCCCCTCTCAGAAAAAAAAATACTTTTTAAAATTCATAAAATGAAACAAATTATATTGGAAGAAAACTAATTGTATTGAAATAGAGTTATTTTTAAAAGTTCACACATCCCAGGGTAACAACACTCGTTCTTCGAGATTAGATTTACCTCTGATCCCAAACTTTTAAAATTCCTTCCAGTTATTGTTACTGTCAGCTAACTAGAACCTTTATTATATATTCCTTTGGGCTAATCACTTTTGCAAATGCAGTTCCCTTGAAATTTCCCCCTAAAATCAAGCCCCTCCTTTATCACTCATAAGTAAGTCACTTTCTCTTGATGACTCTGTTTCTATTTATCTGTATCTATGCTTTAATTGTATATATTTACATTAAATCTCACAATTATCATCTACTGCTCCACTAAGGTATTCACCTGAATTGGTATACTACATTCAGATCCAAAATGAAATGGGTTTTGATGAGTCGATTCAAATCAACAAACATTTTATGCATGTAGAATAATTTGCAAACCCTAAACAGCTCCATAAATGTCAGGAAAATTTTGCTATTATTATTTATAAGGCATTGATCATTTAAAATCATTAGGGCAAAGAAACATGAATAAGACATAATACCTGGCTTTAAGATTGCCATCTAGGAGGGGAAGTACATATACACAATAATACACAATAGACTATAAGTTTAGAATAGAGATTAAAAAATAAAATACTGAGAGACTCAAGGAGGGAGCTTGGGTAGTCCCACCTTAAGGAAAAGATTGAAAGTTTCCTGGAGAAGGTGATGTTGTAGCTAGGCCTTTGAAGGTAGGCAGAATTCACTAGCTAGAGGCAGAGAGCCAAAGGAGAATATCAAAATCATGGTGGTGAAAAAAGACAAGTATAGGGAAGTCAGTTTCTGGTTTGGAAGAATCACAAATTATAAGTAAGTTTGGAAAGGAAGGTTGGGGCTATATACTATGGGGAGACTTGAATGGTAAACTAAGGAATATGGAATGTTCCTGCTCAGAAACACTCATTGAATGTTTTTGAGTAGGTTTAATAATCTGAGCAACACACAATGGGTGGATGAAATAGATTGTATCAGTGAATACTGAACAGATGCAGATTATGTGAGAGATGCTTTAGAAGTGGAAATAGGGCTTTGAAATTAACTGGATATAGAATATGAAGAAGACATAGCACTCAGAAGTGATCCAGATATGGTTGTCTGGAAAATGCACTTGCCATTAAGAGGACAAGGAAGTTACTAGAAAGATTGTCAACAGTTACGAGAGCAGCATGAAGCTAGGTAGGGATGTTGAAGGTACTAGAAATTCAGGGAAATATACACATATCTGGGAGCAGTGGCATCTTTGTGCGCTCATCTTGCAGAGTTGGGGAGAACCTGTAGTTAAAGGCATCACACAATACCTAACTTTAACTAGGTACAGGATTTTGGGTTCGCAAAGCAGTTCACAGTAGCAAGTTCCATTGGGCCTTTACTAATTTGAATTTGGTCACTCCCTGTGGATTCTTTTGTTGGGACAAGAGCTCTAAGGTGGTGGTGATAGATAGATAGATAGATGGATGGATGGATAGGTGGATGGATGGATGGACGGATGGATGGATAGATATATAGATAGATGATAGATAGATAAATAGATAGATAGATAGATAGATAGATAGATATGTATATTTGGAGAGACAGAGACAGAGAGACAGGAAGAGGGGGGATGAGAGAGGGAGAGAGGGGAAGAAATGGAGAAAAAGATATGTAGATAGAGACAGACAGACAGGGCCTTGGGAGACTCCTTTTGCAGGGGATGTGAAAGAACAGGATGACCATTAAAACTGGTCAGAGAAAAAGT
The DNA here is from genome assembly GCA_028658325.1 of Potorous gilbertii. Lineage (NCBI taxonomy): Eukaryota > Metazoa > Chordata > Mammalia > Diprotodontia > Potoroidae > Potorous > Potorous gilbertii. The sequence continues at coordinate 334,749,822 of CM053771.1, forward strand.
AGGCAGAGATGTAGAACCAAGGGACTTTATCCAAGAGAGGTGAACATACAAAGAAGAAAGATATTTTTAGCATGTGTAACTATTACTAAATTACTAAATGTGAACTAAATATGGAAGCTCATAGTTAGATAATGACTGAAAAGAGGTCATTAGATTTGTCAATTTAGAGGTTACTACTGAAATCTGAAAAAAGTTTCAATGGAGAGACCATACTGTAAGAAGTTAAGGATTAGGTATATGAAGGAACAGTAGGAATGTAGCAAAAGTAATGTGTTATTATTAAAATTTGGCAGTGAAATGAGAGAAGTGATATAGGATTGTAGCTTGAATGGAATGTAGGGATGAAAAATAATTTATTTTCTTTCATTTTGGAGGGGCAAGGCAGGAGAAATCTGTACCGATTTCTAGGCAGAGGTGAAGGATTCATTGGAGACAAGGAGGATAGAAGACTTCTGGACCAAAAAGAAATAGGATAGGATAAGATCACTAAAGTTTTTGTGTTCATCCTTCATTGCCAAAGAAGACTATGCCATCAGATAAATGATGACATGACTTGTACTTGACTTTGTTTTGAGTGAGGGAAGGCTGTGCAGGTCACCAGCCTCACTTCTCCTCCAGAGCCATCTGAATCCAG
>CM053771.1:334750955-334767067 GCA_028658325.1 Potorous gilbertii
GATGTTTGGGATACAGAGGCCTTGACTCCTATGTCTTTACCTGATGGTAAGCATTGGTCTTCCTCATCAGAGAGGAATGATGGAATCACTTTTTCACCAAGAAAGTAACCTTCTATGGTCTTATTTTTTTCCCCTTTTCTGGGCATTTTCCCAGCCAATTACTTGACTTCTGAGATTCCTCTCCACCCCCAGCCCAGGTCCGCCCAGCTAGTGCTTGGGGGTCTGAGATTCAAATGCTGCTCCCCAGCCTCAGGGCTTTCTGTGGCAGGCCTGGCTGCTATTCAATGGGAGCTTAAGTTCTGGTGCTCAGGTTGGGGCAGGGCAGCCTTCCAGGCTCAGTTCCCTCAGTGGGTTTATGCAAAGACCTTCTGTAATGGAGCTCCTACTGATCTCCTGCCTGCTCTGGGAGCCTCTGGCCACCTGCTGCCTCTGCTGCTGCCTCCCGAGTCATGGAGACCCCCTGCTCCCCTCTCAGCCTGTCCAGACATCTCTTTCACTGACCTGTGCGTCTGTGGGTGGAGGTACCTTCTTGGCCACTGGAGAGTCCATCCCTGAAGCCTGCTTGGATCTGCTCCTCTTGGTGCCATGTGGCCAGGGTAGGGCTGGGCTCTGCTCCCATCTGGTGCACGATGGACCTTTGGGACTGGTTTTTCAGGGCTCTCTGGAACGGAAATCTCCTTCACCCCATTGCTGCGTGGCTTCCACTGTTCCAGAATTTGTTATGAGTTCTTTTTATAGATAATTATGGGCTGTGGGTTCGGAGCTAGCATAGGTGAGTCTTTCTACTCTGCCATCTTGGCTCTGCCCCCGGAAATATTTAAATTTGGAGGAAGGCCTTAGAACATTGGCAAGCCTGCCATTTGTATTAGTTAGATTGCTATACGTGGTTTTAGTTGCATGCACCAAAGTGCAAGCAATAATTTGCTATTTTATGGTTTTTAAATTTACACATGAGAAATGGTATGGTGACATAGACAGGAAACTGACCTCAAAACCTAGAGGACCTTAGTTCAGGACCCCCTCTTAGAAAGACTCTTTGTGTGACCCTAGATAAGGCACTTAACACCGCAGTATTCTAGGCAGTCCTTCAAGAATACAAATTACCTGGGCAACTAGGTGTCCCAGTGGATAGAGCTCTGGACCTAGAGTCCGGAAGACCCTGAATTTAAATCAACCTTCAGACACTTAATAGCTGTGTGACCCTGGGCAAGTCACTTAACCCTGTGTGCCTCAGTTTTCTCATCTATAAAATGAACTGGAGGAAAAAATGACAAACCACTCTAGTGCCTTTGCAAAAAAAAACCAAAAATTAAAAAAAAAAACCCAAACAATCCCTCAAACCCAAAGGGGTCATGAAGAGGCAAGCACCACTGAGAAAAAGACTAGACAGCATACCTAGAAACACATAAATTTCCTAGAAAGTACCAATCAGCATGGATAGAAGTTTTTTCACCAAAGAGATCCCTATACCAACAATAAAAGCACAGGTATAGTTCTTATTCCTTAAATGTACATAAACATATATGAATAAGGCAAGTGGCTAAGTATTATCTCTATACCTGAAGCAGGAATCATGTCCTTATTTCCTCATTTCCTTCCACCTAGTCCTTTAGATATTTGCAGCAAGTGGTATAAGGAGCAGGCAGTGAGATGGAAAAATAGAGTTCACTGAACAATGTCTCTGAGCTTTCATGGGCTCTTCTATCCTTTATGCCCAGTTTCTTTCTTAAAATAAGAGCAACTCTTTATATTTATGTGACACTTTAAGGTTTACAAGGCACCTTTTCCACTACAACTCTGTGAGTTGGTGCTAGATCACTGTGATTTTCATTTAACACAGCAAGAAAACTAGTCTTAGAGAAGTTATGAGACTTGACCAATTGCTACATAGGTAGTAAGTGTCAGAACAAATGTGAGAAGACAGGTGTCTTGATTTTAAGTTCACACCTGTTCCACTACAATGTGCTGTCTTTTTTAGCCCCAAAATTGCACAGTATTTACTTTATTCTGCACAGTAATGTGGAAAAAACCATAGAGACAAAATCCCAGCCTTCTATCAGTTTACTGAATAGCAGGGCTCTCAATCCAGCTTTGTCACCAAATAGCTGTCACCCCATTTTGTAGATAAGGAATTTGTCAGAGAACTTAGATTATTTGTCCAAGGTCAGACAGCTAGTAAATGGGGAGTAAGGAGGTATAAATTATAACGTGAATCTGACTCCAAGAGGAGTGTTTATTTTCTACAGTCAACCTCAGAACATTGCTGACTAACAGAAATAATTAATAGCCAAATTTGGATTTACTAATCATGAGTATCAGAGAATCATAGATTATCAGAACTTGAGGGAAATGCAGAGGTCAATTTATTTCTCAGAAATTTTATTTTTGGGGGTTTCAGCTCTCTTATTAATAAAACCAGGGGATTGAACTAGATGACCTTATAGCCCTCTTAAACTCCTAAAAATCTATGAATACTTCACCCTAGGCAAATCATTTCACTTCTTTGCACCTCAGTTTCTATATCTGTAAAATTAAGATATTGCTTTATGATATGGTTTAAGCCTTTGTTAACCTTTTTGCTTCTTTTACCCTTCATGCAAATACATACATATATGTCTATTTTGTATATGATATATGTGTGCATTATATATACATAAATATATACATATGTAAATATACACACATATGTGTATGCATATGTACATATTTGTATATATACAGGTATGTGTAAATATATATCCTATGAGCTCTCTCTCTTTGAAATTACTAAAGCACATGTTTTGTTTTGTTTTTAACCTGGTTTGGCAGTCCATTGGGAGAACATGGAATTCAGAAAATTTAGAAGGAAAACTTTAAAGATACTTACAAATAGAAATAGCTTTGAATGGAGTATGTATCTGTGGGGCAACTGAATCATGTTGGAATTGAGTCTAGGATTATTATTTAATATCATTTTCATCCAGAATGGTGAAAATCAATTTTTTTCATCACTTTTTTTCATCCTTCATAGATATGAATTAGATAAAATTTGTGAACATTGGATACAATTACTATAACTTGGACTATCTAATTCCCCCAATCATTGTGGAGATTGAGTGAGATATTTAAAGTGGCTTGCAATCCTTATCAGTTATAATTAACTTATTGCTATCACTATTATAGCTTAAATTAAGGTATTGCCTTGCAGTTTTCAATGTTTTCTCCTCCAAATAATATCATAAGAGAAACAACATTATAACTATTTTATAGATGAGAAATTTATCAGAGAGGTTAGATGATTTGTCCATTACAAAATTACAATACAATTTGTCCAATACAAAATACAACCATTTATCATACAGCTGGTAAATGGTGGTAAGGAGATATAACTATAGCATGAATCTGACTTCAAGACCAGTGCTTGTCTTTCTACAGTCAGCATTAGAACATTGTTGACTAATAGAAACAATTAACGGCCACTGTCAGATTTGCTAACCATGAGTACCAGAGGACCATAGATTATCATAATTTGAGGGGACTGCACAGGTCATCTTGTCCAACCCCTTCTTGAACAAGAAAATCCTCTGCAACGTACATGATAAAGGGTCATTCAGACTTTACTAAAAAGGAGAATCTACTTCTGAAACACACCACTCATTTATTCTAGAGCTCAACTTATTACCAATTTTTTGTTCACATCAAGACAGAATTTGACTGTAACTTCCATCAGTTTCTATCAGTCATCCTTTATTCAGTCAAGTTTAATCTGAAGACTAGTATCATGTTCCTACATCTTCTCTTCTGCAAGTTAAACACCCCTATTTTCTTCAACTATCCTTCATATAACATAATGTCAAGGTTTTCTATCACCCTTATTATCTTTCTCTGGATATTCCTCAGTTATAAATGTCCTTCCTAAAATGTGATACCTTAAACTAAATATAATATTCCATCATCATGTCAAACCATCCCCTCGATGGCTGGGATGATTTTTTAAAAAGCTGACTCCTTCTCTTCCTTGTCCATCCATCCCATCTTCAATTCAAGATCTTCATTTGGCCTCAAAAATTAGAACAAGTAGCATAAATATTCCATACTTATTCAGCATATTTCTTGTACAGAAATCTGCAGATGTTAACCCTCACTTACCCTTTCAGATAAAAATATCATTTCTTCTTTAGTATCACCACAGTTCTGAATTTTTTTTCCCATAGACAGTGCCATTATTTAAAATTCCAGCCTTTCAAGCAAAATACTGAAAATAGATTGACTCCCTTCCTCCCCCTCCTCCTAAAAGCCCTCTGTTACTGTGCACCCCAGTGCTCTCTCCTACCACATTACTGTAAATAATAGAGGAACTACCTGCTTGGCAGTTACACTTGTGTCCAGATAGATAACCTTTGAAGGGTTCACTTACAGTCATCCATTTATCTATTTCTGGGCCATTTCTTTTTTACTCTGTTGGTTTTATGTACAGACTGACAGGTCAAGAGCCAATACTACTTTAAGGAGTATTATATTGCCTAACAGTCTTTTGTCTGGAAAGAAGCAACATTTGTTTTGAGTGATGGGAGTTAAATGGTAGCGTCCTTGGTTATAGGATTTGACCTACTTTGAGAAATGCATGGAGGGCAAAAGGGGTAAAACTCATCTTGAAAAAGACATAAGGAAGCTTTTTTCAGCATCTCATTTCATTTTTATACAGAAATAAAAATGGAATGCTGCCTTCCTAATCGATCACAATCACTTTTTTCTCCTGTCATTGGTGATGTATGCCATATAAAAAAATTATACTCATTTAACTTCAAAGAAGCTTCCTTTTCCACTACCTAGACTCACAGACTATGCCAGATCTTCCAATGACAGGACCATTAGTTAGCCATTTGCCACTGAAATACTGCTGAGGTAAGTAATCAGTACTATCTTTGAAGTACTACCATGGCTAGTTACAACCTGGAGAGTTTCCAATTTTTCTATCCAAATGAGTCATAATTATCTTGTACCTTTAACCAAATGTTTAGTGGACTGTATATAATTTTATGAAATCCTTTAATCTTAAAAAAAATGTGGCTTAAAATCTTAAGCTAGACTGCTCAAAAACAACACCAATATCTAACAGAACAAAAAACCAAAAACAAATTAATAACTAAAAAAAAACTAGAGAAAAACTAATTCATTTAAAGCACAAAGGAATTATTGCTTCAATAATAGATACAGTATTAAATTTATAAAACAGAAGGAAATTCTATTGTTTCTTCATTCACAGTTATTAAATGAGGCAAATGAAATAATATGTGAAAAGCTGCTTTGTAAAGTATATGATAATAAGGAAAATGTGAAGTATTTATTATTTTTATAGTTTTGTAAGGACAGGTAGGTGGTACATCAGAAAGGTTTGGAGTCAGGAGCAGCTGACTTCAAATCTGATCTCGGACACTCACTAGCTATGTGACCCTGAGAAAGTCATTTAACCATGTTTGCCTCAGTTTCTGCATCTGGAAAATGAGTTGAAGAAGGAAACTGAAAACCACTCCAGTATCTTTGCAAAGAAAACCCCTAATAGGATCATGAAGACTTGAAAATGATTGAATAACATTTTTGTTATTATTTTTATTTGCACGAAGTAGTGGACAGTGGGACAGCTTTAGCATATGAAAGACCTGAGTTTTAGAAATACCTTTGGCCTGTATTGGATATATAACCTTCTTTAGTCAAGTTATTAAACTTCTTATTGGCCCAAGTGACTCTTTAAAAGAAGCAATTCACAGAGCTTCCATGGTAGATCTAGTGCCCAAGCCCATAAAATCACAAGTCTGAAGCAATTCCTGCTCCCCTCTACTCATGCTGAGAAAAAAAAAATACTTTTATCGTTATGGTCATTAATTTTAGCAACATCTAGGAATAAAGGATATGAGTAGTATTATATGCTAAAGTAAAGGATCCCCCAAAAAAGTTTCCAAAGTCTGAAATACTTAATTGTTAATACCATAAAATGTGACATTTAATGTAGGGTAACTCGGCCTCTTGCACAATTGTACAGTGCCTAGCAGATTAAAAAAAGTAAAATGTTTTGTGTGTGTGTGTGTGGGGGGGGGGGAGGCATTTTCATGCCTAAGTATTCTAAATCTACTCATTCACCTATTTCCTAGTTCTGATAATTAAGTAGCTCAAACACAGATGACCATACAAGAATTTGAAATCATGTGCTCCTTTTGTATTACCGAAAAGTAAAAAAAAAAAGAAACAAAAAAACGTAAAGGCAAAATTTAAATACATTCCATTCACAGAACTAGGGTTTAATGTTTTTAATGTACTCTGATGGATATGGCAATGATTCTGTGGTCTGAGAGATGAACAATATAGTGCATTATATAATGTTGAAAAGTCAGCTACAACTCCTTGTCACCAGAATGATGTCTGAGTTTATTTATAATACCCAAAATTCAACTACATTCTGGGGTCATACGAGAGCATCCAAGCATTTTGATAGAGCTAACCTTTAAGCAGATCTGTCAAATCCCACTCTAAAGTCCTTAGACTTGGCTCCCAAAGATATTTTGCTTTAACTTGTTTTTTTATGGAATCTAACACAAAATTTCAAGCCAGTTATATGGCCCTTTACCTGAGGTCTGCTGTACTGAAAAAAGGATAACTGAAGGAAGATGTTGCTTGCATTCACAGAAAGAACTGATATATGAAAGTATTTAGAGAATGATTTTACACACACACACACACACATACACACACACACATGTCTAATCGTAGACCTCTCTAGAGTAGGGAAAGGGAAGAAAATATTCACATGATAACTTTATTATGTGTTTAAAAGGAATAGCAAATTGTACAAAATAGACTTGCATTGTCATGTGCAATCAACTTTTTATTACTTTGCTATGGAATGCTTGTTTTATTCCATAAATTGAAAATAAAATAAATAAACATTTAAAAAATGATAACTAGCTAGTTCTTCCAACAGATGCTGGTGATGTTAGAACAAATATTTTGTTTTTTGAAAAGTATAAACAGTTTTTATTTAAGACCCCTAAATGTCTGGAAATCAAGTGACTGAAACTACAAATGACAAACCAGAACTCACTTTATTATCATTTCAATCCAACTGGTGCCTATGCACAATTGCTTAGGCTAGCAAGGGAAAGAAAGTGACAAAAGATATAAAGACAGTATCTTGTATGAAAAACCTAAATAAATTTAATTCCATTCAACTCTCACACTGTTTTAACCTATTTTTTTTCTGTGTTTTGATTTTAGTGAGATGCAGAAGGGAGTGCCACAGAAAGGTAAAATTTATGTGAGTTATTTGGTCACAAAAGCCCCATAATTCCTTCATGGTAAATGATGTAAACAGTTTCTAGCAAGGTGATAGTAACTTTTCTTTATGTATATTTCCACAACCAAACGAAATGCTGCTCTTTCAACAGTTAAAGCACAAAGACTTGTTCTGGAGCCAGAAGACCTGGGTTCAGATGCTGCCTCTGAAGATCATTACCTTGGGATTTAAACGCAGTAAATGAAAATAACCTACATCAAAGGAAAGCAGAATATCTGCCTGTTTCGTTCACATCATTGTATGAGGTGATTCAAATGCAAATCATAAGAATCTAGTCCTATCCTGATGTTCCATTGCTGCCTGGTGGTGACCCCAGATTCATGAAGGCTACAGCAGAAACCAAGACCCCACTATACATGTCTTTTATTCTTGGACTATGTAGTGCAGGAAAGTTTCAATGATGAGTAATGAGAATGCACAGACATAGAAGTCAACAACACTTGATTCTCACAAGGAGAGAAGAGCAGATATCCACAGGGAATAATCTCAGTTTGATGTCCCCACTACCCCCAGTTGAGAGTCGTACACTGTGTAGTAGATTTTGAACACTGGCCAAAAGAGCTCTAGGCTTAAACTCATATGGACTTTTAGGCATATTCAGATAGCACTTGCCCTGTCATCCTTAAGGGGAGATAGGAGAATATATTTGTTTCAATATGACATTACAAATTTCCTTATGCATGACTGTTATTTTATGTGAAAAAAATATAACTTAATTCGCTCAATGACAATCTTTTTTAAAAGTGAGAATTCTAGACAAAGATAAATAATTAAAGTACAAATCATAGAAAAGGAGAAGGTAATTGAAATAGGAATGGTGGGCTGTCTACCAAAAGAATGGCATTTAAATGGGAATCCAAACTAAAAAACAGAAGGTTTTATTTCAGAAATACACAAATAAAAACAACTGCAGTTCAATAAAATTTATTTGTAAAGCTTTCATTTAGCATTACATCTATGCCTTCACTTTTCCAGGATATCAAAATCTTGGAAATGTTCTTCCTCTGAAATACACTTATGAAGTCAGAAATCAATGAAAAACAACCTGTGAGCAGTGAAAGCCATTTTATTTTAGAATAGTCAGAGGGTCTTACTAAGAGCCTGCTTCTTTTTTGCACTGAATTTTAGCATGATTATTTGTCCATTTTTGCAGCACATAGTAGATTGGGTGATACTATCAGATGCTGAAATAGTAGATCCTACTTAATAGTAAAAAGAAATAAAAGCTGGCAAGGAAAGAGGAGAAATAGTATGAAATAATGAGTACAAGAGCTAAAAGATCATTTATTCCTGCTTTACAAATCTCAATGTCGTTTGAACATTTCACTTGATTATTAAACCATACGATATTGCCTGTTAATAATTATCCTTCAAGAAAATTTATGTTCCAGTCTGGGTAATTCATTGAAGAAAGCAATGAAGTATATAACGCTTTGCAGAACAATTCATATTAAAACAAAACATGTTTGGCGCATGAAAAGATTAACTAGAATCAACGTATGTATACTCCTCAATGACATCAGAAAATGATGCTTCATTAATGGTGGCATGGTCTAACGGAGAAAAAAATTTGAAGTTCAATGTTCTGCCTCTTCAGTCTGTTAACTCTGTGAAACTGAAAGAACTTGAGCTCTTTAAATGTCAGTTTCTTCCTCTGTAAAATGGGGATGATAATCCTTATACTAACTACGTTGAAGCACTGTTAAGGGATCAGATTACGTCATTAATGTAGAAGTTCTGCCTTTTCACACATCCATTTAAGTTAGCCCATGAAATAGATGAATTACCTGTAAGTTATATAATGCTAGCAAAATATAAATGTCTACATCTTCCTTAGGCATCTTCTACCGTTATGCCATCCATATCACAGGGGTTATTGGTCTGGCACCCCTGTGATCTTGAAAATCCTTATAAAATTTTTTGGCCTTCCCTTTGTACCAGAGAAGTCTGAATTATTATGGAATTAAAAGATAAAATATGTTATTATATAATGCTATACATGTATTTTGTGCATGTCTGAGTTTCTAAACTTATTCTGTTTACTAGCTTTCTTGCACCGTTTGTGGCTTGTGCAAAACTCCTCAAAAATTTCCATTTAATTTCCTATGCCAGCCTGCAAAATATTGAAACTGTGATGAGAAAACTCAAGACATGAAAGGGATAATTGTTACCCTTTTCAGTGGGTTCTTTCTCCTTGAACCTTTATCCACCTTACCTTTATTTTTATTTTTTGGTGACTGTTCTTCAATTGTTTCTATGGGGCTGTCATGTCATATGCTGCAATTACTGTACTGAGGCTATAAATTGATTACTCTTTTCTCACTAAGGTTGGGTCATTCTTCACTTTTTTTTTCAGTTCTTATTCCTCTACAACTCTCTCTCTTTTTTCTTTTCTGTGGTGATTCAGATTCTTGTTAGAGAAATATGTCCTTTCATGGAAGTTGGTCACTAGAGCCCCATTGGAAACTTTTTTATTTTTGTTAGTTACCTCCTTGGGGAGTGTAGTTACTATACTAAGAGATGTGATGGCATAGAGTTTGGAGTCATATGCTTACAGTGAGGCTGTTCACTTAGCGTTTTAAGTAATGTGATCAACACCATCTTTAAAATCCTTACTTCTTTATCTTTCAGAAAACAAAAGCAGGTTTCGATTCCTCATTTGTACCTGTTTATTTTTCATTTTTTGCAGAGAATTGAAAGGTCTTTGCTTCCTAATGGGAATATGACAGTCTCGGGAAAAGCATACTTTTCTAAGTATCAAAAACTTAGTTTCTTGAGGTCATCTGAAGAGGAAACAAGACCTAGGGGTTTAAGGATGAACTTTTTCTTTTCTTTAGTTCTGTTTTCTTTATAATACATGGAAATGTGTGTATATTTATAAATATTATACAAACTTGTAAGAGAAGGATGTATTTGTAATAAAAAACTAAGAGGATGAAGAGAAAGTGGAATAAATAATGGAATTAAAAAGAATGGAGGAAATTAATGGGGGTATGAAACAAAAATGATAAGGGAAGTGTTTCCTATGATTAAGTTTCAATAGGAACTGTCTTTTGGGTCTTTACATTTTTTTGGTGACTTGATTTAGAAAACATACATGCACACAAACATACACACATATCTGAATAGTAAATAGCTAAACCATGCAAAGACATATCTAATAGAATTCTTTTTAGTATGCAAGCTTTCTACATTTTTTTTCTTTTCAACTCACTAGATTAAATAGCACATTCTATGAAGGTTATTTACATCCATTTAGCTCATGTTAAAATTATCTTCTGGGGAATCTTTCCATAGCTATCATTCTCCTTCCTGATTTTCTTATGAGGCAGAAGGAGAAAACTAAGTACTGATGGTTAACACTTTATGCCAAGGACCACATCCTGAATTGTATTTCAGTACCAGCCAATCTCTCATCATTTTAGGAGTACAAGATCATTGACTGTTTCTGGATCTGATAATGAGATAGAACTGAGATAAAGACTCAAAGTTAATTAGAATCTGAAGCACCATTTAAACCTAAGTGTTACTGCACCAGGTCCAATGCATTACACATGATTTGATGTAGTAACACATTAAGCATCAGAGAAAATATGTGTGTATGTTCATCCTTCGTTGCCGAAGAAGACCATGCCATCAGAGAAATAATGGCATGACTTGCACTTGTCTTTGTTTTGAGTGAGAGAGGGCTGTGCAGGTCACCAGCCTTACTTCTCCTCCAGAGCCATCTGAATCCAGTGACCAGATATTCATCAGGATGACTGGAGATGACCCAGGATGAGGCAATTGGGGTTAAGTGACTTGCCCAAGGTCACAGAGCTAGTGAGTGTCAAGTGTCTGAGGTGAGATTTGAACTCAGGTCCTCCTGACTTCTGGTGCTCCAGAGAAAATATGTAGCAGGGATTAGATATTATCTTACAGAGAAAGAAATTGCAAAATTGTAAAAGGTCATCTAATATAATCTCTATCTAAAGCATTAATTCCATGTGTAATATCATTACTCAGTGGTAAATCAGCCTTTCCTTCATGACTCCCAGGGATGAAGAAATCACACCAAAAAAAAAAAAAGGTTACAGTAAACTAGTGGGAGAAACAGTTTATAAAAATTAGATTACTATAACCATAGTAGGTATTTTTTTGTTCAGTCATTTCTTAGTCATGTCTAAGTCTTTGTGACCTCCTTTGGGGTTTTCTTGGTAAAGACACAGGAATGATTCTTCTCCAGCTCATTTTACAGATGAGAAAACTGAGGCAAACAGCGTTAAGTGTCTCTGGGAGCCCCCTTGAACTCTCCTTGAGAGTTCACCTGAGGCCATTAGCCTTTCATTATAGCTTTGTCCAATTTCCTCTGGCTGCTTTCCATCCTTGATCCTATCAAAATACCCTTAATGGGAGCCCAGCCCTTAGTCAATTACTTTCAGATTGTTACCTCCTACTTCCCACCCTTGACCTCATCAAAACCTCACTCTCTGGAATCTGACCTCTAGTCACCCCAATCCTATCAAGATCTTCTTTAGACTCCTCCTCAAGACCCTCCCTAGGCCCCTCCTCCCAGACTACCAGACCACCCCAAGATCCTTCCCACAATTTTTCTGTATATAGACCCATCCTGTCTCCATGAAGGCTCTCAGATTCAGTCTAGCTCAGTTTGTATTTGCCCCTTTTGTCAATATGAAAAGCATCCCAAATGGTGAGGCTTCTTAAGAGTCAAACCAATATGGCAGATCTTTAATAAACTTGGTTTTTCTCTTTGGCTAAAAGAAGGCTTAAGCCAAATTCATTTGGGCAGGACCTGTGGGGGTCAGTATTTTGGGCTACTGAAAACCACTAGCCTCAAAACTTTCACACAGTGGTAAATGTCTGAGGCCAGAGTTGAACTCAGGAAGGTCAGTCTTGCTGGCTCTAGGTCCAGAATTCTGTCTACTGTACCATCTAGCTGCCCATAAATATGGCAAAACTGCATTAATTCAGCTACATCATTGATTCAGAATTTAGGTTTACTTAGAGATTAAATGACTTCTGCAGTATTAATTTATCTTATTTTTGTTGATGTCTCATGTTTTTACATCACATCCATTGTGAGTATATGCCTCCTCTTTATGGCTGTTTTCTGGATCCTCCTGGCTTCAGAGTGATTACCAATTGTAACTGTTGCTCTTTCCCTCCCAGCTTGATTTACATAATTGTTTCTTTTGCGTATTAAAGGGGTCATTCCCTAACTACTTTTTAGAGAGGCTTATTCACTGAATGACCTTAGCCTTGCTCTAAGTGAGTACCTGAATAGACCAAGGTCTCCTTTCATGTCCTGGACCTTCTCCAGTCATCCTGATGAATATCTATCTGGTCACTGGATTCAGATGGCTCAGGAGGGGAAAATGAGGTTGGCAACCTTGCACAGCCTTCCCTCCCTCAAAACAAAGTCAAGTACAAGTCATTTCTCTGATGTCAAGGTCTTCTTAGAAAATGAAGGATGAACAAAGACAAACTTCTTTCCCTACCAGAGAGTCATATCTTGTAGCAAAAACAAAAACGAAAAGGTGGGAAAGGAATAGTAAAATTAACCAACATATCCCTGGCATCTTCCAGTATATTCAGTATTCCACATACCTGTCCTCCCCCTCCCTGACAATGTTTTAGCAATGACTTGTTACACAAATTGGCAGCTTAAACGAGATTATTCATTGTCAGTAAGAAGAACCTAAGGTTTTCAGGCACTCAGACCTTCTGTTATATCCCCATGATGGATATGCTAATTAAATTTCCTATTTATCTGTTTATTCAAACAGATTCTAGTAGAACTCCAGTGCGGCTCACTCTTTTATCTTGTTCTATCACAGCATATTTTTGAAAGTAATGAATCTGAAGCTCTTTAAATTATCCTGTTTTGAAGACTTTTAGCTCATTTCAGCCATCAAAATTGTTGGGTTTTAATACACAATGATTAATACAGTTTACATTGATTGTTTGAAGCCTGTAGTGGAAATTGTTCTCCTTAAGAATCAGTGGGTAACCTTTAGAAAAGCCAGTTGGTGCAGGCTTTTTCTTTCTCATCGATGAAGTGGGAACACCACTCCTTTGTCAGCACTCTTTCATGGGATGCTGAAAAGTCAAAAAAATCAGATGAGATGGTATGTGTGGAAATCCGTGGGAATGGCCTAAATGTTATACAAATGTTTAGTTTGATCACTTCGTGTTGTTATTGTACTTATTGCTACCAATAATGAAACAAAGTGAAGCTTTATTCATTTATCACAAGAGGAATAATTTTAAGGTATAATAAAAATATGATTATTTTATTAGAGAAATATTATATGACAAAGACGGCCTGGAGCTGGGTTAGGATATGATACATGGAATGAATAAACAAAAATATATTAGGGAAATTCATTTGGTTTTTATTCATTTCATACTCTCTAATTTTTCATAGACATGCCTTGGGTTTATTTAGACCTTAGGTCTCCAAATTTTTTTATAGGAAGAAGCTACTTTTGCTTTCGCTAAATCTTTGGTGTTGATAAAGGGAAGTGAGTGGGGGGAGGGGAGGCAGAAATAAAAGTTAGTAACCATATAATTCTGGGCTGGGGACAGGAAAGGAGATTGAGAATTAGAAATTAGAGGTTAGGGCAGGGGTGTGGAAGTTGCTGCCTCAAGGCCCCCTCCCTTTCTGGGATCCTTGATCATAGCCTTTTTGACTGAGTCCAAGTTTTACAGGACAGATTCTTGTTAAGGATGTTCTGAGAAGTTTGGATTCAGTCAAAGGGACACGTTTGAGGACTCAGAAGGCCTTAGTGACCTCAAGGCTGCAGGTTCCCTACCCTGGCCTTGGGTTCTTTAGCAATCTAGACAATATCCACAGAGAAATGGGCTGGGAGAAAAAAACAATTTGGTAAGAAGGTTTTAAGATTGTCTGATAGATCTCTACTGCTTAGAAAACCTTAAAAGAAGCACATAGACTAGTTTTTAATCTTTGCTGCTTCACTATAAATATAATGGCAGGGAACCTGTTATACTGGTTTGGAGATAGAAGACCTGGATTCAAATTCCACCTCTAACTATTACTGTTTACGATTTTCTGGTGAAGTTACTTAACATCCATATTCTTACAAAAAATAAATTCCAGTGGAGGAGTCAGCATGTACACAGATGATTTCAATTATTTCCTATGGCCTTTGATAGTATATAAATCCCTCTTTAACTCTTTGTTCTAGTCACACAGATTTTCTTATTTCCTTTGAGTGGAAATTTTTTTTTCATTCAAAAAGATTTTGGATGTTTAACTTGACTTGAAAGGTGAAATTAAGCACTTATTAAGGGCTATATGCTAGACCCTGGGGTTCAGTGCTAGGCATATAAAAAGAAAATGAAAATAGTTCTTGCTTTCAAGAAACTTGTATTTTAACAGAGAAGCCACCAAGTATATGAATAGGCATAGAGAAGATTTTATATATATATATATACACACACACACACACACACACACACACACACACACAACACACACACACACAAATTGGTAACTTTAGAAGGAAAGGAACTCTCTGTAGATGTGTGTGTATGTACTTATGTATCTTTATATATATATAGATATAGATATATATATAGATATGTATACATACACATATAGGTACTTATGTGTGAATGGTTACACACAGACACGTTTTATGTATATATATATATAAACATATACATATATATAAACACATCTTCTCTGTAGGTGCATATGTGGGTATGTATCTTTATGCCTACTTTGAGCAAATAACTGTGCCAGGTACTGAATGAGGGTTGTTGTGTTTGTCCTTCATTCTCAAAGAGGACCATGACATTAAGATGATGACATGACTTGCAGTTGATTTTGATTTGAGTGAGGGAGGGCTGTGCAAGGTCACCAACCTCACTTTCTTCTCTTGAGCCATCTGGATCCAATAGCCTGACATTCATCAGGAAGACTAGAGATAGCCCAAGATGCAATGTGAGACCCTGGCCCTTTCAGGATAAGGTCTTATCACTTTCTCACTTTGAGTGAGATCTATCCTTTCAATGAATAGACTTCTTTAAGTTACTCAAGGGTTGGCCCTTTAAATCCAAAAAAAAAGAATCAAACTGGGAAGGGAAGACCCTCAGGGTTCCCAGGTAAAAGAGAAACAATTGCTATTTATTTATTGCATCCACTCTGTACTAGGTGGGTGGGGACTTGTTGTCTAGTCTATGAGCTCCCAAATGAATTGGGTTTTAAGGCTTGATTTTTGAGCAAGAAATGTAGCCAGTAAACCCAAAGGAAAAAAGGTAGCTTGTGGTCATGGAGTTTACCTTCACAGAAATGAGTCAAGTTCCTCCTTTCAAGGAGTTTATGCCGTAGAGCAAAGAAAGAATTCTGCCATTGAAGAACTGGGTGACAAGGCAGAGAAGTCAGAAATCAGAATATCCATCAATATCTTGATCTCAGAGAATTGAGTCAGAAACTCCATTATTTATTTGTTTGTTTTTATTTTTTAGTTGAACATGAGCTAAATTCTCACTGAGTTTGAGCTCCTTATCTACTTATAGTCATAATATCATATAAGGTCCCTCCACCCACAGACTCACAGGTCAGTGAGAGAGACGTCTGGATGGGCTGAAAGGAGAGCAGGGTGTTTCCATGACTCGGACCAGTTCAGGAGGCAGCAGCAGAGGCAGCAGGTGGCCAGAGGCTCCCAGAGCAGGCAGGAGCTCAGCAGGAGCTCCATTACAGAAGGTCTCTGCATAAACCCCCTGAGGAAACTGAGCCTGGGAGGCGGCCCTGCCCCCA
>CM053771.1:334767567-334802765 GCA_028658325.1 Potorous gilbertii
TGCCTTCCCAAAGGGAATGGGTGGGGAGGGAGGGATGGGGAGAAGCTGGAACTCAAAGTTTTAGGACCAACTGTTGAGTATTTTTCTTGCTACTAGGAAATAAGAAATACACCTAATGGGGAATAGAAAGTTATCTGGCCCTACAAGACAAAAGAGAAGATGGGGATAAGAGAAGGAAGGGATGATAGAAGAGAGGGCAGATTGGTGATAGGGGAAATTTGAATGCTCAGTGTACTGGGGTAGTGGGAGGGGACAAATGGGGAGAAAATTTTGGAACCCAAAATTTTGTGAAAATGAATGTAAAAAGTTAAATAAACAAATTAAATATAATACTAAACATACCAATATGTATCAATAATACCAAAAATAAAATATTCCATTTAACTTTTAAAAAAAAATCATAAAGGTAGTTTGGGACGAGAAACCAAGTCAGAAATGATTTTTCTTTTCCTTGGAATAATCATAACACTCTGTCCTTTTAATGTTATTATCATGTTATAAACCATATCTCTCTTTGACCATGTCTTATCTAAACTGATATTATAAGAACCTCGATGTACAGAAAATTTTTGTTGTTCCAATCATAACTTCGCATAAATTAGGAGTTAAAGAAAAAGGCTAATGAAGAAATGATTGAATGGATGATCCAAGAAGGGAATTACCTCATTGAGATTTCCAAAATCATGAATAGAATTCAAATTCAAGAAAATGAATCAGACCACCATTAAGGAAGTAATACAAATATACTGCCTCATCCACAATGCCATTAGAAAGTTATATTTCTATATAGATCTTGTTGATATCACCAAAGTGAAATGGAAAGATAAGATATTTATTCTGCATGTCTACTCAGATTAAATTCATAGGAAAATTCCTCAGATCTTTACTTTGTCTATTCAGGTAAAATGATATGGACCAAATGATCTATACCCTATCTAATAAGACTGAGTATATACACTGGTTGGTTAAATCAGAAAATTTCTATTGGGGAAAAAATTTCTGCAGTTTTTTTTTCTCCTGTAGAAAGCTTCAAGTTTTTTTGATGGAACATTATTAAAATGAAAATGTCTAATATTTTACAAGGTACTCTAAGATGACGCACTAAATGAAAATGATTTTTATGTTTATTGAAGTCATACTGAACGTATCAGGAAATAAGTGTCTGAAGTTAGCATGGAAGGATTAATAATAACTATGTATAACATTTCCAGATATTACTGTTTGTGCAATGAGCTTCTGTTCTGAATTAGATGAATTCATCATTGCTTCCTTCAGGGATTACTGCCCACAGTTTTTCACTTTGTCAACATGTATATGCTGAAGCTTCTTTGCAAGAGGCAAAGATTATTTTCCCAATATGGGCAAGGATCATTTGCTAAGAAATGAAACTGCTGTAAATATGAGAATGGCAAATTAGGTCCCAATAGTCATTGTGTCCTTTTGTTTTAAAAGTCCCAGGTAACTAAGTAAATTTGTGTTTGATTTATATGTTGAAGCCTTAATTTATTCCACTGGTATAGAGGAAATGATGATGATTTAGTTCTGTTGGTGAATAAGATATAGCACGATTATAATTGAAGTGAGAACTTCAGCCACATGTTGTACTCCACTTGATAGATGAAATTATTAAGCATTTATTTACTAGGCACTGTGCTGGGCATGTAAAAAGAAAGTGAAAATTGTCTTTGCTCTCAAGAAACTTGTATTTTAACAGGGGATACATCATGTTCATAAATAGGTAGAGAGAAGATGCATACAAATTAGATACATGGTAACTTTAGATGGAAAGAAACTAGCATCTGGGGATAGAGACAGGCATTCTGAAAAAGAGTGGGGAAGGGCACTTAATTTGAGTCTCGAAGAAAGTAAGAGATTCTGAGATGTGAAGGTGAGAAGGGACAGTGTTCCAGAGAAGGAGCACGGTCAGTACAGAGGCATAGAAAATAGAGTGTCATGTATGAAGAATGCCATGTAGGTCAATACGACTTAGGGTGTAATGTGGAGGAAGAGTAGAAAGGCAGGAAGAGTCCAGCTTATAAAGAGCTCTGAAAAACAAAAGAGTTTATAGTTGATCCCAGAGATAATAGCTAAAGTTTACAAAGTATGGTTAGGAACATAACTTTGGGAGTTTTCTGAAGATTGGTTTGCAGTGGAGAGAGACGAGTTCAGGAGAGGGATGATGAGGGTAGGATGGTGGTTATTTAAGTGAATAGAAGGGGAAACATAAGTGATGTTCTACTGATTAACACAAGATTTGACAATGGATGCATGGAGAGAGTGACAGATAACAAAGTTACAAATATGGGTGAATTGAAGTGTGGTGGTTCACTTGAGAATAATGGGGAAATGTAGATGGATTGATCTTGAGTTTGAAATGTGAAACATCTAATAGAGCAATTCACCAGTTTGTCATGTATGAATGGAGCTCAGGAAAGAGACTGGGACCGTATGTGTGTGTACATGTAAAATATATTTAATGTATATAATATACACGCAAAACATATATGAGAGACAGATGGAGATAGAGACAAAGAGAATGAGTTAATAGTGAAGACAATCTACTGGAGAAGATAGGAAGGTTTGGGATCAAGGATATATGTACAGATGTTGCTTTGGGGAAGCAAAAGCGCCACCACAAAATGAAAAAGATGGTCAGGGATAATGACAAAGAGATGTGAAATCAGCAGAATGGAAGATAAATAGCCTTATTTTTTCCCCAGTAAAGCAAAAGCTGAGCTCCTTAGCTGAAAGGGTAGGTAGAGAAGATATGGGAAACTTTAGGAGAGAAGCAATCAGGGAGGAATAAGAGTTATTGTCTTGCTACAATCTACTGAGATTAGATAACATCAATTCTTAGGAAATACAGCCAAGCAGTGTTTTGTGATGCCCCTTATCTCTTTTCAGCTCATTTAAGTAGGAGCTACAGAGATAGATGGTGGGAAAAATAATAGGTTAGCATCTAACAAAATAATAGATTGAGGGATTCCAGAGGGTAGATAGTAGGGTAGATTTGAATTGCTTTACTAGGTGATCAACACTGGAAATGGAGGAAAATGTATCCAGACAAGAGGTTGGAAAAGTACTTAGAGGTAGGGGAATTTGAGCTTATGGGGAAGATGATGAATAAATTTAGAAGTACTGAGTCACCAGGAGAGGTGAAAACATGGAATAATATGATCAGAAAGAAGAATTTTGAAATTTACAAACATGGAAATATAAGAACTCTGGATGGTTCCAAGATGAAGAGCAAAATCACTCCATGTGTGGCTGAGCAACTGCTGAGGAATAAGGCATCGGAGATGAATAGATTAAGGAACTGGAAAGTGAGGATTTGGGGGGAACACCATCATACATGTTGAAGTACCCTAATAAGAGGAAGATAATTAGAGTAAAAAGGGAGAGTATGATCCAGGTGCTGAAATCAATGAGAAAGGAAAGGGAATGTACTTGGGATCTGTAGATAATGACCACAAAAAGGCAGATTGAGTGTCAATTTTGATAATGAACTCAAAAAGAATATTTTACAGAGTAACAAAAATAGAGGGAGAATCTAAAAGTGGTGATGGAGAGCAAGAAATATTCTGATACCCCACCAGACTACTGAGCCAGGGATAATCAGAAAAGATGTGACCAATGATGCAGTGTGACCTAGGAAGCTTTGATAAGTTCCACAAAAGGGAAATAGCAAAAGATGAAAAGGTTTCAAAAGAAGGGAGTTTGTTTATTATAGAGTAGAAGTACAAGATCACACAATGAAAGTTATGGGAAGATTTGGAGTTTTATCTTGCTGGGGTGGGGTTGAAGCAGATAGGAATAAGGAAGCAGACAGCAAGGGTCAGAGAGGAGGTTATGTTCTTTTGCTACCAGGGATTCAGCAATATTCTGAAATAAGTAGAATCAGTCAGAGAGGTTAGGATGAGATTAAGAACTGAGGAATGAGTCCAGGCAAAATATCAGTGGGTAGCATTTGCTGATGAAGGCAGATAATTGAGTGGTTAAAGGTCTCCACAGATGGTGTTGCCTTGTGGAAAGAACAAGCAGTGCTTGGCTGGGTCATTTGAAAGTGCCTTCATTACAGTCATCGCAAATGCATTTAATTTTTTTTTAAATACAGTCTGTCACCAATATTAATTCACTCTATTAATCAATTTCTTTATATTCTTACAGCTTCTTTGTGAAAAAAAATGCTTTAGGATTACTAAACCGTGCAGATGCTAAATTAAATTAAAACATATAGGAAGGCAGCATCATTTTTTCTAATTCCCCAATTATATGTGGGTTTTCATTTCAAGGTCAGCAAAATAATTCAATGCCATAAGCACAATAAGCTTTAACTAACATATTTAATAGGATAAGGATAGAGATAGGGAATGGCCCTGTCCCTGGGATTTCAGTGATACCGGGAACACCAGGCTGATGAAAATCTCTTTTTAAATGCAGGTTGGTATTTTGTCTGAAATTCAATACTACAATGAAATTCTCTAGTCTTAGAGAGTCATGTAGAGCAGTGAGACATTTAGTACCTTGCCTAGGTTCGCAAAGCTAATATTTATCAGAGGCAGGACATCACTAGAGCTGTCCTGGGTTCATATTTACTTCAAAATGAGTATTTTGATTCTTTTATACATTTTCTGAAATGTCTAGGGAAATGGATGCTCATTTATTAAAATAAAAAACAAGGAAAGCAAATGAAAAACCAAATCTTGCCTTATTGAGATGCAAGTAAAGATTTAATGAGTTGAAATACCCACTTAAGTCTCCTCCCTGCAGCAAGACACACACACACACACACACACACACACACACACACACACACAATTTACCCAGAAGTATTTATATCAAGTATTTTTTTTTAAACTTTGAAATTGCCGTAGTAAGAGAACACACTTGTTTATCCATGAGAACAGAACTCCCCATCCATAATTCTTCTCAACATCTGAACCATTGTTCCAACCTTCTCCTCATGGCTAATCTTACAAAGTGTTATTCTGAAAGCAAGACATGGGAGAACATAGAAGTGCAATAAAAAGCAAAAGCCAGGGTAACTGTGGGTTGCTTGGCAGAATAGGAAATAAATGGTAGAAGATAGAAAGAGGCTTGTGCATCCACTCCAGGAGTCATTTGTACAAACTGATCTTTACACAAATATTCTGATGACTTTTGCTAATTTACAATTATTGGGTTGTGTGTGTGTGTGTGTGTGTGTGTGTGTGTGTGTGTGTGTGTGTGTGTTGTGGAGGGGTTTGGGGGGAATGGAGTTATTTGTGGTCTAGTACTATGATTTTATAGGTGGAGGGAACTCCTGGTAAGAAACTAACTCCAAGAATGCAGATTGTTTTATATTTATGACCTTTATGAGAAATTAACTTGCCAAGGGTCACATAGCCAGGACTTGGCAGAGGTAGAATTAACACAGGTCTTCTCAACTCTGGGACCAGTTCTCCATCGACTATGTAATACTATCTCTCCTAATCAACCATATTTTGATTAAATATAGTTAATAACATTACTTCTATATATTAAAAGCTTAAGTACTTTAACATTCCAACAAGATACATGCTAGGATTATAAATAAATAGGCTAACAGCAGATGGGGGAAAGTTGTAAAATATTTTTAAAGCTAAGAATATACCCCCACCAATTTGTATTTCTACCCCAAATATCTATGTTCTTGTCACAAATCAGGATTTATTTCTCCATTTGTTCCATTTTTGGAACAGATGCCTATTTAGACTTTTTTCAAGTGCAATTCGTGTGACAACAGACTGAGTTTGCAAAACATTCTTTGACACTGTGTGAAAGCTTCTAAAAAACTCAATTATATACAAGTATATTAAAAGTGCCCCAAACTTCTCTGAAGTTGTACTTTCTCATGATAACTTGTCAATGGCTTAGTTACCTCTGACAGAATTTAGCAAATGTCTCAACCAAAATCCTTTCGGAATAAACCATACTTTAGCTGAATTTTTGATTGTCCAGAAATTGCAACTCAAGACTGACTTTTGTGCAGCTGGTTTCAAAATGCTTCCATTTATCCAGTATTATCACAAATTATAGGGATAAACTATGTGAATAATGCTAACAATTCGAAAATGCAATTCCCACACACCTCAATTATTATGTCACTGGAGACATTTTCTTCTTCTTTTTCTTTTTTTTTCTTCTTCTTCTTCTCCTCCTCCTCCTCCTTCTCTTCTTTCTCCTTCCTCTCCTTCTCCTCTTTCCTCTCCTTCTCCTTCTCCTCCTCCTTCTCCTTCTTCTCCTTCTTCTCCTTTTCCTTCTTCTCCTCCTTCTCCTCCTTCACCTCCTTCTTCTCTTTCCTCTCCTCCTTCTCCTCCTCCTCTTTCTTCTTCTCCTCTTTCTTCTCCTTCTTCTCCTCTTTCTTCTCCTCCTTCTTCTCCTCCTCCTCCTCCTTCTCTTCCTTCTCCTTCTCCTCCTTCACCTCCTTCTTCTCTTTCCTCTCCTCCTTCTCCTCCTCCTCCTTCTTCTTCTCCTCTTTCTTCTCCTTCTCCTCCTCTTTCTTCTCCTCCTTCTTCTCCTCCTCCTCCTTCTCTTCCTTCTCCTTCTCCTCCTTCTTCTCCTCCTTCTCCTTCGCCTCTTTCTCCTCTTTCCTCTCCTCCTCCTTTTCCTCCTTCTTCTCCTTCTCCTCCTCCTCCTTCTCCTTCTTCTCCTCCTTCTCCTTCTCTTCCTTCTCCTTCTCCTTCTCCTTCTCCTCCTTCTCCTTCTCCTTCTCCTTCTTCTTCTCATTTCTTTTCTTTTTGTTATAGTAACTTGGGACAAAGGCCAGAGTTAGAAGTCTCAAAACACCATGACTATTTAAAAAATTCATCATTCTTATCTTCCAGTTGACAAGAACAGATTCTCATACATTTTTGCTCATAATACACACAGTTCCATATTTTGGGACCCAAGATTTGGGCAGAAAGATCAGATAATTTGACTATGATCTTGTAAGTTCAACCATCCAAACCAACGCAAAAGTTACAGAATCTTTTTAAGCCTTCCATCTCAAGTAAGACCCACTCAGCTTACGGTCTTCCATCACCATCTCCCCATTCCCAAGGGAGCTGCAAGGTACCTAGCCATGCAGGTAGACAGGGTACAGCTTCCCTACACTGATCACGTTGCAGGTTGTTTCTTAGACAGGGAGTGACATGAGGAAGTTCGGGGAGCTGTAGTGTTCCAATACAGGTGTGTACATTCAGAGCTCTGTTTGAAAGGCTACAACTCCCAGAATCCATCCTTTCCATTCTTTCCCATACTGTTGCTGAGGCAAGATGACACCTGTGACAGGAAAACATTGGGCAAATAAGAATGGTTAGTGTAAAACAAAATGAAACCAGGGCCATTTTTTCCAAAAGGTCATTGCTCCAAAGGTGATAAATCATAAACTAGGAAAATCTATCTTTGAAAAATATCATCTTCTCTATGAACTCCTCTTACTCTAAAGAAATCTTTCCCCTGAACTGATGTAGTTAGATTGACACTTGCATACATTCTTGTTTCATTATCTAACCCCTTCATATGTGAAAGCCTTGTCTCTTCCAATCATGCTCTAAGTATCTTAAAAGGAAGTAGGCAGTTAATATGAATTTACTAAATGCCTACTGTGTGCCAGGCACTATACTAAGCTCTAGGGATATAAAGAAAGGCAAAATACAGTCTCCACTGATGAGAAGTTCTCAGTCTAATGGGGGAGGTAGCATATAAACAAGTATGTACAAACTACATACCCACAACCACACAAGTACACAGATATATACACATACAGACCCACACCCACTCATACATATATCTATATCTATATATATATATATATTTATACACACACACGGGTGTGTGTATGTGTGTGTGTGTGTGTGTGTGCTGGATATCAGCAGCAGAGAGGCACTAGCATTCAAGGGCAAAAGGAAAGGCTTTGTGTAAAAGGTCAGATTTTAGCTGAAACTTGAAGGAGGTTATGGAAAATAGGAGACAGAAACAAAGAGAGAGAGAATTTCAGGCATGGGGAATAGACAGTGACAATACCTGAAGATGGAGTATTTTGTTTGAGGAAAAGCAAACGTATCAATCAATCAGAAAGTATTTGGATTAAGTAAGGTGTAAAAAGATTGGAAAATCTGAAAAGAGACAGATAATGAAGGCTTATGAATACCTAACAGAAGATTTTATATTTGATTCTGGGGGTGATAGGGAACCACTGGAGTTTATTGAATAAGGAGACTAACATGGTCAGAACTGTACATAAGAAAGATTAATTTGATAGCTGAGTGGAGGATGAAATGCAACAGCAGAGATTTGAGGCTTCAAGATGAATCAGCAGCACGTTTATGCAGTATGCCATACATGGTGTAATGTTATTTATCCTTTATCCTTCATTTTGAAAAAGATCATTGACATCATTGGGGATGTCTTGACTTGCACATAAATTGGATTTAAGTGAGGCATAGTTGTACAAAGATATCAGCTTTCTCTCTCTCTCTCTTCCTCTGTCTGTCTGTCTCTGTCTCTGTCTCTCTCACAGACACACATACACACACACAATCATTGAAGTCTAGTGGCAAGACATAAGTCAGGATGACTGGCAATGGCCTGGGACAGAGTACGTGACCTTAGCATCTTTTGAAGTTTGACCAAGCACTGGGTAATCTTACAACATCTTCTTTAACCATTTTCATGACCATTGGAACAAATTGTTCTCATCTACATATTCCTCCAGGAGGATGGGGGTGATGAGGGCCTACACCAATATGGTGGCAGTGCTTGAGGAGAGAAGGATGAATATACAACTATTGAAAGTAAATTCAACAGACTTAAAAATAACTTAGATGGGAGGGGTGAAAAGAGAGTGAAAAGTCAAAGATAACACCTAGATTATCAGCCTGAGTGAATGGGAGAATGGTGGCGCCCTAAATAACAAGGGGGCAGGGTTAGGAAGAGTTGAGGGCTTGGAAAGGAAAGATGAGTTCAATTCTGGATATATGAGTTCAGGATATTTATGGGACTTTCAAACTGAAATGTCTAAGAGTCAGATGTGAGATGGGAGATCAGGAGAGAAATGAAGGCTGGATAAGTAGATTTGAGAACCATCAGAAAATAATTGAATTGAGAGATAATTGAATTCATGGGAGTTGATGAGATCAGCAAAAGAAATAGTCTAGAGGGAGAAGTTTAGAGGTCTCAGGACAGGTTTCTGGGGGATAGGCACTATTGACACTTCTTATCTGGATAAAGCTTCGGCAGAGGACATTGAGAGGGATAGGTAGGGCAAGAACCAGAATAGAATCATGGAAACCTAGTTCAGAAGAGAATACCAAGAAGAAGAAGGTGCTGAACATCATCAGAGTCTACTTCTGTGAAAGGCTAAGAGGTCAAGAAAGAAGACGATTGAGAAAGGGTCATTATAAAATAAATAAAAGATTATTGGGAACTTTGGAGAAATCAGTTTCAGATGATGAGGTTGGAAGACATGATGTAGAGAATTAATATAGTGTTGTTAATATTTTTGGTTTAATCGTGTCTAACTCTTCATGGCCCCATAGACCATATTGTCCATGGGATTTTCTTGGCAAAGATAGTGAAGTGGTTTGCTGCTTCCTTCTCTAGCTCATTTATGGGAGAACACTGAGGCAAGAAGGGTTAAGTGACCTGCCCAGGGTCACACAGCTAGTCAGTGGCTGAGATCAGATTTGAACTCAGGTGTTTGTAATTCTTGGTTTAGTGCTGTATCCATTGAGCCATTGAGCCACCTAACTCATTCTAAATTTCTATTTATGACCACTCTTCCCATAGGAATTTCTTTCATACTCAGGTACAATCTTTTTGAACCTTCAAATCAATACTGGGAAAGACTTCCTTGGAAGATAAATGGCTAACTTTAATAGGAGTAGTGACAAACTTGTTTATTGACCAAATAGAAAACCTGGTTATTAGAAGGCAAACAGGGCAGGTACTGTGGGTTTCTTTTCTTATTTTTGTTCAGTTATGTTCAACTCTTTGTGACCCTGTGGGACCACACTGTCCATGGGGTTTCTTGGCGGAGATACTGGGGTTGTTTTGTCATTTCCTTTTTCAGTGGATTAAGGCAACAGAGATTAAATTACTTGCCCAAACTCACACAGCTAGTTAAGTTTCAGGGGTTGCATTTGAATTCAGGTCTTTCTCACTCCAGACCCAGTACTATTCACTGGGCCACCTTGCTGTCTCCTAAGATAGTGAGAAAAGACCAATTGTTGATATCCTTCTCAAGGAGTTTAGCCATAAAAGAGATAAGAAAGATGGGATGATAGCTAGCAAGGACAGATGGATTGTTAGGGTTTTTTTCTTTTCTTTTTTTTTTTAAGAATGAGAGAGAAATAGGCTTGTTTGCTTGTAGGCAGTGGAAAAGTCTCTATTTATTATATTTTATCATTTATCATATCCTTTACTACTCTTCAGTTTCTACTCAGTTTACCTTGTATGGCAAGCACATAATTATCATTCAGCAAAATAAATAAAGGAATGAAAGAATGAACACATTAACAAGCGAATGAATGAATGTTCAATCAAATAATTGTAAAAGATTATACATAAACTATATTTGAATCCAAGAAAATTCCTATCAAATATAAACCTGTTTGGGGTGCATATTTCAGGACAGAGTTTTACCAAACATAACACCAAAGAGCTTGGGTTATATTCTAATTTATGTTATACTTAACTATGCACATATCCTTCATCTAGTCTGCTGTCAAAGTAATCTTACTAATGCATGTTTGATCATGTCATTCTCCTTTGCCAATATTTTTAAAGGCTTCCCATTGCCTACAGAATAAAATACAAATAAGTCAGTCTGTCACTTGAGGTCATCTACAGTCTGTACACACTCTAACTCATGGCGTGTTGGACCTGTTGTTCAATGTCATCCTATTCTTTTCTACCACTCTTTCTATTCTTAGGCCATTGCCATTGACCAGAACACATACTCCCTCTTCATATGTGCATGTATATATATATGTATATATCTATATCTATATATACACACACAAATGTATATATGTAATGTATATATGTACATATGTGTATATGTATATACATTTATATGTATGTACATGTAAGTGTGTATGTGTGTATGTGTGTATATATGTATATACGTAGTCTCCCTTTTCCAAATATAGGTCATACATTGCCTTTCCTATGAAGCTTTCCCTGATTACCATAGTTGAAAGAAAGGTTTCCTTCTTTAATTTACCCTGTGGGCCTTTCATTTGTACTTCAAATGCTCTAATTATACCTAAATTCTCTTTAATTTTGCTTGCAATCACAATAATTTATGCATATCTTCTCTCCATTAGAATATAAACTTCGAGACCAGGGACTATACAGTTTTTCCTCTTTGTATCTTTAGCTTTGACTGATGTTGTATTTCCAGCCTTAAACCTAATTCACTCTGGAGCTCATAGACTAGACAAGTCCTCACCCTTCTAGAGCACAGCGAATGTAATTACTAAATACTTATTGTTTTCCTTTCACCCAGGAACCCTGAAGGTCTTCCTCTCTCAGTTTGAATTTTTTTTTTTGATTAAAGCGGCCATCCCTTGAGTAACTACTTAAAGAAGCCTATTCATTGAATGGGTGTATCTCACTCAAAGTAAAAATGTGATAAGACCTTAGTCTGAAAAGGCCAGGATCTCCCATTGCATCCTGGCCATCTCCAGTCATCCTGATGAATATCAGGCCACTGGACCCAGATGACTCAGGAGAAGAAAGTGAGGTTGGTGACCTTGCACAGCCCTCCCTCACTGAAATCAAAATCAACTGCAAGTCATGTCCTCATCTTGATGTCATGGTCCTCTTTGAGAACAAAGGACAAACACAAGGGTAGAACAATTTAAATTTTCCCTTCCAACAAGTTATCTCCTATGCAAATGCTGAGTCATAACAATCCCATAAAGTCTTCAAAGTCATCTTCAATGACTCTATGATCACAAACACCAACCGAGGCATATATCTATATCTCTATATAATATATATTTATATCTATATATGAATCTATATCTATTTATCTATATCTATATATGATAACCTATAGAGTATGGGAAGGAAGGATTGGACTTGATCTGGTTGATGGGTGTAAGTTGCAGAGAGTCATATATGGACTTAAAGTTAGGGAAAATAAACAACAAAACAATCAACATTTCTCATTATTAGAGGTGTACAATGTGAGATGGTCTGGCTCCTTAAAGGTTTTCAAGCAGGGATGGAATAACCAACTGTTGCACATGTTATAATAGGAATTCGATAATTCAGTGATTTTATGTCGTTTCTCATCACCCCCAGCTAATCCAGACCACCATTTTGTATTGTCCTACACAATTTAAGGTCCTTTATTTTTTTTTAAAATCCATACTAGTTTGGTTCCTCACCTAAGGGTGAAGGAATGATTTCTAAACACCCCAAAAACCAGTTGCTTTAAGGAGTTGCTTGGGACTAGGCTTCCTTTCTGAAAAGGGAAGTTTGCTTTATTCATTTTTATTTTATGCCTTTTTTTCTTTTACTATCAATAGTATGAATTGTTTAGCTTTTGTTTGTTTTTTCTTTCCATTCCACCAAATACAAGTTTCAGGAGAAAATTACTGCTATAAAACTAATTTTCTTTTTTCCCCCCCGCTTCTTTTTTTGGTGGAGGGAGTTGCCCAAGACAAACAAGAGATTTGGGAACTTTTAAAATCTGTGAAATGTTAGCTGCACTGTGTCCCAGTTAACTCTCCCAGCTGACTCTGAGGGAGTCTGGTCACTACCAGCTAAGCATAACTCTTTTTTAACATCATTGTAACCCATGACTGAGTATTCCCTCAAGATAAACAAGTTCTAATATTGAGGATCTAATCTCTAAGGATCATAATTACATATATTTGGAGGTTTGTCTTCCTACAACACTTTGTTCCATGGTATTTTCATTAAGTAAGGAACTTATTGTTAACTGTTTCTCAAGCTCCATATTCACTTCTTTTCTCCAGAAGTCAGTTTCTCCTGAGGATGCTCGTACTTCCCACCTTCTTCAGCCTATCTGAAGCTATGACCAAACAATTTAAAATAAAACTTTAGTTAGTAGTTAATAGTCAAGTCATAAAGTATTTATTAAGTATTCACTTTGTGTCTGGCATGGAGCTAAGTGTTGGAAGTAGAGATATAAGTAGCAAGATGGTTCCTGTCCTAAAGGAACTTATATTCTAATGGAGAAAGACAACATCTAAAAGAAAGTGGAAAGAGGGGGTAGGTGCCATAGCAGAGTAAACCCCAACAGTCAGAACTATATCTTGGAGAGGAATGAAGGCATGGCTGACTTGGGTGTTATAACAGCAAGGACTCTGGCATACACAGGAGGACTTGCTGTACAAGTTCTTAGATCTGTTTTTCTAAAAGGAAAGCAACTTTTGAGGGGTCAACAATCTACTTTAATCAAGTACATATATCTTTACCTTAGTTCAGGGGGAAAAGTCAGCACCCTGAACATCAGGGAAAATACGAGTAGAAATTACAAGCAGAAAGACCAACAGACAGGGCTTCCAACTTTCTGACCATAGACAATTTATAAATCATAACCAGAGAGAGAATCAGAGAGAGAAAATACAAAGCAACATTTGAGTTTTCAAAGCTAGGAGGCTTCTTAAAATGACTGCCCAGAGTGTCATCTGGCACATGAACCTTCTTCCAAAAAATAAGCCCCAAGCAAAATCAAAAAATTCAGAGTATTTTCAGGGTTGGAGAGCATGACCCTAGTGATCCTGTGCCTCATTAGAAATTAACAAAAGGCATCTGAGACCTATTAATGTGTGGGGAAGATTTTTCTCCCTCCTATTAATTGACCATATAGGTGTCCTTAAATTGAAGTTTCTGGGAGCAACAAGTTAGACAGAAGGAAAGAATAAAGGCAGGATACTTCTAATTAGGAAGCTTAGGGGTTATATGACTTCTAGGTGAAGAGATTTCTGTTGTATGGTAGAGAAAGTCTGGAAAAAAATGAAGAATGGATTATCAAAGATTAAAATTAATTGTTGCAGATTAGCACTGGTAGAGGGAATCTCCTCAACTTGAGTTCCCACATCAATGAAATCAAGTTTGCGAAGGAAAGAGGGAAAGAAGGAAGGAGGAATGGAGGGAAGGAAGGACAGAAAGAGAAAAGTAGGCAAGGAAGGGAGAGAAAACAGGTACCTGGGAAGCACTATGGAAAGGAAAAGGTAGAAATAGGGTAATTATGAGGGTGCACTTACTTCACAATTTTCCCTGGGAAAAGGTCACTTCCCTTTTAGTGACTTTACAAAAGATCCCCCTCCTCTACTGGTATACCTGTTTTCCATCCATGGACATAAGAACTTATGCCTCTAGAAACTGGAGTCAGTCAGTCAATAAGTATTTATTAAGTAACAACTATATGCAAGGCACCATGGTAAGAAATGGGTGTAGAAAAGAAAAAGACAGTCCATACCCTCCAGGAACTCACCATCTAGTGGAGGAGACAACATTATTTTCCATAGTTTGCAGGAGTTATGGTTCCAAAATCAGGCTTAATTAATAGGTAATTTGTTCTACATACACTTTATATTATTCAATTTCTCCTTAGTCATTTTCTACTTGGTAATAGAATTCTCAAGAGCGATGTAAGATAGAAGTGTCAGAAGTGATCATTGCTGGGTTCAGTCTACATTCTGTTATCACAAAGTCAAGAAAATTACACAACTGTGGAAAGATTGATAGTGATAGAATCAACTATGTCAATCTTAACTAGAGGTAAGAGTCCTTAGGGTTTGAAATAACCTAAGAAGAAAACTACCTTCAAATGTCCATATCCCACTCTACCACTATCTCCTGTTTTTTTTCAAGGAATATTTTGCATTCCTTTTATTTACCTCCATACCACTTAGCATTGATCAGGCAAAGAGTAAATTTCCAATAAACTCTTATTGATGGATTGGTTTACTCAAAATAAAGTGCATGAAATCAACATGCCTTTTACTTGCCTAGCAAAAATCATACTTATTCAGGATTAGCACAACCTTTTCAAATCAGCTAAAGGAACTGTAATTACTGATAGGAACTTCTATGAAAAAGGTAGCATTATGAAGTAAAATGAGCAGTGTTAGCTAGAGGAGCAATATGGTATAGTGCCTAGTGTGTTGTCACTAGGGTCAGAAAGAAAGATCTGCATTTAAAATCCACCTTTGAAAGTAACTAATTGGATATGTAGGTTAGTTATCATTTAACCTGCCAAAGCATTAACTGCCTCTGCTATAAAATCAGGATCATTTTATATTATTGGGAGGTTTCAAAAACATGATACGCACGTTTGACAATCTCACACACACACACATCATTCGCTATTATTTTGCAAACTGAGTTCATAGAACTTTCCAACTGTGGACTCCCAGATATGGAGATGGTAGAAATATGTAAATAGAAGGGATATGATTTTTTAAAGCAATCTATCTGATGTCAAGCGTGATATGAATTGTATCTGTCAAGTTTCTTATATAACTCTTGGTATAGAAGCATGCTATTTTGGCAGCTGGTGTTTTGGATATTTAACTAGAGTAATGTGTTGGGGATGTGAGTGGGTGGGTTTTGTAATGTGTTTAAGAATCATTTCATTTAGATAAGTATTAACATTAGGGAGAATTAGCCATAAATCCTATGTGTATTGTCTAGACTCTAACAATATGTGGTTGATTTAATCATTTTTAGCACCAGTGTCAACATTTATAAATTTTCAGTGGGCATTTTTATTGGCTGCCCTTTTATGTCATTATGCATCCAAGCATCACAGGATGTTTTTTGGTTCTAATTCAATGATATGATTCATATGAGGGCTTTAAAAAAAATGCATTACAAAGCTAGTGAAGATCCAAGCTTTTTTCATCCCTTCCTCCTTTCTTTCTTTTCTTTTCTTTGTTTTCTTTTCTTTCTTTCTTTTCCTTTCTTTGTTTCTTTTTCCTTCTTTTTTCTTCTTTCCTTCTTCCTGTCTCTTTCTCCCTTTCTTTGTTCCTTCCTTCCTTCCTTTTCATTCTCTTTCTTCTTTCCTTCCTTCTTTTTCTCTCTTTGCTTCTTTTTGTTTTCTTTCTTCTTCTTTCCTTGTTTTAAAGCAACCATATGAAATGCAAATATTTTGTCAGTTGTTAGTATAAAAAACCTCTCTCTTCTTCATAATGAATGAGTAGAAGCAATTGGAAAGGTTATTGGAGGTGAGAGATGTAGGAGGGGACAAGCACGGAGAAGATGAAGGGTGATGTTGATTTTCCAACAGAGGCAGCAGTGGCCAACACATCCATGGAAGTGAGTGCCTATTTTGCTTGTATGTTCATTTGGAGCTAAAAAGGTATTACTAAAGATAAAGAGACACAACAGAGAGAACATATGATTGAGAAGAGTATTAGTTCTCACATTTTCCAAGGACCCCTGGAAGTTCCCAATACTCTTTCTTGGCATCTGTGAAGTCAAAATGATTTTCAAAATAATATTAAGACTTTTCGCCTATTAAAATACTTCTTTTTCCCAACTACATATGTGTGAGAACAGAATTTTCTCATATACTTCAAGAAAAAAATAAATATCACAACGGACTGAATACAGAAACAGATACTAAAATCTAGCCTTTCTTCTATTAAGCCAGACATTAAAGTGATTTGCAAAAAAAGGAAAACAATACCACAATTTCATCATGTTTTTTGGAAATTAGATATTTTCCACAAAATATGTTATTTGTAATAACATGCAATAGGCTTGTTATTATTTTTAAATGAATTAATATGTAAAAAATATATCAGTTTTACTTGTTAATATAGTAAATTGTGATGGCTATCACCCATCTAAACAAAAGGTCTTTGTGGTCCTTTAACATTTTTTTTTAGAGTGTAAAACAGTCATGAGACCAAAAAGCTTGAGAACTACTAGGCAGAGGAAAGAATATAACACAATGGCCTGAACATTAAATTTAGACTCATAAGTGCTAAGATTCAATCCCAGCTCTAATAATTATTCACACTGCGACCTTGAGCAAGTCATTCATCCATCCATTCAATAAACATTTGTTGTACTTAACTTATATGCCTCTTATATCTCTAGTGTTACTCGTCTGGCAAGATTATTATGAAGAAAATGCTTGCAAACCTGTGAAGTGCTAAATACGTGTCAAATTACCACCACCATCCTTGTTCTCATCTGCTTTGTTTACTAGTCTTTTGAGTTTTCCAAAATAAGAGACCCAGGTTACATATCTTCCAATGAGCTGAATTTGGTGCTTCCCACCACAACAGCTTTATAGTGCTGTGGGTAGATTTACTGATAACCATCCCTCCCCCTTTCACTCTGTGGAGAAACATAAACCTATCACAGCACAAAGAATAACTAAAAGAAGACAGTATAAGGTTGCTAAGCTTTGTTTGGTACTCAGAAAGCACAGTGATAAGAGTTCGCACCTTAATCTCTGCTAGAGTTTTGGCAGACCATCAGTCAAAGAGGACTTCTGAGTAATGTTTTGTTAGCCAGCACCACACTGGATAGTGAGTGCCATAAGGTCTCACTAGGGCTGAAGAGATGGTCAACTTTGGAGCCACTCTCATTCTGGTGTCTAGAGATGATTGGGGAGAAAGGAAAAGAGCCTACATGTTTCAAAATGTTTGTAGCAGCTCTTTGTGGTGACAAAGAACTAGTAATTGGAGAGATGCCCATCAACTGGGGAGTGACTGAACAAGTTGTGGTATTATTGTGATGCAATACTACTGTGCTCTAAGAAATGATGGTCTCAAAAACTTTATAAAAAACTTGCATGGAATAATGAGGAGAAAAGCAGAACCAATAAAATATTGTGTACAATAAGAGCAATATTGTTTTAAGAATGACTTCGAGCAAATAAGTCATTTTGACTATTATAAATGACCAAATTAACTACAAAGGACATGTGAAGGAAGACTATTTGCATCCAGAGAAAGAACTGATAAACAGAAGTGTATATAGAATGATTTTACATACATATATATATATATATATATATATGTGTATGTGTGTGTATTTATGTGTATATAAATATACACACAACTATATACACACATATATACACATATACATACATTTATACACTTTTTTGTGTCTAATGGTAGCTATCTCTAGGGTGAGGGAGAGATACATAGGGAAAAAAAGCAATTTTCATGATAACGTTATTATACATTTAAATGGAATAGTAAGTTGTATTTAACTGATTTGCAGTTTCCTGTGCAATAAATTTTTTAATAATTATACAGTTAAGGAAATGTCTATTTTGTTCCATAAATTAAAACTAAATAAATAAACTTGTAAAAGAGATTGCTGGCATGGAATGAAGAAAACTTGAGTGCAAATTCTGACACTGACACATGGTGGCCATGAGTTGTCGGGTTTATTGAGAGGTTCAGAAGTTACAAAGAGTTCCTCCACTAAGTGGAGGAAATTTCTAGATGAAATTGTTTGTATTGATAAAATCATATGTCTGGATCAAGAAAAACGTACATGAAAAAGGGACATGAAAGAAGCTATTAAACGCTTGGAAAAATTTGTTTGCTTTCAGACTTGGATTCAGATATCCCAGAAAGTTTGGAGAAGCATTTGATCATAGGCTTAGAGATAGAAGGGAGCATTGGGGTCATCTAGCCCAGTCTTTTCATTTGATATTTATCGAGAAAACTTAAGCCTTCTTTTCATCCATATTTTTTTCTAGTTACAGAAAATCATAAGCACATATGGGCAGTTACATGTTGTAGTGGATTAAAGTAGTTGGCCTGAAGTCAGGAAGACTTCCTGAATTCACTTCTGGCCTCAGATACTTACTAGATATATGACCCTGGCCAAGTCACTTAACCCTGTTTGCCTCAGTTTCCTCATCTGTAAAATGAGCTGGAGAAGAAAATGGTAAAGCAATCCAGTATTTGCCAAAACAACAATAATGACAGTTCCAAAACAAACCCAAATGGAATCATGAAGTATCAGACATGACTGAAAAAAAGACCAAACCACCATCCTAATAAAATAAACTAATAACATGAAACCACCTGGTAAACTAGCCTCTGATGAAAGCAAAGCTTCATTACATCAGTTTGGTGTGTGAAGATCTCATATTAGGAGTCAAGATAATAGGGTTGAAATCTTGCTATTGGTGAATTGTTTGATCTTTGGGCACCAGATTCCTCATCTGTAACATTAGGATGGTGGCACTTGCAAACTTCCATGGTTTTCTGGGGGAAAGATATTTTGTTAGCCTTAAAGCATTACATAAGTTAAAGCTGCTATTCATGATTCCTTTAATAGGTTGACATCCATATTGTTCTTGTGTGCACTAAAAACCAAAATAGAAGCTGTTTTGAGGACAAATAGCTGACAAAATGTCCTCCTTCCTCAAGAATTGAATGACAGTGTCCTTTCCCATGTTGGGCAGAACAAAGAGGGACTTTAGGAACTTTAACAAAAAAAAAATCTAGGCTTTCCCACAGTATGGCAGTTACAAAGCCCAGTTAGACATGATCTCAAATTTTCTTATTAAGCATTAACACATATATGATTTCAATGCTATTTTAATGTTTGAGGAAAGGGGCTAGAAGGAGTAGTTATTTTTCTTTCAAGGTTCCACAGAAAGTATCAAAATATATTCAAATTGATACCTTTTACATTACTGGAACTTCCCACCTTCACTTATAAGGTAAATTCAAAGAGAGAGGGGAAGTTGGATCAGCCACTTCTCCCTCAGCAAAAGGTTGGAAGGAAGTAAAGGACGAGTGACTAAAAGCCTGGTGCCTTTGAAGTGGCCACAGACATTGTAAAGCTAAGCAGCCACCCAGTTTCACTAATAGAAAGGTTTTGCAGTGGGCAGGGGAGGGAGAGTTGGATTACAGCCTACGAAAGTGAAGTCTCCTCTGACAGACAAGTACAGTGTGACTTTGTGAAAGGCAAGACATTTTCCCTGAGCTTTGATGTTCTGTCTTGTTTTCTTTTGTGAACAGTTTCATTTTGCTCCATTCCCTTGACTACCCTGACCTCTAGCAGCCTGTCACTTGGAGGAAAGCTCTTGACTTTAGAATTTTATTCCTTCATTTGTCAGGCTAAGGTGTAAAGAGGTTGTCTGCCTTGCAACTGTCCCCAGTTCAAGGCTTCTGTTTAAACTGACTACCTGCTAGAGAACTGGTTATAGTAATGGCAGTAAAAGCAATAGAACACTAACTGGCATTTGTATTAGCGCTATAAGACTTGCAAAGCACTTTACACATGTTAGCTCATTTGATCCATTCAACAACTCTGGAAGGGAAGTTCAAATGAATTGAAAAAATTGACCCTGGTTTCCGGACACCAAACACATGGAAAGGGCAATTTTTTTTTCAAACTTCAGAGCTTCAGTAACAAGACAATGACATAAATGTTATGATAAGCATGAGAAGTAAGGTAGGAGGAATCCTAGTTCAGTCTGGATCTTTTCCTTCAGGGTCTCACCGGACATCCACAGCTGTTCTAGGCCTAATGTGATTCTTTCAGTAAGGGCAGCTAGGTGATGCAGCAGATAGAGCACCAGTGCAGGAATCAGGAGGACCTGAGTTCAAATTTCACCTCAGACACTTGACATTCACTAGCTCTGTAACCTTGGGCAAGTCACTTAACCTCAATTGCCTCATCTTGGGTCATCTCCAGTCATCCTGGTGAATATCTGGTTACTGCACCCAGATGGCTCTAGAGGAGAAGTGAGACTGGTGACCTGCACAGCCCTCCCTCACTCAAAACAAAGTCAAGTACAAGTCATATCATTACTTCTCTGATGGCATGGTCTTCTTTGGCAATGAAGGATGAACACACACACACACACATTCTTTCAGTGATTATTGATTCTAGAGGCTCTTTAGGCTCCAACCTACTCCTTACCTTGACTCCAGAGTAGTGCAGGATGTATGTTTTTTTGTGGACAGTGGGTTAAGTGTGTTTCTGTAGGGGGAGTGGGAGCCTTGAGTACTGGGGAGCCCTCCATGCCCTAAGTGACAACTAAGAGTTTATTTCATTGTTGGGCTTAATAAAATATATACCACATGAATTAGGGAAAGAAAAACAGAATCCTTAAGTGTGTTTCAAAGATCATTTGATTTAATTTTGTAACACTGGCCATTCAGGGAGCATATCTGGGTTTTGGTCTCTTCTAGTCCTCCATACACCATCTCTGGATTTGGGCCCCATTCTAGTGGCATATTTGCCTTAGCCACTTCAAGTAAAGTCCTTTATAAAAGACCTATACAATCAAATATTTCTTGTTTGTCTCTCAGTTCTGTTTGCTTCCTATCACTATCCCCTCCCTCTTCATGATTATGCTCTGTCAAAGAAGATAGAAGACATCATAAATTTGGGGGTAATTTAATAAATTAATAAATAATTTAATAACTTAATAAATTAATTTCCCCAATTACATGTAAAAACAATTTTTGAAAAAATTGAGTTCCAAAGTCTCTCCCTCCATGTCTTCCTTTCCTATTTCATTGAGAAGATAGGCATTTTGATATAGGTTACACATCACCTGGTCAATTTTAAAGAGAGAAACAAATTCTATACTTTCTGTCTTCCTCCTCTAGAAGTGAATGTGAGCCTTGGGATCCTTTGGAATTAATGTGTGAGAAGGTGATTTTGTTTTCTCTCACTTCCACTCTCCCATAAATGGCAGCAATTTTGACTTCCTACACAAGCGTATAGATTAATCTTTGCTTGGATCTCAAAGCCCAAGCTGTCTTTGCTGTATTTGGTGGGTAGGAGATAGAGGTGGTGATTTTTTATGTTTTTTCCCTAAACGCAGGTTTCTAAACAGCCATCCTAGATAGCCTAGTGGTTATCGTAGAAGCACCTAGATTCTTCACAGGAGCCTGTTATTCTGTGGGAGGAGCCTTCTACAGCTACTATATGGATCTTGAGGTAGTTTGGACACTGTAAAGCTGAAATGAAGGGGAGACTTGTTAATGCTTTAGATATTTGTCAGTATCTTCTCACGAGCTTTTTTTTTTAAGCATTTCTTTTGAAATGGAGGAAAATAAATATGTCCTCTACTTGATATACTTTGTATTTGGAATATCATTCCAGAAGGGACTCTACTAATTCATTTTGGAGATACCCTAGATGTGAACCGAACCTAAGCTTTAAGCGATTGACCTAGAGTTCTTTTGGAGGGTTGGGAGTGTTGATGTTTGATGAGCCACAGACCATGAGAAAAAAAATTTCCTAACCCCACGTTTTAGATCTCAGACTCATTCAAGACTAAACCTAGCCTATGTGCAAGCAAACCTGGGTCTGCTCAGTAGAAAAGAAAAACCCTGGTCCCTTTAGTGAGTGAGTCTATAGGCTATCTATTGTTCTATCCTCCAGTCTCAAGAGTAGGCAATGAACTATTTACTGTACACTAACATAGGATAAATGAATGAACAAAACCACCAGCAGAGATATCAGGCTATAGCAGGAATTCTTAAACTGGTGAAATTGTATTTTTATAAAAACAAAACAAAACTATTTCAATATAATTGGCTTTCTTTGTAATTCTATGTTTATTATATGCATTTAAAAGAAGATTATTCTAAGAAGCATCTACAGGTTTTACCAGACTGCCAAATGAGTGGGTATAGGCATAAAAATGTTAAGAATTGCTAGGTTAGAGTAGGTGAGGTAGCTAAGGCCCAAAGAAAGTAACCAACCTACATATGCAAAATACTGGCAGGTTTGGTTCACACAGATATTCACAGCTAGAATCCAGGGCCAATGATTTCTAGGCTAATACTCTTGTCACTGAGCAATGCAGCTCAGACAGGGCATAACTCTGTGATTGAGCATTTGATGGCAAAATGCTGTTCAGTTCCCTCAGCTGTAAAATGAGATGGCTTGACTAGATGTTCTCTAAGGTCACTTCAGCTCTAAAGTTCTGTGATTCTAGGAAAGCAAGCATAGACTTTCTAAGAGTTCCAAGGAATTCAGTAAAGATAATTCTTCTGCTTCTCTTAAAATAGGGAATTATGCTAAAATTTCAGAGATCACATCATAGTTTGCTAAACAAAACGGAATGGATGCCAATATCAGTTCAGAATAAATAAGAAACACCTATAATTCTTTTGACACCTCTATTTTATAACAATGACTAGTCTTTCAGGTCACATAATTATATTTATGATAAACTTGGGACTAGGATCTACAGTGTGTTAACAACTAAGTTGTCAAAATTGCAAAATCAAGTGGAATACCACATTGAATGGGAACATAGAAAGCATCAAGTAATCAAATCATGGAACTAGAAGGGAGATTAGAGTTACTTTAATCCTCCACCTCTCTTACTTGATTTTCAATTCCTTTTTTAGCTCTTCCATGGCCTGAGACCATTGCATATTTATTTTGGAGATTTTGGATGCAGAAGCCTTGACTTCCTCTGATGTATTATTCACTGTTCTTCCTCATCTGAAAGGATTGAAGAAAATACCTGTTCTCCAAGAAAGTAGTCTTCTATAGTCTTAAATTTTTCCTTTTTTTACATATTTTCCAAGCCGGTTACTTGACTTTTGAGGTCTTTGTTGAGAGGAGGGTATACTCTGGTAACCTGTAGGTTCTCAGTTCCTCCAAGGTGGCACAATCAAAGGAAAGGAGATTACTCCTCTCCTGGCCTGTGCTCTGTTCTGGGAGTAACTGCAAGCACATTTTTTCTGCCTAGGATCTATGAGTAGAATGCTCTCTCCAGAATCTCCACCAGCTTCCCTAAGTCAGCCAGAGCTTCTCCTCACCCCAAGGTTACCACTCTGGAACGAGATCCAGATCAGCTGGGTGATTCCCCCAGGGGCTTTAGGCTGAGGGCTCCTAAAAGGGATGCTGTGTCACAGCAACTGCTGCCACCTTGCTGCCACTGGAGCCAGACCATGTTCTCTTCTCACCAAGTGAGAGAGCTTTCTCACTGACTTTTGAAGCTACCTTTGGTGTTTGTGAGTTGAAGAATCTGGGAATCTCAGTTGCTGCCCAGGATTCTGCATGCCCTGAGACTTGCTCCGGTTCTATCGCTGCCTTATGGCCAAGACTAGGCTGTACTCTCCTTTGTCCAGGCTACCTTGAGCTGGAAATCTCTTTCACTCTGTTGTTTGGTGGCTTCTGATGCTCTAGAATTTGTTTAGAGTCATTTCTTAAAGGTATTTTATGGCCTATGTGGGGGGAATTTCTACAACTCTGTCCTTCTACTCTGCCATCTTGGCTCTGCCCTAAAATCAATTTTCTTAATATAGGTCAACTCAACAAAGATTTATTAAAGGTCTTTTATTTGCAATGCTATACTAAGTGGTAGGCATAAAAAGTTAAGATGAAAAGGAGCTCCTGTCCTTGGGGAAACTAAATTTTCCTGATATGAAGTAACATATTATCAGGTAAATGCAAAGTACTTAGAAGAGGGAGAGTGCACTGACCACTAGGAAGACCAAGGATTGCTCCCTGTAGGAGGTGACCACTGAATTGGTCCTTGAAGGAATTTATAGCTTCTGAGAGGTAGATGAGAAGGGAGAGTATATTCTATTAATGTGAGTCAGTATACAAAAAGGTGAAGAGGAGAGAGACAGAATACAAAAATTGGGGAGCTGCAAGAAGAGCAGTTTCTTCAAGAATGTAAGGTGTAAAGAGGAGGAATATGAAATAATTCCATGGAAAACTAGGCTGTAGGGTATGGGGAAAAGTTCCCAAGCCTACTGATTTTTCCATATTTCTACAGGTTAGTATTGATGCAAAGGGCTCTGGGAAATTGTTTTCACTTCATAAACTTTGTTATCTCTAGGCAGAACAGTGGAGATCACTAACTTAATTTGTTTTCACCATATCCTGTTAATGTTCCTTGCTCTTACATAGATCCTAAACATAGACCAGTCCTTATACTCTACTGATGCAACTCTGTACTATCCTCATTTATTTTCTGAATCTGTAATGACTTATTTCTTTTTTTGTTTGTTTGTTTGTTTTCTAGAACTAGTGGGAAAGACAATAGAATGAGCAAGAACCTATGACATTCATTTATGTGATTGTGACCGGGCCCTTCTCCCACAAGTTGCTAGAGTAAAGAATGCTTTGAGTAAATAAGAAACAAAATACTCAGCTAATTTGTCAACAGATGAGAATGTAAAATGCCAAAGTAAAGAATGTAAAATGCCTAGAGGCAACAGAAAATCGCAGAATTCTGAGTAGAGAGTAGATAAATAGGAGATAGGTAATAATATAGACAGGGGCTGCTAAGTGCCTCAGTAAGCATTGAGACTGGCATTAGGAAGCCCTGAATTCAAATGTGACCTTGAACTCTATCTGTGATGCCAGGGGTAAGTCACTTTTCCTCTGCATTGGAGGCAGCTATATGGCTCAGTAGGTATAGTGTTGGGCCTTGAGTCAGCAAGTTATTGTTCAGGCAGTTTAGTCATGTCTGACTCTTTGTGAACCTATTTGGAGTTTTCTCAGCAAAGATACTGGAACGGCTTGTCATTTCCTTCTCCAGGTCATTTTACAGATGAGGAAGCTGAGGCAAACAGGATTAAATGGCTTACCCAAAGCTAGAAAGTGTCTAAGACTGGATTTGAACTCAGAAAAATGAGTCTTCCTGACTGCAGGACAGGTGCTCTATCTCCCATGCAATCTAGCTACCCAGAATCAGGAAGACCTGAGTTCAAATCTGCTATTAAACAATCAGCATCTGTGTGATCCTGGGCAGGTTTAACCTCTGTTCACATTAATCCACTGGAGAAGGAAATGGCCAACCATTCCAGTATCTTTGCCAAGAAAACTTCATTGAAAATATGGTCCATGGGGTCATAAAGAGTCAAACATGACTAAACAACGACAAATAATAAAAGGTCCCAAAGGAACTTCAAGTTACTCTTTATTCCCTTTATTTTTTATGAATGTATATTTATTTGCCAACTAGACAACATAGCTACTTTCTCTGAACCTTCCCCTGGGAATTGAGAGTTTTCCCCCAGTATTTTACACAGCTGAAGTTTACAATTTGACGTCATCATTGCATTCAGACTTCACCGTATCTACTAATCTCTATCTAACAAGATCTACTCTGTTGTTATGGCAATGGTTGGAAAACAGAGAACTGTGATCAACATATACAAATCTATGATTCTGTTCATCTTCTTGGCCCATCTCTATTTGGATCTTCTCTCTACCCATTTCCCATATTCTTTGCGTATTCTGCAGGTGCTGCCATAGCATCTCTTTAATTTCCTACAGCTCATTGGATGGATAAGCACACAGGAGAAAAGGCAGTTGGCAGAACTATTAGTAAACCAAATTTCAGGGAAAATGTGTCAAGTTGCTTGCTAATGGAGACTCAAAAAAATGCTTAAGAAAATAACATTTTAAAAAATAGACTACCCAAATAGCAAAAGAGATCCAAAAAGTCAGTGAGGAAGAGAATGCCCTAAAAAGTAAAATTAACCAGATGGAAAAAGGAGATCCAAAAGCTCAGTGAAGAAAATAATTGCTTAAAGATTAGAATGGAGCAGATGAAAGCTAATGACTTTATGAAAAATCAAGAAATTATAAAGCAAAATCAAAGGAATGAAAAAATAGCAGACAATTTGAAATATCTCATTGGCAAAACAACTGACCTAGAAAATAGATTCAGGAGAGACAATTTAAAAGCCATGGAACTGCCTAAAAGCCATGATCAAAAACAAAAAAAAGAGCCTAGATATCATCTTTCATGAAATTATCAAGGAAAACTGCCCTGATATTCTAGAACCAGAGGGTAAAATAAATATTGAAAGAATCCACCAATCACCTCCTGCAAGAGATCTGAAAACAAAAACTCCTAGGAATATTGTAGCCAAATTCCAGAGTTCCCAGGTCAAGGAGAAAAATATTGCAAACTGCCAGAAAGAAAGAATTTGAGTGTTGTGGAAATACAGTCAGGATAACAGATGTAATAGCTTCTACATTAAGGGATTGAAAGACTTGGAATATGTTATTTCAGAAGTCAAAGAAGCTAGGATTAAAACCAAGAATCACATACTCAGCAAAACTGAGTATAATACTTCAGGGGAAAAAAATGGTCATTCAATGAAATAGAGGACTTTCAAGCATTCTTGATGAAAAGACCAGAGCTGAATAGAAAGTCTGACTTTCTAACACAGGAATCAAGAGAAACATGAAAAGGTAAACAGCAAAGAGAAATCATTAAATTATGATAAAACAAATCTTTCTGTTATATCAAAGCTAGACCTCAGTGTAATTAACATTATGTACGGAACTAAAGTTGAACTGTTTACATTCTTACATAGAAAGATACTATTTGTAACTATTGAGGCTTTTCTCAGTATTTCAGTAGTTGTAGGAATTACATACATATAGACAGAGGGCACGGGGTGAATTGAATAAGAAGGAATGACACCTAAAAACTTAAGATTAAAAGGTGAGAGAGGAATATATTGAGAGGAGAAAGGGAGAAATGGAATGGGGCAAATTATCTCTCATGAAAAAGGCAAGAAAAAACTTTCTCAATGGAGGAGAAAAGGGGAAGGTGAGACAGAAAAAGTGAAGCTTACTCTCATCACATTTGGCTTAAGGAGAGAATAATCTGCACACTCAATTTGGTATGAAAATCTATTTTACACTACAGGAAAGTAGGATAGAAGGGGACAAATGGACTGTGGGGGGGATGATAGAAGGGAGGGCAAATGGGAGGAGGGAGGAATTAGAAGTAAACACTTTTGGGGAGGGATAAGATCAAAAGGGAGAATAGAATAAATGGGGGGACAGGACAGGATTGGGGGAAATATAATCTTTCACAAGATGACATTTATGGAAGTCTTTTACATAACTCCATATGTATGACCTATATTGAATTGCTTACCTTTTCAGTGGGGATGGATGAGGAGGGAAAAAGGGAGAGAAGTTGAAACTCAAAATTTTAAAAACAGATGTTAAAAATTGTTTTTACATGCAACTGGGAAATAAGATATATGGGTAATGGGACAAAGAAATCAATCTTGCTCTATAAGAAAAGAGAAGATGAGGATAAGGGAAGGGAGGGGTGTGACAGAAGGAAGGGCAGATTGGGGGAAGGGGTAATTAGAATGCACAGCATTTTGGGCTAGGGGAGGGGAGAAATGGGGAGAAAATTTAGAACTCAAAATCTTATGGAAACGAAAAATAAATAAACTAATTAAAAACAATTTAAAAAGTACAAATTCCCCCTTTTTTTTAGGTTCAGA
Source organism: Potorous gilbertii (assembly GCA_028658325.1). NCBI lineage: Eukaryota > Metazoa > Chordata > Mammalia > Diprotodontia > Potoroidae > Potorous > Potorous gilbertii. Next base: position 334,795,803 of record CM053771.1, read on the forward strand.
GAAACAAGTTTCAATTCTCTTAACTGGTTTGAGAACTCATATTTGCAAGCCTGCATTATATATGAAAGCAGACTCTTGAAATGAACAAACTGCACACTTCACTACCCATTATTTTCTCTTTTATCAAATGCTAAATTGATCAGAAGGCCAAGTGTTTGTAGTTGGCAAGATAAGTGTGTTTTCTCAGTAAGAATTCAGTCCCCACATCTTTCTGTTAACTTTCACAAATAGTATTGGCAGATTTTCAGTTAAAATAAAAACACATGGGAAGCATATTGACATATATAACCATGGGGGAAATTAATGGATTCCTGCTGAAAATATTTTTAAACCTAACTTTTTAAAAAATAATTTATACAGGAGGAAATATGGTCAGTTTATAGTCACCTATTAGTATGGAGAGTCTTTGCCGATAAGAGGGGTAGTTTTTATCTTAATTGACAAGACAAGAAAATTCTTTTGAGATTTCTAGTTTTTTTTTCAACTTTTTCATTATCATTTGCAATAGTGTTCTTTTGCTGTATCATGTACACACACACATATACACACATATGCTGTGGTACATTTCTTTACTGAAGTCTAATAATGGTTCCACAGTTGTCTGGAAAATTGGTGTTTCTTTTGTTTAGTAATCAGGCCTATATTTTAATATATCTGTGATTTTATGCATGCATGTATATATGCATAAAATATACTTATGTATTTGTATATATACATACATGTATACATTTGCATGAATATGTATTCCTTACAGAAATGTGGCTTATATAAGAAGCAGTGTGGTATAGTAAGGCCCTAAGATCATACCCATCTTCCTGTGCATATTACCCATATAATTCTCTGCAAGTCCCTGAGCCCCTCAGTGCCAGAGGAAGGTCTCTCTAAGGCTATAAAACACAGAGAGAGTTTTGATCTGCTTTGGTAGAGGAAGTGTCCTTCCAAAGAAGAATAACAACCCCAAAAATCCACTGATCCACTCCCTATCCTTATTCAGTGTGATTCAAACCTTCCCATGAAGTTCTTATCTTGGTTGACTTCTGTCCATATTCTTCTGTAAGTGATCCATAGTGGATGATCACAGTGCCCTTAAACAGTTATCTCCATGGTTATGTTTAATGAGGAACCTCGTTGCAAACTCAGTATATGCATGAGAAACTCTTTTGGAAGGAAAACCTTTAAAGCCCTTCTCTTTATCTTTTTTCTTTCATAGTCAACAAACTATAAACACGAGAGGATTTTTATTTTCTGATTGTTGTGACTATGAAACCAGGGGTTTTTGAGGAAAATCATTTGCAAAAGACAATTTTCTTCTCATATTAACATTGAGTATACTCTTGATATTTATAAGTTATTCTTACAAAGATCTTGCAAAGTTAAGGAAGTAAACATATTGGTTAGTCATTAATGTTATCTTGATTATTTGGGGGGTAGTATTTATATAACCCCTGATTTTTCTATTTTCCTTGTATCCTCTCCTTAAGATAAGGTGTGAGGTTATTCTTCAGGGTTCTCAATCTTGTATCACCATTAATATAGCATGCTATTCAAATGAGTCACATCAGCTCCAGGACATTCACATATCAAGTTGTTAGGAGAACAAGTAGATGTGAAATGAATAAACCTGCAAGTTTAATGATAATTAATTTTCATTATCATCAAGATTTTAGAAAAACATGGATAAGCTTGCACAGAATAACAAAAAGCAAAATGAGCGAACCGAAGAGAACATTGTACACAGTAACAACAACACTGCTTTAAGAACAACTTTGAGTGACTTCTAAATACCCAATTTAAGTACAAAGGACATATGAAGAAAGAAAGAATTGATAAAAGAAGAATTGTTAGACTGATTTTACACGTATATATGTAAACACATATGTGTACACATATGTGTGCGTATATATGTACGCATATACACATATGCGTACATATGTGTGCATACACAGAGACATATTCACCTCTAGGGTAGGGGAAGAAGGAAGAAAAAAGGCAAAAAGAAAGTTACATGATATTCATTATATATTTAGATATATTTAGATATTAGATATTCATTACGTATTTCAGAGGAATAGCAAGTTGTACAAAATAGATTTGTTGTTTAATGTAAAATTATCCTTTTACTCTATTTCATTATACAATGGAAATGCTTGTTTTGTTTCTTAAGTTCAGAATAAAATAAATATGTATGAAAAACACAGAGAAATAGAAACCCAACACCATTCTGGTGTGCTATGTCAAGAGATACAAATAGAACAGGTGAATTCAGAGGCAGAAAGGGCAACTTGAGTGTATCAAATGTACACTGTGGCAAATCAGATAAATCTGCTCCAAAACTTTTTAAAAAGAGAAAAGAAATTCACCTTTGCCTGATGGGTTTAGCTGCCAAAATCACTTTTTTTTTCAGGTATGTAGTTGCCAAAAGTTTTTGCTACAGTGTCTAGTGCATCAAAGGCACTTAGGAAATGTTTATGATAGATTGTTTGATTGATTAATTTGATAGTAAAGACATGACTCATGTAACAGCTATCTCTGGTGGATCTCAGATAGTGGATAAATATTGTCTTAAAATATACATGCACATATACATATATATTTTTATAAAAACACATACTTATATCCATAGACATGCACACACATATATACAGACACACACATGTGTATATCATTCCAAACAGTGTACCTTTATGCAACTAAAGTCATTTGGCACTAGCTTTCCAAAACTCTTGCTGGAGTCTCTACATTTATTTCCCTTTTGATAATAAAATTTCCTGAAAATATAGCCATGATAGGCACCACAGTTCCCTATTCCCATTTCCTCCTTGAACTGTTAAATCCATTTCTAGGCTTAGCTAAGATGCTTGTTTGCAAATGTGTTTTCATAAAATCCCTCTTCAAACCTGCTTGGGTTTGGTTTTCTGAGCTTAAGGTTTTTGTTTTTCAGTGGAAGCCACTAAAAACCCAAGCAATATTCAAGGTAAAGATACCTTGAAAGAATTACTTGCATTAACTCTCTGATTACTTTATCCTTGACTGGCAGAGAGGATTAGGAAGCAGTATCTTAAACAGTAGACCCCCACATGTATAAGATTACAACCAGACGGATTCTTATGTACATTACTTTCCTAAATTAAGCACACAGGCACATGCAAACTCAACAAATTAGAATAAAACAATGCATAATCAAATATGTTGTTTCTTTTTTCCTGTTTGCTAAGTATTTATTTCAAAGTCTCCTAGATCTAAGGATCAGTTATGTTTTTGTAAAGTGGTTCCAGATTGGGAGATAATCTATCCAGTGTGAAATTAACCCACTGGCAATATCTCTCTTGTGAGAATAACATGTCATTAGTCGAAATAATTCATAGTATATGTATATTTCCACATTTGTTATTGCACAAATTTACAGAATCATGTTTCTAAAATAATAGTTTATAGAATGCGCCTCTCTCCTTATGAAAATTTCTATTTTAAGGACCTAATGGCTTAGTTGTTGCAAAATGCTACAAAACTGAATTCTGGCCAGCTGCCTAGGTTGCCGTCACAAATATGTATGCAAATGTGTGATGATGTACTGGCATATATACTTGTGAAAGTTGGAACAAGAAAGGGAGGATGACAGATCAAACTAAACTTCTCTTCAAAATCACTCAAAGGATAAGGGTAGGAAAGAACGTAATCTTTCCATGGGGGAACACTGTGTTTGGATCATACAAGAAGGATTTGTGAACTTCAGTAACTAATTGGAAATTGGGAGATTTGCAGTCCAGAAAATTATTGATGTTTTAACTACTTAAAGCATGTTTTTTTATGGTCAATCACAAAAAAATACAATTATAAAATAACGTTTCATAAGAGCTGTCATAAATCCTGTAGAGTGGCAACATACGTCTTAGCACATATTTTGGATCACTTCCCAGAAAAGGAATTGAAATATTCCAGTTTCATTGCCCTTTGGGGTGTTATCCAAACATTAGACACATTGTCAGCAATATAGCAAGCAGTATAAAGAACTTTGATTTAATATAGGCTTCTGTTTTAGTGGGTCTGGTAGGTGTTGTATTCTTCTTAAGAAAAGAATGCAATGGAACGCATCCAGGAAAAATCCCTATGGATTTACAGTCCTGTACGGAATGACTCCTAAGGACAACTGGTATAGGAAGAGAGCACATTTTGCTAAAGTGGGTGAAATTTTTATCTTTTATTGTGTAGTCCATCATCAATATTGTCTTTATAGGATTACCAATGTTACTTTAGATATTTCAAAAATTCCTTAATAATTCTTCCGCAGTTTAACACCTTTCTAAGCCACTGAGTAAAGGATTGACTGATTGTCAATTATTGCTTTTCACCGAGTTAATTTTTCAACAACAATTTTTATCCAAGAAATTAACCAAAGATCAAAATTACTTAGCAAAGAATGGGCAGTAAAGTAACTATGCTTTCAGGAGAATGGAGAGCTTATTATTGGACTATGTACCAGGGAGAAACACTAACATAGCAAAGGACAAAACATAACAGATAGAACACCTGTCCTGAGGCTTTACACACCAAGACTGATGGCTCCATAAATAAATAAGATCCTTCTCATTCCAATTTTTAATTAAAAAAAACATTTATTGAATATCCACTTTGTGCAAAGTGCTAGAGTAGACACCAAGGAAGATACAACGATAAATAATATATAATCTCTTCCGTTTAAGAATATCCAGCCAAGAAGGGCTGTGCTTTACACTACTAAAGCTGGTTATTCATTTATAGAAAGTCTGTCATTTGAAATAGACAAAAGTATTCAGTCTCTTTCTCCATGATCTGTAATAAATGTGCCTCTCCTTTTAGTGGAGACTAAAGGAGACTCCTTAATTACTCTGAGTAGGAAAGAGAATAGGAAGGGTTCCAAAAACAGTATATCCAGATTCTAAATGCCAGACCCTTGATCCATGCTCCTACCCTCCCATTTGACATTTATTTTGTGAGCTGGACATTCCATTTATTTCTTCTTTTAAAAATAAGATTCACCTTATCTTTAATCATTTAAGAGGCCCTATCTTCCCACTTACCCTGAGAGATTTGTCTGACAGGCTATTTAGAAGGGGAATGCTTGGATGATCTTGAATAGGAAATTCAAAAAAGGCAGTCAACAGACTGAATGCTCAGAAGGGAAAAAGCTATTTACAGTAGAGAAACATGCCTGAACTCAAGGTGTCAGCAAAGGAATAATGTTGCTAATCATTTTGAAAAGAATATACCCTTGGAAACAAAGAACTTCCAGAGACCTTTCTTGCATCTTTTGAAAAATAGGTCACTAATTGCAAAGTTGCAAAAAAAGTAAGCTATGGAAAGGAGTGGTCAATTTGAATATGGTTTAAATTCTATTCAATTCAACTCAACAAACAAGTATGGAGTGATTAATGTGTACAAGGTGTTTTATGAGGTGATGGGGGAGGTACTTTAAAGGATCTGTGATCTGTTCAATTAGGGTACTACTGACAATCGTGATACCAGAATAATGACGATACACATGCAAGATGGGCAAATAATGTCCATCCATGCTTTTCATCTTGTGTAACTCATGATGTTTCTTGGTTTTGATGCTCATTACTAAAAGCTGGTGTATTCCTTCCCTCCTCAATGGGGTACCTACACTAGGATAAAATCAGTGTCTTGTCCTCTCTGCAGTATGGATGCTACTGCCATAGCCATTGTTATATCACAGTTATGAAAAAGGTAGCTGAGCCTTTGTCTCTCTCCTACAATCTTGGTTTGGGACAGGGAGTTGGACCTGGAGTTGGTACCAGGCTCTATCTTCTCCCTCAATCTCTTCATCCTGCCTCCAGTTCTTAATGGCTCACTCACATGACACAAAGTCAGAAATCTCATCATGGATCATGGCTTTTTTTTTGTATGTCATAGCCATGACTCTTCTTTCAAATGCAAATATGCTTGGAAGGAGCAAGGCATGAGGTATTAACATACTCTAATTACATTGTAAAGTATACTTTCTAGGATCAATATAAGAATGTGAAAGCACAGGAGAGAAAATTCCTAAAAATAATGGATTCTGTACTGTCTCAGAAAGTCCCTATATTTGTGAATTTAATTAAGTCATTAAATTTTCCTAAACCCAGTTTCTAAATCTATAAAATGAAGAGATCCAACTAGTTGATCTCTAAGGTCTATTCCAACTACAGTTATCCTTTCACAAAATTTATCTATAACCCAATTTTGCCACAGTTCAACTCATATTAGAAAAGGATACTGAAGATGGCGGAGTAGAAAGACTTACCTATGCTAGGTCCAAACCCACAGCCCATAGATTTTCTGTAAAAAGAACTCCTGACAAATTCTGGAACAGTAGAAGCCACGCAGAAACACAGTGAAGGAGATTTCCGTTGCAGAGAGCCCTGAAAAACCGACCGCAAAGGTACTCCAGATGGGAGCAGAGCCCTGCCGTGCGGAGCACTCCCCTTCCCTGCCCCAGCCACACAGCACTGAGAGGAGCCAGCAGACCCAAGCAGGCTTCCAGGACCATAATCTCCGGCGGCCGCAAAGGTCCCACCACCGACAGACTCACAGGTCAGTGAGAGAGACGGGCTGAGAGGGGAGCGGGATATCTCTGGGACTCGGACCCCCTCGGGAGGCGGTGACCTTGGCAGAGGCAGAGGACACTTGGCCAGAGGCCCGCAGAGGAGGCAGGAGCTCCACCCCAGCTCCATTACAAAAGTTCTCTGCATAAACCCCCTGAGGAAACTGAGCCTGAGAGGCGGCCCTGCTCCCCACCTGAGAACCAACAGATAAGCTCTCATTGAAGAGCAGTCAGGCCTGCCTCCAAAAGCCCTGAGGCTGGGGAGCAGCATTTGAATCCCAGATCCCAAGCACTAGTGGGGTGCATCTAGGCCAGGGGGTGGAGAGGACTCTCAGAAATCAAGTAACTGGCTGGGAAAATGCCCAGAAAAGGGAAAAAAA
>CM053771.1:334803265-334819129 GCA_028658325.1 Potorous gilbertii
GGAACCCAAAATCTTGTGAAAATGAATGTAAAAAGTTAAATAAATTTATTTAAAAAAAAAAAAGAAAAGGATACTCTTCCCTATTATATATTCCAGGATGATACATACAGTCTGATTAGTGGTCAAAGACTCTTGCTATCAGAATCCATACTGCATTTGTGAATTTCAGATTCATATTAATCAGGACTCTTCCTCTGAGGGCCCACTTGGCTTGTGCTGAGATCCTCACAGTTACTCCAAAGCTCTTATGTGTTGTTATGACAACCTCTTTGCTGAGAATTGACATTCATGCCTACTGACTGCTAAGTTATGACTTTTTAAAGGGTCAGTTCATTTTTACATGTACTGATCCTGAAGAAAAGCTTGTTTGAAAAACCAAGCAATTTGTGTTGCAATCGTGTTGAGGGTCATTCTCCCAGGATTTAGAAAGGAAAAGGCTTCATTCATATGGAGCAGGTGTGAAGGATACAGAAAAAAAGGCACCAAAATCCATCTCCAGCTACTTTTGTTAACATTTCTGTTCTCATTCCTGGAGTTCAATTTAGTTTCACTCTCTTGGGGTTTGAGAGTGACACACTATTCTGATCCACTAGATTCCTGAATTAGTGATTTACAGAATCAGTAGATCCCTAATGTGATGAAGTTCCAGTGCTGAATAAATAAAAAACGAAGGATTGAATGAAAACAGGTTGAAGGGAATTTTTGGTAGATGATTGTGTAGGGAGGATTGTGAAGAATAGAAATGGGATAGAAGCTAGAGGTCATTAGGCAACAGGGAGAAGAGTTCAAGATTGAGAAAAAATATGTGGCCTGGTCCAAATTACAGGCTTACTCTCCATCCTAAGATAGTCTTGAAGGACAGGGAAGGGATGAGAACTAGGACTAATCTATCCCATCCAGAACTGGGGCATAGGAGTTGCAGAACAGTAGCATCCACACTTTAATGGGGACAAGACTAAGCCCTAAGCTGCCCTATTGAGGGAAAATAGGGGGAGCAAGAACCTTAACCTGGGGCAAAATTCCAACAATTTTGTATAAATGGTAAACAATAATTTTGGAGAAAAAAGTAAAAAGATAAAAAATAACATCCTACTACAATGAAGATTACCATATGTTAAGAAGAAGCTCCAGAGACAAGTTTAGAAGAAAAGTAACATTGGATAAATGCAAATAGAACTCCAGAAAAAAATCCAGGCAAACTTGGAAGAAATGAAGCAAAAAATTCATTTGAAAGTACAATCAGCACTCACGAGAGAAAAATGGAAGGAAAATAAATAACTAAGAACAGAGAGTGGAAAACACAACGCAAGTAGTAAACACTACGAAAAAGAGATCAAATCAAATAAAAAAATCAAAACAAAAATTATTAGGACACAATCAAAAGACTTACAAATTAGAATTGATGGGGAATACTATCAAAAATGTTATCTGGAAGGCAGATGGAAGAGAGGTAACTTACGAATTACTGGAATCTCTAAAGAATAGGAAATAATCACAACTATGACAATAACCACAAAAATCTGGATACAAAGTTTCACAAAATAATAAAACTACCAACAGCTATTAGAACTAGAGGGTACAGTAAAATCGAAAGAATCAGGCAGTCAGTTACCTTGTGAACAAAAATCCAAATTAAATACACTCTTTGGAAATGTCATAATCAAAATGCAGATCTTTCAGGTCAAAGAAAAAAACACTGTAATTGGCCAGAAATGAAGAGTCCAAGTATTAAAGAACCAGTCACAATCATACAACTACATTGCAATAAACAAAATGGAATCCTGGAATAAAATATAAGAAAAAGTGAAAGGGAAACAGATCTTCAACCAATTAAAATGTTGTCCTTACAAAACTAAGTATAATCATGACCATCTTAACTAGCTTAAGTTGAAGAATAATAAGAAATCATTAAATTTCTTTATTTGGGAGATTACCAGGAATCTTAATAAAAAAAAGCAGTGGTTTTAATGATATGATCAGAATCAAAACAATATTTTAGGTTAGATGTTATTAGCAAGTAGAAACAGTGAGTGTGGACCACCCATTGAACAAATTTGACTTTCTGGGGTAGAAAAATAAACATGGTTGTTGGAAAGAGATGTGAGACCATGTGAAAGTTCTGTCCCACTTCTCAAATATTTTAGACTGAATGATCAAAAAAAAACCACTAAAAGGAAGTAATTAAACATATTAAGTGAGGAGGAAGGACCATCAGTGTCTCTCATAAGTTAGGAGAAGATCTAAAGTTATATAACATAAAGTTATAAAAAAAATGAATAAATGTTAACATGATGGAAAGATTAGCTCTTGAGAGTTAGAAAATGAGGTGTAGGAAAAAGGAGAATGTCTGGGAGTCAGGAGATATAAAGTCTACTCTCCTACTCTCACTAGTTTGCTCTGACCTTGTACAAATCACTTACTGTCCCTGAATCTCAGATTCCTCATTTCTAAGAAAAGATAAAGAAAAGAAAATTAAGTGTCTACCATTTTCTAGGAACTGTGCTAGAAATACAAATTAAAAATGTGGCAGTCCCTGCCTTCAAAGAGCTTATATTCTAATAGGGGATGAAAAACATCAGGGAACGGTGGTAGGGAAAGAGTTTTGGTCTTGTGAGTCAGTTATAGGGTCATAGGGTATAAGATCGTCATTCCCTTTCCAACAGCAATGAAAGTATCAATTTGATTAGCATTCCCAGAAGAAGACGTAGAAAAGTGTGCGGGACAGGAAATCAAGGGGGAGAGAGAAATAGGGCCCAATGCTAAGTTGTCTAGATAGGTTCTAGTTTCCTGGTAGAAGACAAGATGAAATTGGAAACATGATTGATGGCTGACTAGATAATATTAATAAGAACAATGCTTATTGTACTTTAAGATTCATAAAACACTTTATAGGTATTATCTCTTTTTTATTCTTGTAACAACTCCAGGAGGTAAGTGCTACTATGATGCCCAATTTACAGATGCACCAAGGTACAGAGATATTAAGTGACTCATTGAGAGTCACACAGCTAGTAAATATCTCAGGCTAGATTTGAACTCAAATCTTCCTTGATTCTAAATCCAGCTCTCTAACTACTGTGCCACCTAGTTATCTCCTGCCTTATATAATGGGCTAGGTGAGTTGGCACTCAGTCACCGGTTAGGATAATTATGGTACAGTGTGAAGTTCTACAGTTGAATAAATTTACCTTCCCAAGGCAGGGGGTGGCAAATCACGATCCTTAGGGGTCTGGTCCAGAAGCTCAGTGTTCCACATGGGAAAAAAAGGGACAGAAACAAATAAAGCAAATGGCAAAATATTCTGAGTAAGCTCTAATTTCCTAAGCGTGACTGAATGAGATACTAAGTTATCTGCAAAGCTCTAAATATGTGACCACTTGAATCGGAAGAATGAAAATAACATAAAGTTAGCTGAAGAAGATCACAGAGTAGAATCAACTGGAAATTAGGAAGGAGAGAGGCAGAAAATTTTAAAAAGTAAAAAAAATATGATTATAAAAAAGTCCAATATCCTATCTTGATATCCAAAATTCCAGCACCTCTAAGAGGCAAGACTTGGTCTTGGATGTACAATGAATTGGTTCAATGAATGCAAACAAAGTAAAGCTGAAAGGTCCCACCTTTCATTTACAATCAGTGAAAAGAGGGACATTTATGTATCATGGCCTTTTTCTGCTTTCTTTCCTTATGTAGACTATCAGTTTTTTCAGTGAAGGTGCTATGTCTTACCTTTGTTTCAACCTTTGTTTCACAATGTGTTGAATAATTGGGCTTTATGTAGAATAAGCATAAAAAATATTTCATTAACCCCCAAAACGGGAAACATGCCATGTCTAGAAGTTGATAAATGAAAGCAAATCAAGTCTTACGTTTTCTTCATTGCTTTTCCCAACAAAAATAGTTGCTGAAGAGTTGAAGAAAGGACAGCTTTGCTTAAACCACGAGAGCAAAAATTATACCACTGAATGTTGAACATAATTTCACTCCATCAGCAAGTTGCCAGCAGCTGGAGGCAACCATTCTCAGATCACTGTAATTCTCACCCTTATCTTAAAATCAACCTTAATTTATACTCATTGGTCTGAATTTATTTTTTAAATAAGAGACCAATTAAATATAAAAGCATGCATCTAAATTATCTTCTCAAATCTGATTTAAGTACTAAATACAACTTAAAAATAAGGAATTCCATGTGCTTCACTAGGCACAGGTGAAGGCTCATTTCTACTGTTGGCACACGAATGTTAATTGCTTTAAAAAAGGAGAAATTCTGTTTATCCTCCAAATCTTCATTAATTCTTCAGATATTAATTACAAAATGTCATCCATACTTTCAGAATGTATATAAATTAATCTTCCTTATTATACTCTATTTGTTTGGGTTAATCCTGCTTCATTTTTTCCTCTTGCACGTAACAAATATGACATCATTGGAATAAATGTAAGTAGATTAGGCAGATCTGTTGCAATTATTCCAACTGAGAAATGCTTCTCTTTATATTTGGGATTCTCTTTACAAAGTTATACTATGCAGCACTCCTCCACTAAAATCCTTCTTTTATGTGTCTGGGTAATATGGAAGAGACAGGGAATCCTTAAGGGTTGTTACAGGTTAATTTAATTTTTGGAAGGTCCTACCAGGTTGGAAAGGATTTGAGTGAAAGCACTGGTAATGTATTGTCTACTGAAGGACTATCTTAGTTAAGTTATAGAGGTTTGTCAGTAGAAGGTTAGTTACCAGGTGATGGATTTTTCTTGCCACTGCAATTCTGAAAGTCTATTTAATAGATCAGAGAAGGGTTGAATTATTCATCAGAGAGGGAGTGTTCGACATAGACATATCACAGCTCATTCAGAAACTGATGTAAGTATGTGTAGAGTCACTGATTAAAAACCCATCAAATCAAGCATGTCTAGTCTCATTATTGCCATAGTTTCTGTTGGACATACCTAGAATGCATGCCCACCTCATCTTTGGAAATCCTTCTACATGAGGTCTTTACTGAATCAACCCCCTTTTAGCTTCTAGTACCTCTCCCAAATCACCTGCTCAAGGAGCTCAACATTTATTTTTAAATATTTTGCATTTAGGTACATATGTACATGTCTCTCCCTCAAACAGAAAGTAAGTTTCCTGAAATCTTGATATGAAAAAATGTCTTTGTACCCTAATGCCTTAGTATATACTTATTAATTGATTGATTAGGTCTGAGTCCCAGATGTTTTACTGACTTACTTCTATTTTGTCATTGAATATGCAGTTCTATTAGGGTCCATCTTTGCATGGTTGTGTTGTCTTGATTAAATTAATGCAAGACAAATCATTTAAAACTATTTTAATGGGCTATATTCATTTTTATATTGAGTTGCAGCAAAAGGAGAGTAAAGCAGATATTTATTCTATTGTGATTTTCTTTTTAAAGAGAAAATTCACAATTTGTAGCCATACATTCAAGGCTACGTTGACAATAACGCACACCAAAAAGAGAACACTCTCGTGTTTTCCTCATTATCAGAAGTCAAAATATTTTCCCTTTCCTGCAGAAAAATGATCTATACATCAGAAATACAAAGCCTTTAGAGCATTACTATATGATATGAGACAAATGGTAGCTGAAGTAAGCAGTATTGAAGAATCCCAAGGCTTTTAGATGCCTGAAGAAAGAACCTTGAGGCTACTGCTTCTTCCTCTGTCTCCCAGTCTTTCTACTGATTCCCTCCAAACACAGAAATGTTTTAATGCTTTAAGTAGCATCTCTTCAAAATGTTAAAGGAATTGCCTGATTTTCCATTGTTGTTTACAACTATTCCAGGAATCATTTTGGAAAACTTGGTTCAATTAAACATAGACTTAGAAACCTTTGCATTTTTCCTCGTACACACTTCCTTCTGGGCTAAGATTTATGTGCTCAGAACATTCATTTACTTTATGTACCTATTAATAATGATACATGCCTATTTCATTTAGTAACTTCAGAGAATCTTCCCGGTGATAAGCTAACACTATTTAACAAATATCATCATCCCTTTAAAAACAAAACAAACAAACAAACAGCAAGAAACCTGTCTACCAAAGCCCCTAATGATGTACACTTTTTTAGGAGCCATGTTAATAGAATTAAAGAGATGTAATCCCTTACTATACTGGGACCATAACTGATTAATCAATCAATCAAGCAATTTAGAGGCATCTATTAAGAGCCTTCTATCTTTAAAGACTTATACTGAGTGTTCAGATATAAGGACAAAAAAAAATTAAATAGTTTGTGTCTTCAAAGGGCTTAAACTCTATCAAGAGAGAGCTTTGGTAGAAGGAGTTTCCTTAATGTTTTCTACTTTTATCAAGGAAAGCATGGATCTGAATTGATATTCTGCCATCTCCAACAAAGAAAACTATCATATTTATACTTAGCTTATTTATAATCTAAAATACTGATGGTTGTTGACATTTGGGAAGAGAAAATTCATTTGGATAGGCTGCAGGCTAAAAAGGGGTAAGGAGAAGGAATTATGAAAGATGTTTTGATATTTTTGAACTTGTGATAATTTACTTGGCACTGCAATCTTAGGGAAATTAAAAGTTAGGATACAAACTTTGTAAAGCTCAAGGAGAAAAATAAACACAAGAGGAAAAAGATTTGACTGTTTTAAAATAAAATAGAACAGTTATTTGAATGAAAGACAGAGGATTAAGAGCATCTTATTTCAGGAAGTATGGAGATCTGAAATTTTTTAGACATTTATAAATTATATTATATTTATCTTTTGTCATGACCCAAGGAAAAGCTCTCTGCTCTCCAAGTTCTCAGAGAAAATAATACAACAGAAGTTGTTACTGTTGAGTCATTTTTTTAACATGACACTTTATGACCCCATTTGGAGTTTTCTTAGCAAAATTACTGGAGTTGTTTGCCACGTCCTTCTCTGGCTCATTTTACAGATAAGGAAATGGAGACAAGCAAGGTTAAATGACTTCCCCAGGGTCACATAGCTAGTAGGTGTCTCTGGCCAAATTTGAATTCAGGAAGATTAGTTTTCCTGACTCTAGGCCCAGCACTCTGTCCACTGCATCACTTAGGTACCCAGAAGTACTGCAAAATAAAAATAAAGAAAAATAATATTGAGAGGGAGTAGTACAAGAACCTTATATGTATAAAGATGCTGGAGGATATAAGATTGTGAGGAAGAAGAGAAAGGGGACAAGGAGCACCGCAAAAAAACAACTTGAAGCAAAATGATAGAAATGAAACTTCTTCAAAATGGGAGGGAACTGGAAACTCTGAGAATAAAGCAGATGCTTGTTCTTCAAGGGATGGTGATGATGATATGAATCCACAGTCACATTAACATGAGAGGTAATTGAGTCCTTGAAAAGAGATGGCTATTGACTTACCTTGAGGAATGCTGAATCCAAGAGGTTAAAGAAAATCAGTTGAAAAAACACTGAGTCCCAGAAGAGTGAGACAAAAAGTGGGGAAAGGATCATGCTACAGTAGTCAGTTGAAATTTCTACACAATAGTTCCCAACCAGTTTCTCCCATTCCCTCATAGTGGTCAAGAATTGGAATAAATGCATATGGTACCAGGCTTTCTGGAGGGAAAGGATGACCTGTAACATTAGAGACAGCTAGATGGTACAATGCACAATGTCTTGAATTTGAATTCTGAAAGATCTGAGTTCAAATTTGGATTCAGACACTTACTGCATGACTATCGACAAGCCTTTTACCTACTCTAAGCCTCAGTTTCCCAGTCTATAACATGTGGATAATGATAGTACATATCCCATAAGGTTTATCCTGGGGATCAAATGAATTACCCTAGGAAAAACATTTGCAAAACTGAAAATACACTCTATCGATATGGCTACAATTATCAATAGCAAAGGCAACAAGTCAAAAATAACAGAGTAATTATAAGGGACAGAAACTAACTGCTGAAGAAGAATTCAAGGAAAAGAGCCTTCTCCAAAGAGGGTACTTAAGGGAAATTAGTCAAAATCCCCTGGGGAAGGTGAAGGTATCAAACTCTATAGGTCCCCTTGAAAAGACAATGAAGAGAGTCCAAGAACATCCATAATGAATCAAAAGAGCAATCCAGAATTCAACTGGCAATATCAAAGAAATAAGTACACAAATTGGAATTCTTCTAATAAAGGACTAGTAATTTTAGGGATTAGTAATTTTACAATAAAAGACATACACTGTCCAAAACCAAAGACTGAAAAAAAGTCAGCAAAGGAGCACGGTGACATATGACTGTAGCCTCCCACACACATACACCAGTGAGGTTGAGGCTAAAGATGAGACAGGTGGATCTCTTGAGCTCAGTTCAGAACTGTGGTGGGCTATTCAGATTAGATGATTGTAATACATTTGTTATTAACATGATGAGCTCCTGGGAGAAGACAGGGGCACCAAATTGCCTAAAGAAGGCAAATCAATAGAAGTTGGAAACAGAGGAAGTAAAACCATCCATGCTGATTGATAGAGAGAATGACTTCTGAGTAACCCCAGCCTGGAATGATGAATAGATCTAGTCCTTTAAAATGAAGACAACAAAACTGGAATGCAGAAACTTCAGAGGCAGAAGGAAAAATGGTGCAAAACAAAACAAAGACCAAAGAAGCCAGATTGAGAGAACGTATGAGAACTCTGTTGAAAATAATGCTGAACTTGATGGCAAGAGAGCTCTCCCAGTGACACATTTCAATATAATTTCCCCAAAATTTTACAGAAATATTGCCCAGAAATATTAGAAGTAGAGACTATAGATCGAGTGAATCTGAAGAACATCAACAGAAAGAAACTCCACATTTAGCTTACTAAGAAATATCAGTAAAATTCTATAACCATAACTTTAAGGTACTCATTTTGCAAAGAGTGAGGGAGGAAAATGCTTCTGCACTTTAAGGGGAAACAATCAAAAGTGCACAGGTTTAATATATTGCTTTTTACAGCAAAATAAAAAATACAAATGATTTTCTGAAGAACAAATAAAATAATTGGGAATTCAGTGAAGGGAGGAATTTGCACAGTTGCTTAAAAAGTTATAGAGATGAGCAGGGTTTATTCTGAGGAAACATCTGAAAGTAACACATTTTCAGATAATACTGAAAAATTTTAAAAAAATGAAATGTTTGTTTTTGTGTGGCTAGACAAAGATATTAATGTGCTATGGAGAAGGATTTTTTTTTACTCCCCTTCACCCCCATCACATATTGCCTTCTCAATGGTATTCTGACAAAGTAGCATGAACAAGATAAAGAATTAAAATAAAAAGTACAACAGGGAAAATCATGGAAAGAAGTGAATTAATTGTTTAGGGGGAAAATCTCAATTCTTCACTAGTAAATCAATATTACACATAGCATTTGTTTTTTTGTAGTTCCCTAGGACAGGGATCCTAAAGCATTTTGCAAAGGTTTTATTTTTTTTAAGTTCCAAAAAGTACAGTGTTCACTGTGGTGATGGAACAGAATGGGTGTGTGTCTATCTATATCTATATCTGCATCTGTACAGATAGAGATATAGATTGGATGATCCTGAGTCTGAGTCAGGGGATTGACCATGTTTAGAAGCTGCTATCACCTACAACTCATCATAGCTCATTGGCTATGTAGTATAAGCCTAACAATAATATAGCTAGATCAAAAACTATGGCACTATCTCTGATTCCCTATTCTGAACTACCAGTGAGTCACAGGGAAGACTAATAATAGCTAGCAGTAATAACAGTGAAGATTTATATAGTATCTGCTATGTGCCAGGTCCTGTGTTAAATGTTTTACAGTTATTATCTCATTTGATTCTCACAATAACCTAGGGAGGTAGGTACTATTATTTTCCACATTTTATAGATGAGGAAAATGAGGCAAATAGCAGTTAAGTGATTTACCTACATAGCTAGTAGTAAATTTGAACTCAAGTCTTCCTGACTCCAGACCTGACTCTTAACCTACTCTTTTGTCAGAAAAGATGTTTCTACTAATAAAGTTCTGGAATAGGGAGATAGGTGGTGATGATTGCCTGTCTACATCACCATGTTGAGAATTCATGCTCTAGTATATGACATATGGAACCCCCTTTTTATTGTCCATTATCTGATTTTTCTTTCTTTCTTTTGTCCTTAATGGACCTTTCAGAGATTATAGATTAAAAGGTTGAAGAAATCTCAGAGGTCATCTAATGCAACTCTTTAATTTCCAGATAAGGAGATTAAGGCCCAGAATTTGTAATTGCCTAAAATCACACAGGTATTAGCAGCAGATCTAGGATATGAACCCACTCCCCTAATTGAAAATCCATTTCCCTTTCCCATATCAAAGTCTTTAAGGTCAGTAATCTTGGCACTATCATTTAATGTTTCGATTGAACTCTGTTAAAAAGACATATTTACCTTCTCAAAAAAGGGTAGATAAATAACCAGCAATTTAACTGTATTTATTGAGTGCCTACTATGTGTTAATCTGTATCCAAAACAGCCTGCCGATATCAAGATATTACTAAAGACGTTCAAATTTTGGCACTGGAAGATTAAAGTAAAAATACCCTCAGGAATGGAATGATGGAAATGCTGACTTAAATTGACTCAAAGTTAGGGCAAAGCAGTAACTGTTAAAGAATAAAAATGCTGCTTAAGGGCTTTAGATGAAAACTAGCTCAAAGCATCAGAAAACCTTTATATGGTATCCAATAAAAGCTACAGTGAGAAAAGTGACAGTTGAGCAACTGTGACAAGATCTTTTGCCTTTTTCTTGTAATAATGCTGTATCTTCAAATGACAGTGTGACAAATAGTCAGTCAAATTATCCTTCCCCCTACCCCAAATAACTGAACTTCCTTTACAATGTTTGCTAAATCAAACTAGATCTACATGGAATTTATATTCACTCTTCTTCCAAAGGCTGATCTACACACAAATAATGGAATAGATTTCATGGTTGGTTTGTGGAAATATATTTCTGACTGTCAATAAAAATACCAGTTTCTGCCAAAGTATAAAAAAGATAAGAAATATAGTGGAAGGAGGAACAGCGACATTATAATAGAACACAACAGAGATAAGCATAGACAAATTCTGAGTATGTGTGTGTGCACGCATGCATGTGTGTACAAGGTGATGTATTTTCCATTCCTATGAAACTTTCAGATAATTGGAAAAGGGACAAACAGAAGAGGATATGGGAATAAAGGGTCAACGGAATAGGATCAAGTTGCTCAGTTAAGTTGTGGATGGGATGTTGTGTCAGTAAGCACCCCATCACACACAGGGGGACCTGCTCCCACAGGTTCTTAGATCTTCATAAAAGGAAAGGCAACTTTTGATGGGTTAACCATCACTTTAATCAAGCACACGTATCATTCCTTTAACCAAGGACATATAACATTCACCTAGTTTAGGGGAGTCAGCACCCTAAACTTCAAAGAAAATACAGAGAAATTAAAAGTTAACAGACATGGCTTCCTCTGCCTGAATTCAACAGATAGTTCCAACTGCGTGACCATAGTTAGCAGAGAGGGAAGTACAACATCTGGGTTCTCAAAGCTGGCACTCCTTAGTGGCTTCCCAGAGACCTCATCTGGCTAAACACTTCCAGTCGGTAAGCCCCCAAATAAAACTGCACCTCAGAGATTTTATACACTTTTTAGAGCCAGAGAACATCATATCCCTTGAGAACCAGTGCCTCATTAAAAAAGCCATAGATCGAGGGGGGCGGAGCCAAGATGGCGGAGTAGAAAGACTCACATTTGCTAGCTCCGAATCCACAGCCCATAGATTTCCTGTAAAAAAGAACTCCTGACAAATTCTGGAACAGTGGAAGCCGCGCAGCAACACAGTGAAGGAGATTTCCGTTGCAGAGAGCCCTGAAAAACCAACCGCAAAGGTACCCCAGACGGGAGCGGAGCCCTGCCCTGCGGACTCCTCCCCTCCTCCGCCCAGGCCGCACCACATTGAGAGGAGCGAGCAGAGCCCAGCAGGTGTCAGGGACCTGAATCTCTGGCAGCCGCGAAGGTCCCTCCACCCACAGACGCACAGGTCAGTGAGACAGATGGGCTGAGAGGGGAGCAGGGTATCTTCGGGACTCGGACCCCCTCGGGAGGTGGTGGCCGGGGCAGGGGCAGAAGCAGCTCCACCAGAGACTCCCAGAGCAGGCAGAAGCTCCACCCCAGCTCCATTACAAAACATCTCTGCATAAACCCCCTGAGGGAACTGAGCCTGAGAGGCGGCCCTGCCCCCACCTGAGAACCAACAGATAAGCTCCCATTGAAGAGCAGTCAGGCCTGCTGCCAAAAGCCCTGAGGCTGGGGAGCAGCATTTGAATCTCAGACCCCAAGTAGTAGCAGGGCGGATCTAGGCCAGGGGGTAGAGAGGACTCTCAGAAGTCAAGTAACTGTCTGGGAAAATGCCCAGAAAAGGGAAAAAAACTAAGACCATAGATGGTTATTTTCTTGAGAAGATGATTCCTCCATTCCTCTCTGATGACGATGAAGAGATATGCTTACCATCAGGTAAAGACATAGGAGTCAAAAAAGTCATAGATCTTCCTACAGATCTTCCCAGGTCAGACACTAGGTGGGCAAGATTCTCTTTAATCACATTCAAGGAGAGACATTATACTTCCTGATCATACTAAAACAAAAAGAGTATAAGATTCTATTTTACTTACCATTACAGATATACTTCCATCTTTATTAGAAATCTCAGAAAATGGTAGAGAATAAGAGATGGAGGTCCTTTAAATGTGATTTTTTTTTTACCTATTAGAAAATTTTCAGCGCAACTAGATGGTGTAGTGAATAGAGTGCTAGGCTTGGTGACAAGAAGACCTGAGTTCTAATCTGCCTTCAGACACTTACTTAGCTATGTAAGCCTGAGGAAGTCACTTACACCTGTGTGCCTCAGTTTCCTCATCTGTAAAATGAGGGAGAGAAGGAAATGGCAAACCACTCCTGTATCTTTGCCAAGAAACCTCAAATGGGGTCATGTTGAATGTGACTGAACAACAACAAAAAACAAGAAGAAATTTTAATCTATTGATTAAATTTAATTAATTGATTAATCTACTGACATTATCTGTGGTACCAATGTACCATGTAGAGAAAGTAACTAATTCTTCCATAAAGTAGATCTAAACAGGGATGTGTTGGAAAGTGTTTAGCCAGCCCTCTGAAAATGCAGGACACACTTTTATGTTTAATCTGCCTTTACCTTCTTTTTCATCATTTTCTCAAGTCTCTAGACAATCAATAATAAATAAAGCCCTTATTTGTAGCATTTGTTCATTTTGTCAGTTTGACTTGGCTTCAGCTTACCTCTGGACTATGGGGGAATTTAGAGATCAAGTCTAAGCCCTTAATTTTAAAATAAGGTCCAGCCTTGTCTGAAAGCATACAATGACAAATCTAGAATTCAATGTTATGTCCTCTGATTCCAACTCTAGTGTTTTTGGTTTTTTTGCCAATATATTTTCCACTATGGACATTCCAATGATTATGAGACTAACACTCTACAAACAATCTAAAAAGATATCCAAATTAGGCATAGGAGATACAGAGAAAGTAATAAAATATTGTCTGCCTATTTTCAGTTGCTAAATGCCTAATTCTCTCCAACTTCTAAAGAAGTCTGTCCTGTCAGAGTGCTGAATCAAATTTTATATTAACATAGTTTCATGATCTCCCAAACAGGTTATAGAGGGAGAAGAAGATCACACCAGCAATATTCAGACAAGCAGTCAATAAACATTTATAAAGTGCCTGCTATGTACCAGGCACTGTGCTAAGTGCTTGGGATACAAGAAGAAGTAAAAGACATTTCCTGACCTCAAAGGATCTCTCACTCTAATGTGGATATCAACCTAATAACACTGTGGGTCATGCCCAAGCGGAGAATTTTTGAAATGCCAATATTCAAATACATTATTACAGTACAAAAATTATATTGGAGGGGTACCACCACCATCATCATTAGCAGCAGCAGTATCCTAATCATTTAAACCTTAGATTAAGATAATTTATTGAATTAGCTATCCAAACATATAGCAGGGTTTTATTGAGAAATAGGACAGCTGAGTTTTGAATGGGAGGGTAGGGAGGAGATTCAAAAAATTAAGAATATAAATTCTATCTAGGTAAGCTGATCTACCTGGGCTGCTCTATGTATGTGGTATAAATGTGTGCATATCTATGTGTTTGTTTGGTAAGGGGTGGTTTTAGTGAGTACCATCAAGGCACTAAGTGCCTTCGATAGGAGAAAGGAAGATGGAATGTCTCAAATAGCTTGGCTGAAAATTTAAATCCTCTATCAACAAGTTGTTGAGAACAGATGGTTATTTAATGATAAATAACATTTAATGGATACATCTACATGTACAAATATTGCAAATAAATACTGTCATTATGCCCTTAATGATATGATGGCACTTTTTAACACAAGGACCATACATATTACACTGACACATATAGAACTATTAGGACAAATTGGATAATTGTTTAACTTTGCATAATAGTTAAGCTTTATTATTAGGTCCTGATTTGATTTACGGTTCTTGATTTTTATACATCAAATAGAAATTATTCTTTTCCTCCCTCCTCCTCCTATAAACAAAACTCTTAATGACCAATAATAACACAATAACCCAACTGAATAACCTAATTAAAGACCGGGAAAATCCTATAGGAAAAGTCCTCCTGAATAGGGAGGTCTAAAGCTATGTTTTCTTTTTGTTTTAGGAATTTGAATTTGTACTTACCCAACAAGTATAGAGTGGTATCATGGAAAGAGAAATGAACTTGAAGTCAGAAGAAATAAGTTAGTGTCTTGATTCTCCTATCAGCTAACTATGCAACTCCAGGCAAATCATCTAGCCTCCCTAAGCTTTAAATTTCTCATCTGAAAAAGATGGGTGGCAATACTTCAACTAATAACCTTCCAGTGCTGCTGTTGAGATTTGAAATTGTAAAACACCTTGAAAACTGTAAAATGATCTATATGTAAGCTATTTTTTCACAAGTTTTTTTTCCCTCCAAAAGAGCCGAGGAGGAAATCAAACATTCTTTGAAGAAACTTGGCTTAGAAAAAGAATGCAACAGAAAAGTGGAGTGGTGAAGGGAACTGTTTACTTATAGAATCATATTCTGAATTATAGATAATGAGTCTTAAGGACCATGCAGCTAGGAGATTGGATATATGAAGAATTCTAGGTTTAATTTAGGTGTCACAGTTACAGTCAATAACACAGTCACACACACACACACACACACACACATATATACACACAGACAAACACATATATACATATATATACATAAAATATGCATATATACATATGTACATATTTGTGTTTAATGGTAGCCATTTCCACAGTGGGGGAGAAAGGAAGGAAGGAAAGGGGAAAAGATAAATATACAAGATAATTTTGTACATATGAAAGGAAGAGCAGTTTTTCCATAGTAGGTTTGTAGTTTCACCTGCAATCATCTGTTTATTGTACTATGTTATGGAAATCCTTGTTTTAATTCATAAATTAAAAATAAAAAAATCAGTTTTGTGAATAACCCTGATTATATTTGATAACCAAAAGAAATCATTGTACATCTAGTGAACTTGGTCTCCTCCTTATTTCCAAAATTCAACAGCCAAAGCTATTCTGGAGGAGAAACCATTTGCCATAAATATTTATTTAAAAATATGACTTTTATAAGGAACAACACAAAATATGACAGAAATATATGAGTAAAATCTATTGCCTCTTGGATAAGTACTAAAAACATATGATCAGGCAACTTAAAATAAGAAAGAAAAATTATCAGGTTTCATTTGAAAATTATGCAAACATTTCCACAATCAGAAAAATGTCAA
>CM053771.1:334819629-334883957 GCA_028658325.1 Potorous gilbertii
GAAAGTATATGTAGAACCTATACAGAATTGTATGCTGTCATGGGGATGGAGAGGGGTAGCGGAGGAAAGGTGTAGGGGGCGGGGATAAAATCTTAATTTTAAGGAAGTGATTGTAGAACATTTAAAAATAAATAAATAAATTTAAAAAAAAGAAAATAATGATCTTAAAAAAAAGAAAGTAAATGGGAGACTTCAAATCTATTGGTGAGTTGGGGGGTGTCTATCTTAAGCATGTGAAGCATAGTGGGGAACAGCATAGCCTGTTCCAACAGGCTTTAGAGGCTGCAGAAGCAGATTTTGTAGAGTGCTTAGAGCTTGGTCAGACATCAAAGATGTCAAGGTCATCCACTGCATCCTCAAGCATTGTCAGTTGTCTTGATTTTTGTCTTGCCACTGGACTGTGATGACTGGAAGACAGAGTGATGACTCCATGCAACTATGCCTTACTTAAATACAATAAATATGCATGAGTCAAAAATATTGCCCTTACAATTTTATCATATTTACTTACCTCAAAGTCCTGTGGCAACAGACAAGTGGCAAAGCAGCATGTGTGAATACACAGAGAGTGGTAGTCACACCTGCACACAGGTGGCCCAGGACATAGGGTTGTCTTCTCTTTGAACTGAAGCAAGGATCATTTATTACTGAAGATTTGGGCAACTCATGGCTTTCTCATCACCAACACTGTTTTCTGTTTATTTAAAGACTAAAATATTTGTAGATGGGTCCTTGTAACAAACAGTGGTATTTAATAGACTATGGCATTGTAAGAAGATGAGACATTGTGAGACTGACAAAGGTGATGTGTGTTGCAGAATGCTGGACTGATCATAGATTTATCCTCTCCAGGCTCTACGTTAACATTCAAAAAAATGGTAACCCCAAGACAAGACAACTACCAGAAAATTTAATGTCAACAGATTAGAGCACTTCTTTGTGTGTGAGTAGTTTATGACAAAGTTGGAGGGAAAGCTGAGCCAATACACACTTGACAACAATGGAGTAGAAAAGAAGTGGCCAACTTTCAGAGAACACTTGCAAACATCTAGATTAGTTTGACAAAAATAATGGGGAAATTCAGGTGCTACTAAATGAAAAATGAGAATTCCACAGCATTTTCCAGCAGGATAGTCTCTAAGAAGGCAGAATTTGACTCCATCAAAAGTAAAGTGCAAGTAAAGCTGAGTGAGTTGTAGAATTCTTGGCTCAGTAAGATGGCAGAGGAAATTCAGTTTTATGCCTGTAGTTACAAGCCAAAACATTTTTATGATGTCCTGAAGGCTACTTATAGGCTGAAGAGCTATGGTGCATCTCAACTACTCAGCTCTGATGGAGCCATATTGATTAGTGATAAGAATATGATCTTTGAAAGATGAGCTGAACATTTCCATAGCATTCTCAATAAACCATTAGCAGCTAATGTGGAAGCCATTAAATCTTTACCTCAGGTTGAAAGCAATCCATCTCTAGCCCAACTTCCAACTAAAGAAGATGTTTTGAAGGCAATTAAGCTCTTTTTGTGTACCAGATCACCTGATACTGATTGTATTATCAGCTGAGATTTAAACGGCAGGGGATCCACGGCTCATAGAAAAGCAGACTGAAATCTTCCATGTTATGTGGCAAGAGGAGGTTATCCCCCAGGAATTCAAGGATACCTCCATTGTCCATCTCCATAAAGGAAAGAGAAACACATTGCTCTGTGGCAATCATTGGGGCAGAAGTCTTTCTCTTAATCACTTCTGGAAAGATTCTTACCTGAGTCCTCCTTAATAAACTAATCCTTCACATGAGAGATGGTTATCTACCTGAAAATCATCAGAAAGGGTCGAGACATGGTTGATATACTGTTTGCTACCCAACAACTCCAGAAGAAATGCAAGGGGAAAAATAGAGGCCAGTACACAATATTCACAGTTTTTCATACTGTCAGTCATGAGGGCTTGTGAAAGATCATGGTGAAATTTGATTGCCTGGGGAAGTTCATCAGTATTGTATGTCACTTCCATGATGGCATGCCTTCATGGATTCTAGATAATGTATTATATGCTCATGCTTTCCTAGTCATTAAGGGAGTAAAGAGGGCTTTTTAGTACGATGTTTTTGCAATGTTAGTCTCCTTCAACTAGGATGAAAATGGCATTCTGGTCAACTACCACACTGGTAGTAAATTATTTAGTATGAAAAGACTACAAGTCAAGGCTAAAGTGAAGGGAGAGTTTGTACATGAATTTTTATTCAGAGTTGATTGTATACTCAGTGTAGCCTCTGAAGTTGATATATAAGAGTATGGATCGATTCTCTGACACTTGTTCTAACTTTGGTCTGGCAACACCAAGAAAAGTTTCTCCATCAGCCAGCACCACATCTATAAATGGAACCATAAGTCACACCAAATGCAAAAATTTTGAATAAATATATTTACCTTGGCAATATGCTTGCCAGTATGTACACATAGATTATGAAGTTGATACACTCATTGTCAGAGCTAGATCAGTGTTTGGGAGGCACTGAAGGAAAGAGGTGTCAAGTTGTCCACCAAACTGAAGTTCTACGGAGCCATTGTGCTGACCTCACTATTGTGTGCCTGTGAAAACTAAACAGTATATGAGAACCATGCCAGGAAATTGAGTTGCTTGCATTTCAATTGTCTTGGAAAGACTTTAAGATCCCCTAACAAGATAAGACATTCAAGTCCTTTGCCAAGCTGAACTGTCAAGCATTCAAAGTACTACAGAGAGTGCAACTCCAATGTTCTGGTCATGTTCAAAGGTCAAATGCACATTTGCCTAAAGACTATTTTATACAAAAATTCACAGTTTATAAAAAAGTTAGAAGCTATACAAGGACACTCTCAAGGCTACTCTGAAGAACTTTGGAATTGATGGTGAGATGTGGGACATACTGGCACAAGACTGCCCAACATGTTGTGTCTGCACCAAAGAAGGGGCCTTGCTCTAGGAGCAAAGCAAAATTTACAGTAGAGTAAAAGAGAAGATGAGATGCACAAATTTAAAGACATCTCCATTCAAAATGTTTATATCTGTGTCTGACCTGTGGTACAGTCTTCTGAGCTGGTATTGGTCTAATCAGTCACAGTAAGACACATTCTACCTTGACCCCAACATAATGATGTCATTTTGGTCCTTTTTAAGCATTGACGGATAACGATCATTGTAGAAAGACTGGACTCATACTTTCACTGGAACAGTGAAATATCCAGTGCGGAAATTCTAGTAATTACGGTACAGTAGCACCTTCCCATACCTTAGAGTTTTAAAGGGGGCTGAGAGACCTCAGAGGCCAAGCAATTTTTTGAGCATCGCATAGAGGAGAACATATGTCAGAGACAAGACAGGAACCCAGGTCTTCCTTGCTCACATTAATCAGGGTATTTAATTAACCAGAATGCCTCATTCTCTAGTCTTATTAGAAAATAAAGTATAGCACACTGTGAAATGACGCAATCCAAATTTAGAGTCTCCCCTCACTTCAGTCCACCCTCCATTTAGCAGTTAAAATTATTTTCCTAAAGCACATAGATTAACACGTCACTTTCCTAGTGGGTAAACTCCAGTGGTTCTCAATCATTCTCAATCAACTCCAAGATCAAGTATAAAATCATCTGATTGCATTCTAAACCCTTCATAACCTGTCCAAGTCTCTTCCTGCCTTCTATTTTTCCATGTTCTACCTGGTCCAGTGATGCTGGCTTCCTTGGGATTCCTTAAACCAATATGCTCTATTGTTCAACTTTGAGACTTTTCGCTGGTCGTCCTTCATGTCTGTAATGTTCTTCTTCATCTCTGCCTCCCTATTTTGATGGCTTCCCTCAAGTCCTTACATTAAAATCCTACATTGTTCAGGAGGCCTTTCATATTCCTTCTTAATTGTAGTGTCTTCTTTCTGCTGATAACTTCTTATTTATACATGATTGTTTGCATGTTGTCTCCCCCATCAGATCGTCATCTCCTTGAGGGCAGGGACATCCTTTGGCCTTTCTTTGTGCCCACAGTGCTCAGCACACTGCCCGGTATATAACAAGTACTTAATAAATGTTTATTAATTGAATGACAGACATCCGGTTTCAACTCCTCATCACAACCCTCTCAAACTATGACTCTGTGCTCCTAATTTTTTCTGCCTCTTCTATTTCCCTTCCTCAAGCCATTCAATCCAAAATCTTCCTAAGACATGAATAGAACCATGTCAAATTTCTAAATAAAAACAAGCAAACAAACATTTCAATGTATCCCTATTATTCTTGGATCAAAAAACTACATTTTTTAGCAAGTTTGTTATAATTCTCAAGCCACAATTGCTATCTACTTCAAATTTTCCTTAAATTCTTTCTCGGATCTCTCTTTTGCTACCTTTAATCCCCCACTTGTATTAAACATTGTCCCTTGATGTACTTTTTGTAACCTACTCAAATAAAATATAAGCTCCTTGAAGGCAGGGTTCATTTCATTTTTGTCTTTGAATCACCAGTATCTGGCATGGTATCTCAAACATTTTGAGCAATTATTAAATGTAGGTTGACTTGCATATTGCTTAATCGAATATTCAGAGTGACTGATATAATTAAGAATTTGCTGTGATGGACACAAAAGAGGGAAAAAAGCTCCTTTCTATAGCAACTTGACGTTTTCAAAGTGGTTTTTTTCTTTAAGGGGGAAGGCAATGCAGTTGGGGTTAAGTAATTTGCCCAAGGTCATACAGGGAATACATGTCCAGTGTCTGAGTCCGGATACGAACTCAGGTCCTCTTGACCCTAGGGTCAATGCTCTCTATTTACTGTGCCACCTAACTGCCCCTTCAAAGTATTTTGTCAAAAAAACTACTGAGGGCAGATATTATAAACATTATAATCCCTATAGATGAGGAAAATGTGATTTGTAGAGATTAAATGACTTATCAGTAACCCTACAACTAGTAGGTATTGGAGTTGAGACTCAAATCCAACAGAGAGAACCTCCACAGAGAGAACATTCTTCTTCAATTCTTAAGGAACTTCAAAAAATATGTATATATCACTCAGAGGAACCTGACAGTGGGGGACTGAGCAAGGATAGAAAGCTCATTCCAAATGGAAAGCATAGCATGAACAAAGCATTGAAATTAGGTACTATAAGGAATGTTTAGGAAATCTAATGTTTTTCATTTTGAATGAAACATTAGGGTTTACAAAAAAGTAGAGAGATATAAGGTTGGACACCTGGATTGGAGGTCAGCTTAAGGAAGTCCTTGAATAATAAGACAGGGATTTTAAATGTAATAATAAAAAAATACTAAAGGGGGGAAACTATTGCCAGAAGGTAAAGGTAAAAATTTGTTGCCTAGAGGAAACCAAAATAGAAAATTCTATAACCCCAAAGAAGATGTATTCCATGACTAAGATAGAATTATATTTCTATAGATAAAGATTTAAAATATGTTCATATATACTCTATCAATGTCGTTTAACCTGTGATTTGACTATGGGCATCTCAGTAGTATGGGTCTAGAACATGACTTATCTAGAAACATAAGGATAGGAAGGGGGAGCAGAGAATTTTTAAATTCTTAGATTTATTTTCTTAAAAAAGTTACATTTATTCAGGACCTTTAAATTATAAAGCACTTCATATAAGAGATCTCATTTGATTCTCAAATATTCTTATTAGTCAGTCAGGTAGGGTGTATCTTAGCCCCATGCTAATGATGAAAGAAAATGAATTTCAGAAGTGATCTTTATGATTCTACTTCTACATGTATTCTAATAATTGAACATGAAATAAGACAATTCTGAGAGAAAAACCTGTAAGGAAAGTAGGTAGGATGAAAATTGCTTTTCTTCAAAATGTCTTTTTTACTATTCTTTCTTGTATTATTAAATGGCAAAATAACCGTGAAAATGATTATTCATAACCAAAAGACACATTGTTCTTATGCCTTTCCTATATATTGCTTCAAACTCTAATGCTTATTATCACTTTTCTCCCTTTCTTTTTTCCTCCCTCCCTCCATTCCTTCTTTCTTCTCATTTTTCTCTTTTAATCCTTATTCCCTTTCTTTTGTTTTCTCTTTCTCCCTCTCTCTTTCTTTCTCTGTCCCCCTCTCTCTTGTTCTTTTTCAACTCTTCTCTCTTTTCCTCTTTTTCTCCTTGTCCTGTATTTTCTTTGTCCCATTTTCCCTCTCCTCTCTTTTGTCCCTCCCTATTCTATTCCTTTCTCTTGTCTCCTCTTTCTCCCTTTCACTCTTTTCCCCTCTCCCTCTTCTCTCTCATCTTTCTCTTTTCTTTTTTCTCTCCCCTTTTCTTCTTTTGTCCTCTTTCATCTATTTCTCCTCACCTCTCCTTTTGAGGAACACTTGTGTATACTGTATCTTAGTAATAAGTGAAACTAGAATTTTTTCAGATATACTGGCATAAATTATACATTATCTCAAATTATTTCCATAGTTAGGTCACATGGTCACCTTCAGTTATATTATCAATAATTTTGTAAAATTGCTCAATTATGATGGATTTTACTAGGTCTAAATAAATTTTGGAGGCAGTTACGTCTTAACTTAAAATGCTGCTCATCGTGATTAGGTCATAACCATAAAGTCCTTAAAGCACATCAGTGTTTCATCATGTACTCCTGATCACTGAGGATCTAGGATGGAAATAGCCCTGGGGGTAATGAAGTTCTGTAGATTTCAAAGTCTCCCACTGTTCTGATGCTATAAAATGATCTTGTGGCCTCCTAAGTTCAGAAGCATGGGAAGTTTTATATAGCTACCCCATCAAGGCTCTCCAATTTTCATAAATTAGGGTTTTAATAGTATCTTCAATTATATTTACAAAAGCTATGGAGAAAATTTTGTGTACTGAAAAAAAGACTTTTTTCTTCGCAGTTGTTATTTTGTGCTATTTCCTGTCATTATAATACAATGGCCCTATGATTACTTGAAGTCAAATTATATTTGCTTAGGAAAATTTAAGCAAAAGTCTTGACTTATAAGATCATATTAACACCAAAATGAAGCACACCAGTAAAGTTCACAAACATAATTCAGCTATGTGGTTTTTATACAAATTAAATTTCACAGACAAAACATGATCCCTTGGGACCTTTAATTTCAGCAATTAGACTCTATATTTTTCTGCTGAGATATATAACCAGGTTGTAGTCTTCTTACAAAGATATTTTCAGTATTTTTAAAAGCATGAAGGTCACTATGGACTTGATTTTCATGCAACAATAGAACAACCTAAGTGACATAAGAGCTTAAATTTATGATTATGTATGTATGTACATATGGAGGTATGTGAGCATTTAGATGGTACAGTAGATAAAGGACTGAGTCTAGAGTCAGGAAGATTCTTCTCTCTGTGTTCAAATCTGTTCTCAGACCCTTATTAGCTATGTGACACTGGACAAGTCACGTAACCATGTTTGCTTTAGCTTCTCTATTCTTAAAATGAACTGGAGAAGAAAATGGCAAACCACTCCAGCATCTTTGTCAAGAAAACTCCAAATAAAGTCAGACACGACTAAAACACCTGAACAACAACAAAATATCTATATGTAAATATTCATGTAGGTATGTAAGTGCATTCAGAAAAGTGGTTCTCCATATCTACATATATGGAGAACCACATTTCTGAATTTCTATTTATTTATTGTAAGTACTTGTTCACCAATGAGTCCAAAAAGATGTAATTTTGATGACTTGTATAGCACTATAATACAAAAAGTGACATTGTTGGAGTGGGTAGTAAGATATGGACCAGACTGAGAGCATTAAAACTTTCCCTTAGGTGAGTCAATGTTCACTACTCTGAACTGCCTTGCTCACTTCAACCTGTCCTTATACAAACAGTATAGGTTCCAAGAGATAGACTATTACCATAGAATTATGTTCAGATTTTCCTCAGGCACCTAAGAGAAACCTTAAGAGAAAATACACCTACCACATTCAAAATTCTAGCTCTTGAACCCCACTGCAGTTTGTTTTTTTTTTAAATCTGAGCAATCCATCACTCACCACTAACATAACCAACTAGGTCAAGATATTTACCAAAACAGCTATTTACAGTATTAATGGTTTTATGTCTTAAAAAACTGTTTAATCAACAATGAATCAAAATAAATAATAGTGGCATTACAGAGCTATATATATATATATATATATATATATATATATATGTATGTATATATATATGAATATATGAAAATATATAAATAATAAAATACATCACAAAACACTGCACTGTCAATCAGTGGATTACACTCTCCCTCCTGTATTCTCAGTGTTGATAGTGAAGAATGGTCACATATTTACAGAAATCTGTCAGGGAAGCCCATGAAGAAGGAAAACCCATATGTGTTAGCAACTCTGAGCTCTGTCCTGCAGGCATCTATATTATTTATCCATTTGGGAACATATGTACTATAAATTAAATCTATGATTATTTCATGACTGTTGATCCTGACCACTCTTGAGCTGAGGAAAATCTTTTCTCTTCCATACTTAAACTTAGTATTTAAAAACTCTTTTAATTTACAATCATCCTTTAAAGAAATGTTTAGAAAATGCCAGCTTTTAATGTGACTACTGGCTCCATTTAATCCAGAAAACTTCAAAGCTCATAAATCTATTTTGTCAATAAAGCCCCATCAGTTTGTTTTTTACTCATCTGGATGCTAATATGCCCAATTATAATTGAATTGACTTCATTGCTTGGGTTAACACTAAGTCAACTAAGATACCCATATTCACCACAAAACCCTTCCACGTTTTCCTTCTCAAGTCATAGGTGGCAGCAGAGAGCAACAAGCCCTTATGAGAGGCTTCATTTCTCTCCAGCTCCAGGTGCCATTGAAGGTACTATAGCTAACACACAAGCTCCTACCCAATGAAATCAAATCTCTCTCCATTCATTAGGGATTACTAGGTTGAATCTGTCTGTCACCTGATTGACTTTCATTTGCCACAGTTTGGATAGAGTAGTTATTCAAACATATCTTTGATGTCCTTGAAAGTGTATTTCTTTGTATTCTTTTTTAACCAGTTTTGTGTAAGTGAAAAAGCATTATCTGCCTTTTTGAGATATCAGATTTTTCCCACTTAAAAATCATTCTACATCATTCAAAAAGATTTTAATATTTATATTACAGATCATTTTCTGTCACAAACTGTCCAAACCATGGTTGACAGCTGTTTCTTCATATATATATATTAGCATTGTTATATTAAAACACTATTCTTTTCCCACTCATTTTAGATAACATGTTATCTGTAACAGTGGCAATATTTTGAATCATTTGAGAGTTAATATAAATCTTTTCTTTTACACATAAACATTTTTCTTCCCTTATCATTTTTAAACTGTTTGCTGTGAAATGGGTCTTAAAGAGACAGTCTACTTTACGCTGGTAATGAGATCTAGGAACAACGTATCCAAAATGAATTATGTTGCACAATAAGGGTTGATCAGAGTGTTCAGATCAATTGTATACAAAAATCCACATGATCTGATATTAAGGACCAGAAAATCCAACTGACTCCTATTAAATTTTCCCCACATCTCCCTTCAATCCCTCATGTTTAAAAATTTCAATTACTCTTTCTTTCCTTTGCCCTTTTAGCATAATAAAATGCATATAGACCAGATAAAAATAATATTTATGTATGCACTTCCCAAAAATTTAACAATATAAATCAGGAAGCTATAAAAGAATTTTCTTTTAGAGGATGTAGGAACTTTGAATAGCAAATATAAATGTTTAATTGTGGGAGTAGCCCAAAGCTCTGTACTAAGTTCTCTTCTCCTCTCTCTACAGACAAATCTTAGATCTATGTATCTAGCTGTAGTTTCTCTTCTAATCCCCAATCTCTCATTCCCATAACAAATGAGATATCCCATAATGAACGTTCTCAAAAGCAATTCAAACTCAAAATTCTAAATCAGAATTCATTTTCTTTTCACTCTATGAAATCACTCCAGTTCTACATTTCCTTGGTTCTCTCTAGCACATCACCATACTTCCTTTCTCCTAGGTTCATAAGCTTAGGGTCATCCTTGACTCCTTGTATCTAATCAACTGCTAAACATGTTTATTGTACTGACTCTTCCTCATGACTTTCTTAACGCCCCTTGTTTTCTTTAAAACTCAGCTCATGTGCCATTTTCCGCATTTTGATTCTCTTACTGGTAGTACACTGTCATCCATTAACTTTTTACTTATTTCATCTATATTTGCATATGTATATGTGATTACCCCCCAATAAATGTGAGCTTCTTGAAGACTGGGACGATTGTATTTTTTGTTTTTTTCTTAAAGCCTAGGGTAGTGCCTAACACATTGGAGATATTTTAAAATAAATGTTTCTTGACTGATGCCATCAATATTTCTACTGGAAAGGTGTGAAAAGATCATATCTAGGAAAGTTGTACTTTTTTTTAAAGAAATAATAGAAAGAAGAGACATAGAATGTATTAACAAGGTATAGTCTGATAAGGAAGTCCAGGAATGACAGAGGGAAAGAATGAAGGGACCTAGTATTTTGGAATCATTTCTGATCAGTAGGGAAAAGTAGTTTTCTTTAATAGCAACAATGGGCTTAATTGTAGCCTTTTGGAAGTGGGGAGGGGAAAAAGAATGAAAGGGAAAGTTCACAGCACAGAACAAAAGAAAACTCACAAGGAAGCAAAGAAAAGATGGACAGCTCTTAACACATGTAATATTTATCATACAGGCTTTCTTGAAATGAAAATTTATCACTGCAAATTTTGAATCCTCTCACATTCTGCTATAGATGTGACATGCTTTTTCTTTTGTTTATTACTTTGTATTTAAGTTTCAATATTTGAATTTATATATTTTTTTCTTTTCTCTATTCTGTATTTGAATTCTGGTGTTTGAATCTATAATGAAAAAAACTTTTAAAAATAGAAATAATGGAAACCTTGGGAGGAATTGACTTTTTATCTTAACATTTCTGAAAGAGGATAAGAAACCTATTTAATGTGCACTCAAGGGGTCTGCCAGAATAGATTTCAAAGAGTTCAGAGAAAATGATACATAGGATTACCATGACCAAAAAGGATAAGTTGGACTTTGTAGGATGCTGAGCTCTTTAGAATGGAATTCTAATGACACAGAGACTATTCTAATTAACACAAAAAATGGAGACTGTCTTAGAGAGACTATGTGAATACATATATATATATATATATATATATATATATATATATGGAACTCATTAAATTTTTTTTTAATAGAGAATATGGAAACAAGACCACCTAATGGAGAATATATAATAGAGTATTATGGTCCTAAAACTATGAATGCTCAAGCTCAGAAGCAGCAGCATTCACAAGGGTATACCCCTAATTCAGGGATGTCCTGAATGAGGAAGGCAATAGTCCCTCTTCACTCGATGTAGGATAGAGCACACATATTCTCATCTGAGGACATTGATAAGCAAATGCCTAACCCAAGTAGAGTGGCTAGTATATTGTGTGTATTTGAAACACAAATTTTCTTTTTATTGAACACAAATCTATCTTCTCTTTCTCCCTATATCCTCCCATTAGAAAAAAAAGAAAACCAAAAGTGTAACAAATATGCAATTTAAAAAAACAACAACCCATATTTGTCAGCACATATATGTGCATCACATACACACATATAGATACATGTATAACTCTTCATATATTGCACACATATATGTATGCACATGTACATATATAATACAAATACATATGTATGCTTATGTATATATGCACAAAGTCTTTCAAAGTTGTTAGGCTTTACAATAATGTTGTTAATAACAACATATATTCAGTGTTTGTATACAGAAATGTATATATGTATTTTCTAACATGTATACAAAATATATATAACCGACTATTTTTTTCCTGAGCAAGAATAGACTCAAGGTGCATATTCATACATGTATGCATGCAAACATACCCACATACATTTACATGAATACACAAACACATGTACATGTATTAGTGTATACATGTGCCCACATTTATGCACAAAGCAATTCTCACATGTATGTTATACATTCTTACATACATGTGTATTTAATGTTCTTATATGTATATAACTTTATGCTTAACAACATTGTAAATAAAAAAATACTTTAATGACTTGAGAACTCTTATTAATATAAAGACTTGATAAGAAGAATGTTGAAGCTTCTTTCCACTTCCAGACCATGAAGTGATAAATTCAGGGTACATTCACACATATAGACATTGTACATGCATATGTGCATCTATATGCACATACGTGCACATACCACTACATATTTACAAAAATTCATGTATGTACAGAGATATATGCATACATTTGTAAACATGCATAGATGAACATACAACTTTGTCTAAACGGCCTCATGTCTTTTCAAAAGTGAGGTTCTGTTATTCTTATTCTAAAAACAGAAGAACATGGCATATGCAATCTACAGACCAGTGAGTCTGCATTTGATCTCTGGAATAAGTCTATAATGCATTATTAAGGGTAATTTGTGAGCTTTTAAAGGGAAAGTGATCATCAGTATTAGTCATTATGGATTTCTCAACAAGAGGATATGCCAAATGAATCTCATTTATTTTTTAACAGGGCTATTAAATTGTAGATCAGGGAAATGGTGAAATATTATTCCCAGATTTCAAGAAAGCATTTGGCAAAGTCTCTCATTTTCTTTTTTTTTAAAGACAAGATGGAGAAGGTAGTCTAGACTGCATTAAAGTTAGATAGATTTGGAACTGGCTAATGGTCTTATCTAGTAGGTGATCATTAATGAACTAATTATAAGGTATATCTCTAGCAGAGTGCCCCCAAATATCTGTCCATGGTCATATTTGACATTTCTGTAGTGGCTTGGATTGAAGGATACTTAGCATTTTCAAATTTTCAAATGACACAAACTTGAAACAGAGGTTGAAAGACAGTTACAGTACACCAAAATTCTAGCAAATTAGAATTGACCCAAATATAATTGAAATTTAATAGAATGAAGTAGTCCCATGCATGTGTACAAAAATATATTGCAAATTAAAATAAGTGGGGATTCATGTATAACTTTTAGGAATTTAGAAAGGAAACTGCTGCTCAGACTAATAAGGAGAAACAGGTTGAGAAAATTAAAAGGACAGAAACCTTTGGATGAAGTTACAATGCATCATAGGGAATAATAGTAGTGAAGGAGAACAGGCATATTTGACATGTAGTCTAGACTTTAGAAGAGTGAGCTTTAAGAAATTCAGAGCATAGATGAGTTCTCATAGTCTAAAATTCTGAAAGGAAAGTCAACTCGAGAAGCCCATGAGGGTTTTTAAAACAAAAATCTAAGTAATCACAAGTTATTCCATTGATGAAGAAAAGAAGTGATTTCCAAAGATGTTAAGGTAACTCCATAGATATTACTCAGCAATAGATGATATATGGAAATGGTAAGAAGAAAAAGCAGATGATACATGAAAAATGTAACAAAAGCAAGAAGAACAATGCTTGCTCCTACTTTTCTCATACGCTTATTTGCCCATCTACCCTAGGTAACTAAAAAGATAAAGAGAGTATTAATTTTAGACCTGTTAGAACTCAATAAAGTCATGTAATAGAAACTACAGTGTATTGTATTAAGGAGACCTGGGATTCACATCTAACTTTGATATTCATGATAATAGATTTAGAGCTGAAAGGGACCTTAGCAGTCATCTACTCTAAATCTCTTATATTATAGATGAGGAAACTGAGGGTTAAAGGCATTAAGTGGTGTACCCAAGTTACAGAAATAACAGACCAAATATTTCAACTCAGGTCATGATACCCAATACTTTACCCATCCAATCACAATAATTCTCCTTATTTGAACTTGGTTAACTGATTTTGCATATGCAAGCATCAGTTTCTTCATGAGTAAAAGTAGGTAAATGGGGAAGATGGTCTGCAAGCTTGACAATAATTGGATTGATTGCTTCATTTATTAATTTATAAAAATGTTTGTATAATGCTACTATTCTCATTTGTTTGACTTGATGTGCTATGGTAGGTAGAATAATATAGATATGGGATTATCTCTGCAGGTGGTCCTGCAAATTCATTATGCAGAATTTCCCACCTTCTACTCATTGCCATTTTGTGATTTCTAAATCTTAGAGGTCTTTTTCTGTTAAAAAAAAACCCCAAATAAACAGCAAACATGAAACTTCCCAAGCATCTAGGAGAAATATCTACTTCGAAGCATCAAGAACCTCATTAAAATATACTCCAAGGGACTCAGCAGGACTAAAGATTGCTTATGTATTTGTAAGACAGTTATTAGTTATAGGTCATTATTTAGCTATTGCTGCAGCATATAGAGATAGGCACTACATATATGCAATGGCATATGTATACTGTTGTAATAGAAAACTGGACTTGGAATCAGAAACCTGGGTTTAATTTCTAGCTCCATAATTTACTAGACATATGACCTTAGAGACAATTCATATCACTTCTTTGAATTTCAGTTTCCTCAAAGAGCTATTCACCTTTCAATATTCTTGTGAAGGTCAAAGGAACAGAGTAGATCTAAGATCAATCAGAGAGGCAGATTACAGTTTCATGTTAAAAAAAAATAAAGCCTATTCATTGAAAATTTGTAATAGGCTACCTCAGAGATTTTTAGATTCCTTATCACTTAAAGTCCTCAAGTTGAAGCTTAATGACCACTTGGGTTAAAATAGCTGACTTCTGAAGTACTTTCTGCCTAAAATTCTGTGATCTTATGAGTTAATGTATGTAAAAAATTAGTAAAATTCAAAGAATGTACAAATCTAAGTAATTATGACATTGATTATGGTAATGGTTATAAGTTGTATGGTACATATATGATAATTAGTACTAGAGTTGGAGGTAGAAAAGAAAGAGCTCAGGTCCCACTTCTGATACTTGGCAGTTTTGTGATCATT
Organism: Potorous gilbertii; assembly: GCA_028658325.1. Taxonomy (NCBI): domain Eukaryota; kingdom Metazoa; phylum Chordata; class Mammalia; order Diprotodontia; family Potoroidae; genus Potorous; species Potorous gilbertii. The sequence continues at coordinate 334,834,577 of CM053771.1, forward strand.
GATAAGTCATTTAATTTTTATATCCTCATATTCAATAAACTGGGATTGGACAAGATGGTCTTTAAAATCCTTTCCAGTGGCAATTTATCATTCAATACTGTTGGTGTTCAAATAAATGTCACAGTGTGGATTTGAACCTGCGTTATCAAGAGCTATGGGAGTGAGGCATAGAAACTAAAATCTTACCAAGCTAAGAGAACTTTGTTTGTGTGCCTGATTATAAACTGGACACATGTTTTTTAGAGAGTTTCATCCCGTGGTTGGTCACAGGATTATATATTTATTGATTTTATAATGAAATGCTGTGGCCTTGTATGAGCATATTTTGAAATTTACTAGACATGAAGGAGTCCTATGCATGTGGACAAAAATAAATTGCACAATTAAAGTGGGGATTCACGTCTAGCTTTCAGGCATCAACAAAGGAAACTGCTACTCTGACTAATAAGGAGGAACAGGTTGAGAAACCGCAAATGAAGAAACTGAGACCTGAAGTGGTGGAGAAAACACCCTGAAAAACATCACAGATCATTGAAATAGTGTATGTGTGATAGCAGGATAATTTTCTCCTTTCCTCATGACTCTGGAATTAGGTGCTATTATCACTTCTATTTTCACGGATGTGGATGTGTTTGGCTTAACTGCATCCTATTTTGTTCCTAGAAATCTTGAACAAAGCGTTGCCTTTGCTGGTTTCAAGAGGATTAGATAGAATATCATCTGGGGAAAATTCTTACCCACAGCTCCTACGGTATGGCCATCAGATTTGAAACTGGCGGGTAAGTACTGCTAGTTTAGAAAGAGCAATAATTATAGACACTTGTTTTTCCCCCTGGTGAACTTTAGACAATGTGTTGGTAAAATATTAGACTATCAGAGTACAGGTAATGATAATTCACCTGGGAGATTTTAATACAGTAAAATCATAATGCTAAAAAACAAGAAATCTCAGAAATTATATATTTCTTTAAAATAGGCCTTCATGACCTGTGGCTGATTGGACACTTGTGGCACACCAAAGGATTTCCTCTACAGTTTCCTCTACATATTTCTTGGGCCACTGTATATGTATTTTAATGAAATATTGATATATTTTTGATGGAATGGGAAGATCTTCCCTATCTATTAATAGGCCTATGTGACCTTAGGTCACATGGAAGCCTGAGTCACATGAGTCAGTTCACATGGAACAGGAAGGAATGGAGCAGGAAGGGGGGAACAAGAAGAGGTTCAGCTACAGCAGAACTGAGAGGAAATTAATCAGATACCAATCAGAGCTGGCTTGAGTGAGTGAGGGAGCTTGTTTGTGATTTGTTTAATGGAGCTGGTTTGTGGGAAGTTCAGCAGTGAGAAGGCTTGGGGATGGTGCTGTCCTCTGCATTGTTACAATGTATAGATTTTTGTTACTATGTTGGATTTGGCTTTCTAGTATCTGAAAAAATGTTTTGGTTCTGTCTTCCATCTAGAGAGTCTATTATATTTATAGATTCAGAATTGCTCTGGGATATTCATAGTCATTGTAGTCATCATGAATATCTCATTGGCCCTACAGCCACTTGCTATCTTTTGGCATGCTGCAAATGGCTGCAGGTTGTGCAAGTCTACTTTAAAATGTAGGTATACATACATATATGTACACACAGTACACATATATGTGCATATACATATTATTGTGATTAGAAATAGGGTAAACTGAGGCAACAAAGTTCTTAGAATGCTCAATTTATTGGTAAGTCTAGCAGTTACCAATAAAAGATGTCTTTAGCTCTTCAGTAAACCAAAAGATCCTGAGCTGGGGTTTACAAGACTTCTTAAAGTTTAGGGAAAACAGATAAAAATAAGACAGCACACAGGCAGGCCTTGGGATTGTCATGGTTTCTATTGGAGGAAGGGATGAGATTTTCTTCCTTGTTTCTTTCCTGTGGATAGGTGTTTGATTGTGTCCACCTGTATCCTTTCAAGGATAGCTGATGGTACCAAGATAAAAGGTTTCTTTTAAGTAATTTAAAGGAAAATTGAAATTTTAAATTTAACCCAGAGAGGAAGACTGAACTTCTGAACTTAACTCAGAGACAAAGAAATATGCTTTAAGGTATTATACAAAATGCCAGTATTGGGTACAGAATAGAATCAATTATAAAACAGACTCGATTATATTTCCTGAATGTATACACATATGCATACACACACACCCACCCACACACATATATGTGCACATACGTATATGTGTATTGCCACCTATTCATTTATATATAAGGAAAAGTTAAAATATGGCTTTAAAGTATTTTCAAGTCTATGGTATGGTGGAAATGCATTGGCTTTAGAATGTGAAGAATTGGATTTGAATGAATACATTTAGAGCTCTATAAAATTGCAATAATAACAGTAACAATATTTACATAGTACTTTAAGGTTTACAAAGTCTTTTACAAATATTATCTCATTTTATCCTCACGACTCTGGAATTAGGTGCTATTATCACTTCTAGTTTTACAGATTTGGAAAACTGAGACTAAGAGTAGTTAAGTGACTTGCCCAAGATCACACAACTGTGCAGTATCTACAGTCACATTTGACTTCAGGCCTTCTGCAGGTCTAGCACTTTATTCACCACCTAGTTATCTCTTCTGGTAATGCCACTCTGCCTCTTAATGGTTATGCTTCTAGCCATCAAGCACTATGTAAATCTGAGATGCTTGACTGACTTCCAAGAAAGAAACACAGATTGAGCATGGGTTAGGAACTTGGCATTCTACTAGTTGCTGTGAATACAAAGACAAGACTGATTCTACATTCCATTCAGGGTTCTAAAGCAAATATACATGAAAGTAGAAACAAGGTTATATTGAGAAGGAGTAAAGTTGTTATAATTAATATTGCTAGAAGAAATATTATGAGAACTCTGTATTTATATTTGCAGAAAGCCTTAATTCATTGATATTATTATAGGCACTGAGCAGTCTAAATTTCTGTAAGTTATTGTCATGCCAGCATACTTTTATAAGACCACAGTATTTTCATTTTTCACTCAACTACCCTTTCCAAAGACAATCACCCCAGAGCAAATCAGATGTCTGCATGCTTTTTTAATGTGTTGATCAAATACCACAGTTAAATCTAGCAGGAGCACTTGCTGTGCATATATATTTCCTCTTTGGTGGGTGAAGCAATCTTGATACTTCAGGGGAATCAAATTTTGCCAGTGAGTGATAATGTATTTTCTCTGACATTCCTGAAAAGGAGCAAAACATACTAGCAACAGAGGTGGTATTTTACCTTTACCCTTCTGTGCATTTAAAATATTCTCGTTTTTTTCCTGAATTAAAAAATTACATAGTTTGGTGCTCAGGAAAAAAGCTGGGGACCTTCTTTCAGCACCTACTTTCTGCACATAGGTAATACAGAAATATTTTTGGATTATCATCTTTTGTCTACCCCCTATAGTTCAAAGATTTCAGAAGGACCTGAGTCAGTTATTCACATTCACATTATGAGATATTCTGATTTAGTCTTTAACATAACTGGTACTATGGCCTAATATTTAAAGACAAAGGATAATGGTCATTATGGACATAAGGGAAATTAAAAATAAAATATAAAACCTTATATTGTAAATTAATCACAATATTTGAGATTCTGAAGATATGTCCTGATGACTCTCAGATATAAAAAAAAATATACCTGCAAAAAGTAGCATTTCAGGAAGAAATTAATCCAAAAAAGCTGATCACTTTCTTTTGTTTACAATAGGCCATCCATATACAGGCAACATGATAGAGTGGACAAAGTGATGGATATAGATTCCTAGGAACTGGGTTTGAATCGTTGGTCTACCTTTTCCTAACTGTATAATCCTGGGAAAGTCACTTAATCATTCTGGGCCTCAGTACTTCTGTAAAAAAGATGAGGTTGGATGAAATCCTTTCTGGTTCTAATCTATGATTAGTTTATAACTATTTTTGATTAAAGGCTGTTGTACATAAGCCCTCAATTCTTGGGAAACCTTTAGGAAAAAGTATTTTGTCTTCTCCTGTGGGATGATGATGAGGCCATGGGATGAATTAATTTCTCTGTTGGAATTTAATTTCATTTTGTGGAAATTGACCTACATAATTAATACTATTCCTTCTAACCATTTCTCTGTATTACACTCAGTTGGAATAGGGTAGTGGAGAACAACAGTTTCAACCCAAAGATCCCAGTATATACATATAATCCTGGGAGTCAGATTGATTACCTATTATATGGCATATTTGTCAGTCCTGGGAGACATAGTACTACATAAGGACATTATATAAAGGTATTTCACATAATTCTTTCAATCACCCACAAAGTCTACAACATTGCCTATATTATTCAACCAAATGCATTATATAGGGATGATTTTTTTGGATAAAACTCAATTATTTCATGTGCCTTTATTTATCAAATACATAGCACAAAACATTAACGTGTTAGAGTCTCTTTAAAAATTCTGTCTCATTCTTTGGAAAAACACTATCTGTACAGAAGAACAATGGCCACGACCCATGTTTTTGAATGAACATAATAATAAGCATGTTTAAATATCAATCAGATGGGGGAGAAACTCAGTAATTAGAAAACTTGCCATTTGGGGTATTTATTTTTCTTTCCAACCTTAGAGTAACAGGGAAGGACAAAACTTTTAAAAATCAAATTTCTAGCTCATTTATCTACCTATGCATTCATTTATTGTCAATATTATTATCAGACAGAGAAGGAAAGAAGAAGAAAAAAAAGTGAGGAAAGAAGGAAGACTCTCGTTATTATAGCATCCTAGTCATGGCCATAGTCAAGCAAAGCAAATCCCCATGTTAGCCATATCCAAAAAAGCATTTCTAATTTTGTCCATTAGTTCGCCATTTCTTTTTTAAGAGGTAGGCAGAGTTCTTATTTATCAGTTCTCTGGAATCATGGTTGATCATTTAGGTAATCAGAGTTAAATCTTTCATAATTTTTTTTCACAATATTAATGATATAGTAGACTTAGTTCTTGTAGAAGACCGTAAGTTGCAGATGACTTGCATATGAGTGAAAGGAGTTTCCATACCTAGAGTTCACCACACCAATGATATCACATATCCAGAGCATCCCACCCTTCTCCCTAAAACAAAAAATGAAAGAAAAGCAAAGAAACAGAGTTGACATTTCAAGGAAAATCAATTTGCAAAAGGCCAACATAGAATATTTAAATTACTTGGCTGATAACATTCTTATCTCCCTGTGTGTCTTCAGTATTCATCTGCAAATGAATTATATGTTTTACAAGAATAAAAATACACACAAAACATCCTTTGAGGTCCACTAATTTATCACTAAATGGTACTTAGCCTTGTCTTTTATCATCTTGTATTCTAAGGTTAATTGTGGCTGAATATAGAAGATTCACTCTAAATGTCTTAACATTTGGCGACTTAGATGGTGAGATTAGAGAGAATGTTAGGGAACCTGATTTTTATTTCCTAGTCTAGCTATCTTGGTTCTGTCTTGGTGGTGCTATGATCTAAAGGTGAGAAGAGGTTTCAGTCCCTTTTTTTTTGCCACTATCCTGGTGGGTGGCACTTCTCCCCTTGTCTTTGATTGTCTCTCCAGACACTGGGGGTGGGGGGGGGTGATCTTGAAAGTAAAACTCAGAAAATAGAAAAAATGCTGAAAGGCTCACCTCAGAACCAGTCCAGCTTATCATAGCTCCCCTTTCCCTATTCCCCAGTCTCTCCTTACTTGGAGGGACCTGGTATATCTGAAAAAAAATGAACTCATTATTCTCTCTCTCTCTCTCTCTCTCAGTTCTAAGCCCCAAACCCTGATTGCTGGCAGAAAAACAAAAAAACAGAAAGCTTTAAGTTTCTCTCTCTTCCCTCAGGATGTAGGTCCTCTTCTCTTTTTTGAATGATGGGACATTAATGAGGCAGTTATATACACCCACCATCTGATGGCAGAGGGAGGGAGCGTAGAATGAAAAGACAATGGAAAATCATTACCTTGGAGGTGACATTCTGAGGGCGTTTCAGGGACCTAGCCTCCGTCCCCATGGTTATCTGACCATACAACCCCAGCTTTAGCTCCTGAGGCCATCTCATGGCATTGCTTCCAGTTCTGTTACTACTCTTGTGTCTCTGCTTCCTCCACTCACCATCATTTAAAATGGAAGAGGCCACCCTGTCAGTCACAGGACTGGGGCAAACTCCCCAGGGAACTGAGGAGGAGGAGACTTCATCCTGGGACCTGAGGGCATCTAGTTTTAGTTTTCTTATCTCCTTGGCAATTCCAAGCAACACTAAAGCAGCACAAGGGAAAAATCTGTCCTGTGTGAATCACACTGTGGCAAACTAGATAGATGTAGTAGACAGAAAAGGTCCAAGGGCATTGGCAGTTATTCCCTACAGCCATTAGTAAATTATGATGGTCAGACAGAAGGAAATGATTCTTAAACCTTATCTCCCAAGTCGGCAGCTACATCACCGTCTATCCTTTGCCCCATCTGCACAAGCCTAGCTGCACTGTTCCCATAGTAATGAAATATTTTTTTGTTTTATTTTGTTTCTAATTCCATTCAGATCCAAGAGAAGGAAAGAGCATATTTGAAGGGTCAGTATGGTACAAATAACACAAGCACTGATTCTGGATAAGAGGACCTAAGTTCAAATCTCATCATTGATGCTCATTACCTATCCAACTTTGAGCACAAAATACCTTCCATAGCTTTTGACTTTTAGATATATAAAATCAAGGAACTGGACTGAATTGTCTCTGTAATTCTTTTCAGGTCTAGATCTATGATGTTATTATAGATTCATTTGGAAATATTTTTTAAGCATCTATTAAATGCAGAGAGTCCAGAAAATCCTAAGTTCAGAAAAAGAGAGAAAGTTTAAGTACATTTAAGTGAACTGTAGAATATCAATGATAAGACAAATGCTATTATTGCAAATTAGTTTTACTAAAGCTTAAATGTAATGAATACCTTCTAAATGGAAACCTGGTAAATTCCAGGAAATGATGGTGCTTCAAGAAAGTGAACTTCCTTTTAAGAACCTTTTGTAGAGCTATCTAATCTTTGACAATGCTTAGAATAGTTACCATATACTTTCTTCAATCTTTTCCAAGCATTCATAGATTTGCAATTTTGTAGTTTCCACTGTATCATGGTTCTGGCTAATTTTACCCAAGGATGCATTAGAGATCCTGCTAAAGATTCAAATAACAATTCAAATTCAATTTCAATTCAGTTCAAAATATTCAAATAGGAATGTTGTTCATGAACAACTAATCTATAAAATGCAATGTTTATTCCATAGACTCCAAATCTCAAAGAGGCAGTGTAGCATCATCAAAAACAGGTCATTTCTGGCTAAATTCATTTTCTTTTTGGACAGGATTCCTAAACTCAGCTGCCTAGAATGAACATAATATTCCAGAAGAGATCTGATAAATTATAAGGTACAAAGGGAACATCACCTCCCTATTTCTGGAAGTCATATCCCTTATAGTAGATGAAAGGGATGGTGTAGACAATTATTTAAGCAAAGCTTTTGATAATGTGTCTCATGTTATTTTGGTGGAGAAGAGAGATGTGGATTAGACAATTCAATCAAATTCATACCTCATTGGATGGATGGCGGCAGGAACAACCCCAGGGATCTGTTCTTGGCATGTACTGTTTCCCATTTTATCAGTGATTGGATAAAAGTAAGTATGGCCATTGTATTTTCATTTGACACAAAGTGGAAAGGCAGGTTAACACAGAAGATGACAAAGTCATATTCCAAAAGCATCCAATATCTTTAAGCATTGGACTGATTACAGTAAGATGAAATAGAATCAGGAGAACTATGAAGTTTTATAAAGGTGTATTAAATCAATTCATAATTAAAGGACAGAGGGAACCTAGAAAAGCAATATTTGTTCAGAGTAATTTCAAACAAATATAATATGGAGGTTTTAGTAGCCTGTAAGTTCAATATGAGTTACCTTTGTGATGTCATAGTGTAAAAAAGTTCATGAAATCTTGAAGTGCACTAAGAGGGACATAAATTCTACAAACAGGGAGGTGGTGATGTGGTTCAGTTGTTTCAGTCATGTCAGACTGGGACCCCATTTGGGGTTTTCTTGACAGAGATACTGGACTGGTTTTCAATTTTATTTTCTTGAGTTCAGTTTACACATGAGAAAACTGAGGCAAACAGTTGACTTGCCCAGGGTCACAGCTAGTGTCTGAGAACAGATTTGAACTCAGGTCCTCTTGATTGCAAGGCTGAAGCTCTGTACACTGTGCCATCCTATGGCCTCAGGGAGTCGATTATACCTCTGTATTTTGTACTCATCAGATGTCTTCTGCAATATTGTGCTCATTCTTGATTCTACAGTTTAAGTAGAACACTGAGAATCTGGAAAGTGTCCAGAGGAAGACAACCAAGATGTTGAAGGACCTTAAGTTCCTGAAATTTGGGATCAGTTCAAAGAACAGGATATGTTTGCATGTCCACAGGCTTACATGATCACTGTATTCTTGTCTGCAAAGGGCCATCAAGTGAAGGAGGTGTTAGAACTGTTCTGTTTGGTCCCAAAGGATAGAACAAGAAGCAATGGGTAGAAGAGCCAATGTGGAAAAGTTAGGATTGATATTGGGAAAAACATCTGAACAATCAAAGCTACCTAAAACTGGAATGATCTGTCTGTCTCACCCTCTTCTGGGGGTGTTTAAGCAGAGGCTGAGCAATCATTTGTCAGGTAGGTTAGATCATGGATTCTGCTCACGTATATGTGGACTACATGAATGGTGAAGTTTGTTCCAAGTCTTAAATTCTGGAATTTTTCAAGACAAGCAGGTGAGATTAATCTCTGTGATGACTGAGATAATTTAATCCTGCCCAAATGCTTAGCCCTAAAGTACGCAAGAGGTCTTCTCTCAATTTCAGTATAGTATTTAATAAAGATATGAGGAAAAATTACCGACAGTGATTTATTAAACATAAATACTTTACTAAGAGATTCTATAAGAGGTTTTTTTTTTTTAAATTTTGTTGGTTTTTAGAAAGTTTTGGAGGATTATTTAGGCTGACTCCTGATTAACATGTTAGGATTGTGCCTGAGGAAAAACTTTATCCCTTTACACACGGTATCCCCAAGAAGATGTAGTCTTCTTGAAGGGATTATTTTTTTTCTTTTGTTATCTTTATAACCACAGTACTTTGCACATAGCAGAGGCGGCTTTCTTAAGCGCTTGTTAAAAACAGAATGGATCGGATTTAATACCTATGAGTTCTATTTTTCTCAGGCTTGTCACTAGGGGATTACGTACAAAATATCAACTTTTGGGGGAATAGTAGAAACTTATAAAAACATCTAGTATGGGGTCTGATATCTGAATAGTGGAAAAGAATACTCCCATGAATGATAAATCTCAAAGAAAAAACAAAACAAAACAAAACAAACACAACCCAATATTACTTAAATTATAATATGCTCTTAGGGAGCTAAAAAGGCCTCAAACAATAACTAGTTAAAATCTCTACCCAAATTACAAATCCCCTACACAGAATCCCTTACAAATGGATTTTTAGTTTTGGATATTTTGGATATTTGGATATTCAGTTTTGACTTGACTTTCAGATACAGGTAATTCATTGTCCTCTTCTCTCATGAAGTCATTTCTGTATTATAATAGTTCTTACTGCTAGAAAGTATTTCCTTATGTTGATCTGAAATCTTCCTCTTTGAAACTTCGACCCAAGGGTCTGAATTTCATCCTCTGAGACAAAGTAGAATACATTTAATCCCACTTTCATATAAAAACCCTTTAAGCTAGGTTCAGTTATTTGTCACTTGCTCCTGACTCTGTGACCTCATTTGTGGTTTTCTTGGCAAAGACACTTGAATCGTTTCCCATTTCCTTATCCAGCTCATTTTGCAAACCCTTTAAATACTTGAAAACAATTAATCTAACTACCACTTTCATTACTCTTCTGTTTGATTTTCTTCTTAATGTTCTGCCAGATGCCATGGAAGATATAGCATGCTCAACTTTATCCCAATACACCTATGGACTCTATAGGTAAGTGCACCTACCATGTGGTATAATCTTACAGTTTTTCCTCTATCTTATCTCTCTCCATCTTCACAAACCCTTGTTTAGCTCCATGGCAGATGAACAGGAACACTAATTTCAACTCCAATTGTCTTGGCAGACAGAAATTCCACTGCTTCTACCAATTGTCTTAAACTTAGTTACTGGAGTCAAAGAACTCTCTGTCTGAAAAATGGCATATATTAATAGATGGTTTACTTGTTTTATTTAAGGATAGAAATAGAGAATTTTTTATGCAGCTGCTCTCCTGTATCTCATCACATGTTATCACACCAACTCAGAAACTCATATCTCCTCAGTACCTTTGTCCATGAGAACTTTCTCTCCCTCTGATTAAAGAGGAGAGATATATGAGATTTCCTTCCAAATCCTCAATGTATGGAGAGGAATGAAGACAATCATCTCATAATTTTTTCATGCCCTTGCGCATGTATTCTCCCTCCCCACCTTAGCCCACCTTCAACTTCTATCTATGTGTTTTCTTCCCTATTAGATTGTATGCTCCTTGAGGGCAAGGACTATCTTCTACCTTTCTCTGCAACTCCAGTGCTTAGCATAATGCCTGGAAGTAGTAGGTGCTTAATAAATGTTTATTGACTGATAGTCCCTAGATGGCCTTAAGCAGCAATGGCTCTTCTATACAACTTCCTTGACTTCAGTATCCTCCAAAATCCTGAAATACAATTGTTAGGGCCAGGAATTTAACCCATATCAGTCTGAACTTCTGAAAAACATGAACTACCTGCTCTATTAAGCTGTGACTAAATAGAGGTACCATACCAAATATCACTTGTGGAGGATAAATGACATGGTATCATCACTAACTAAAAGTGTTTACTATGAAGAGTGCTTTCTCCATTCTGGGTCCAAGTCCATGGAATGTTTTCAGGCTTAGGTGATATTACATGTCCACAGTTACTGACTAAAACATATTCATACAAAAAAGTCTAAAATCAAATTCTTCACTCGTACTCCTAAACCCTCTCCATTCCCCAACTTCCCCATTTCTGTTGATGTCATTACCATTCTCTCAGTCACATAAGCTCAAAACTAGAAAGTCATCTTAGCATCCTCCTTTTCCCTCATCACTTGCCTAGCAATTATTTGCCAATTTCGACTGATTTTACCTCTAAAAATATCTCATATCTATCACCTTCTTTCCATTCCTAATAACCCAACCATCCTAATCAATAGCCTGAGTCTTCGGCCTGAACTACTAACTCCTAACTGGTATCATTGAATCCAATTTCTCACTACACTCTCCTATTCTTCTTATCTTTTATACAGTAATCTTCCACTTATCAGGCACAGGACCTGTGATTTCCCTGGTATGAAGAACATGGTTAGGTAACTTCCTCTACCAACATATGCAAACAAGTCATCATTTTTCATGTTATTTTTGTCTTAGAAAGTTGCCTACAATACTGAGAAGTTAAATGATTCGCCAAGGGTCATACAGTCAGTGTGTATCATTAAACATAGATCTTCCTGGCTTCAAAACCAGATCTCTACTATACGCTAAGCTGTCACTACACCTAATCTATAATTAGGAAATATTCAGTGGCTCCCAAGGCTGAATAAATGAAACCCAAACTCAAGTAGTCTTCAAAACCTTCTAAATATATCTTTACCCACCTTTTCCAGTCTTAGCCCACATTCTTCTTTTAGTCTTTATCCCACATAAATTGCACTGCTGATCATTTTCTAACTTACCCTACAGATTTCCTTAATCTGTGTTTCTTTGTCTTTCCCCCATATCTAGATTTGTAAATGATTCTGATCTTTACCTTCTCCATGAAGCCTTTGCTAATCTGATAGATAGAAGTTATATCTCCTTCAAATCTCTTATACAACTTTGTAGGCACCTTATGTTCTTTGATTTTTCTCCACTCAAGTAATTTGTATTTTTTTTTTACTTCCCCTACTAACTGTAAACTCCTTCAGGAGGTGCTCTGATTATATTTTATCTTTTGTACCAACATGATAGATGTTTTAACATGTTTAATTTATTCAACTTTTCCACAAATTATGAGTAATAAATTTTTAGAAAATGCAGCCATCTTGAAGACAACTCTAACTGTTGGAAAAATTATCTGTGTAACTTCTACCCTACAGTCCTGGTTTCTCTATCCAGAATAATACACAATTGGGCTAATGTGTATTCCATTGGAAAGCCTTAAAATATTTTAAGGCAACTTTTATGAAGATGTAAGACTTCTGTCTAGGCTGAATTTTCACCCGTTTTTTAACCAATTCTTCACATAAAATCTTTTCTCAATTCATTTTCTCTCTAGTTGCCCTTTTCTGAGCATGGTATAAATTTGTCAATATCCTTTTTAATTTTTTTTTTAAATTTATGAAATAAAGCAAGCATTTCCATCATATAGTGCAATAAAAAGATGACTGCAAATGAAAACTATAAATCTATTATGCACAAATAGCTATTCCTTTCAAATATACAATAAAATTAGCTTACATATTTCTTTGTTTTTTCCTTTTTTCTTACTCTCCACCCCGACCCTGGAGATGACGACTATTAAACACAAATAGCTCTGTGTGTGTGTGTGTGTGTGTGTGTGTGTGTAAAATTATTCTATACATACTTCTACTTGTCAGTGCTTTCTTTGGATGCAGGTGGTATCTTTCTTCTTATGTCTTCTATAGTTACTTCAGGTATTTATAATAGTCATATTTAGATATTTATAATTATAATACTCATAACCTGTTTGATCAAAGTTGCTCTTAATAATATTATTGCTTTATGCAGTGTTCTCTTGGGTCTGTTCATTTTACTCTTCATTATTTTGGGCAAATCTTTCCATATATTTATAAGATCATTTCTTATAACAGAGTAATGTTCCATTACAATCATATACCACAGCTTATTCAGCCATTCTCCAATTGATTGGCATCCCTGAAATTTCCAGTTCTTTGCCACACAATGAGAGCTAATATAAAGATTTCAGAATATATATACATATATATATATGTATATATATTCTTTTTTTTTCCTAATAATTTTCTAAATAGATCAAATAGTGGCATTGCTGGGTCAGAGGGCATAGGTAGATTAATAACTTTTGGGGAATAATTCCAGGTTTCTCCCCAAAATGGTTGGATCATTTTATAACTCCATCAACAATGAATTAGTGTCCCAATTTTTCCACATCCCCTCCAATATCTTTTGCTTTCCCTTCCAATTATTTTTGCCAATCTGGTGGATGGAAATGAAATTTCAAGGGTGTTTTAATTTGCGTTTTTCTAACCAATAATGATAGAGACCATTTTGATATGAGTATAAATTATTTTGACTTATTCAATGGAAAACTGCCTATTCATTTCCTTCGATCATTTATCAATTGGGGAATGACTCATATTTTTATAGGTTTAATGAATCTCATTTTTATATATTTTAGATAAGAGACCTTCATCTGATAAACCATCAATAAATTCTACCCCTACCCCCAATTTTCTACTTTCCTTCTGATCTTTACTACATTTGTTGTTTTTTTTGTAGAAAATCTTTTTAATTTAGCATAATTGGAATTATCCATTTTACATCTTACTTTTCTTTCTTGTTTATTCATAAATTGTTCACTTATCCACAAGACTGATAAGTAATATGTTCCCTGTTGTTCTAATTTTCTTAAAGTATCTCTTTTTATATCTAGGTCATATATTAATTTTGACCTTAGGTGTAAGATTTGCAAAGATGCAAAAGGCATCTTTGCTCAGTTTCTGTCATTCTTCTTTCCAGTTTTCTCAATAATTTTTTAACAAATAATGAATTCTTATCCCAAAATCTTACACTTTTTATCCTTTTAAAATGAGGTATTCATGATGATGAGATGACTGTATGATCATAGCCTCAGAGATTGAAGTCTAGAACTCACAATATGAAGTTGAGTAAACTGAGGCCCAGGGAACCTAAGTAACATGCTCAAAATGAGACAGATTCTTATTTTTAGAAGTATAATTCAAATTCCATTACTCTGACTTTAGAACTAATCTTTTTTACACTGTACTGTGCTTCCTCCACACCAGTTCCCCCATTTAAAAAGAATCCATTTTAAAAAATGCCAATGTACTTCTGGTCATGCTACACAATGGTGAAACATGAACAACTATGGCCTAAGAAGAATAAAAATTGTGAGGAACCCAAAGGGAAGAGTCATAATACCAAGATACTAATTCTTCTCCTCCAATGTAGAACCTCTCCATCAGAGTAGAACACTTATTCAACTGTAAATAATAGTCCTAGAGGGATCAGTTAATGAATTGCCCAGAGTCATGTACCTACTATATGCAAGAGGCATGACTTGAAACCAAATGGACCCTCAGTCATTACACCATGCTACCTCCCATATTATATTTCTACAATGCTTTAAATTCATCTGAAATTTTGTTAGATCCTCATGATAACGTTATGAAGTATGTAATGCAGATATTCTCATCATCAGCATTTTATAGAAAGGAAAAGGGAAATGATAAAGGTTGAAAAACATCCCCAAAGTTATCATATAATAAATGAAAGATTCACAGTCTTCTTTCTCAAGGGCTAGTGCTCTTGTCAGGTGAAAAAGTGATTTAAATTGAAAATGTGAGACTCTCCATCTGTTCTTTATAACTCCAAATAATCCTTAAAGTATGTGAAAGTCCATTTTCATAACCTCATGAAGTAAATGAAGAAATAAGTGAAATTTTCTCCTCTGAACTACTTGGATGTAAAATAATTCTCCCCTGAGTCCAATTTTTTAAATATTCTTTCTTTGTTAATGAAGTGAAGGACAAGATCAGAGCAGAGATTAAATAGCAAAATGATTTGACTGAGGACCTAAGTAAAATTCAGTCTCAATCAGATACATCCTGGTAAAAGAAGACATAGAAGAGGTAGTCATTCTTCTAGATATGCTATTCAGCAGCAAAATAAAGGAAGATGAAAGAATGCAATTTAATTGCTTTTCTTTAAGTAGCATAACAGTTGAGGCATGACCAGATAGATTAGATTTCCATCATCATTAGTACAAGCATTGTTCCTTGTTTGTTTTTAAAGAAGTCTTTCTTCATCTTGATTTAATTTTCCTTTGCTTTCTTTTCAAGTAAGAAATATTTGTTTGTCATGATTTCAATAATTGGATTTTATACTTCCTTTACAAATTAAATTCACTAATGGTTTCTCAAGTTTACTGTGCTTCTAAAACAATTCTTAGATTCTTGGCTTTCAATTTCATTAAAGTTATTTTATGAGTTAATTTTCATAGTAAGTTGTCTACTAGGGCTTCTCTTCATTCATGAGAAATCTTGGCATTTTTGTGGCATGTCAAATTACATTTTTTTCTCCTCAAAAGTGTGATCTTTGGATGAAGTCTAATTTGTCTTGATTTTCTATATGCCACTATTCATAATATTCCTTATCTTGTGTGAAAAGTCCTGTGCAATTTAAAATTATTGTCCTCTCATTTTTCCTGTTAATTTATTTTTTAAAGAAAAACTCATCTTTCCAGTTACCTTGAGGTTCAATGACAATTTTTCTGAGTGAGTTCAATTTGAGATTCATCTGCGATAATTGTGTAGATTCTAATGATCTGAAATCTGACGCTTGGTTTTAATAATTGCTAAAGATTTTCTTACACTTTTCCAGAAATCATTTGGTCATACCTATTTTATTTTCAGTAAGGCTAAAACACAGGGAGTTTAGGGTAATGATAATGACAGAATAGTCTTTGATTTCAGGGAAGCAGTTGACAAACATCCTTACGATATTTTGACAAAGTTTCTTATGACATTTTATGAAACTTACCCCTTGTGGGAAGGATAGGGAATATTGGACTGGAAGATGTTTTTCATTTGAAATTATTTGGATGATATGAAATAGGGGTTAATACATTAATATCTTAAAGGAGGAAATCCCTAATGGAATGTCTCTTAAACCTGTTCTCTTCAATATTTTTATAAATGATTTGGATAGTCATAGACAGAATTTTTGGAAAATGTGAAGATGATATAAAAGAAGGAGTGATAGCCAGCATGAATGACAGCAATGAAAAGATTCCACAAGTTCTTAAAAGTGTGTAACAACAGTCAGACTAACAAAATGAAACATAGTAAGAGGTAGCCCAGTATACTGGAAAGAGTGCTAGGTTTGGAATTGAAACACTTGTGTTCAAATCTCAATTCTGCTAATACCTGGGGGATTTAGGGCAAATTACTTATTTTTTTTCTGAGATCTACTTTCCTTATCTATATTATGATCATAAAGTCTTTTCCAGCTTTTGATTCTATCACTCAATTAAATGACAAATATTTGTTAAAGATCTTCTGTGTGCCAGGCACCATACTCTGTGATGAGGATAAAATGCAAAAGTAGGCCAGTTCTTGTATTTAAAGAACTTATATTCTAGTATCCTGTTTATGTTTAAACCTGTATTTAAATGTGAAATTCCAACCTTGATTTTCAGAAACCAACTTCCTAAGTATATGGTATGAGACAACTCTTTCTGTGAATATGATCTGGTACATTTAGTGGTCTGTAATCTCTGTGGCAGCTAGGGGGCACAGTGCATAGAGTAGCAGGCCTAGATTGCGGAGGATCTGAGTTCAAATGTAGCCACAGATTCTCACTAGCTATATACATACATACATATATAAATATATATATAATATATATGACTGTGGGCAAATCACGTAATCCAGTTTGCCTCAGTTTCCTTATCTGTAAAATGAACTGGAGAGGGATATGGCAAACCACTCTAATATCTTTGTTAATAAAAACCCCAAATGTGGTCATGAAGAATCAGACATGACTGAAAAATAACAGCAGTCTCAGTGACTGTCAAATAGAATGATAGTAAGTAAAAGTCATATGATCTTAGTTGCATTAATTAAAATAAAAAACGAGGGAAGTTCTTCTACCTATATATTTTTAAAGGCCATATAAAACTGGAAGATAAACACTTAATAGACCAAGCAGAACCACTGAGGATTTATCAGACTGTAAGAGCAAACAGGAGGCTGAGGGAGTTTTCAAGTGGATTATTTTTTTTTGGTAGAACTAAGTTTCAACTTCAAAAAAAGAAATTTAATAATTCACAGAATCACAATACTGGAAGAAAACTCAGAGACTCCCTAGTACAGTCCAAAGTAGAACAAGAATCTACCTCGTCTAACATTGAGGGTAACCAAAATAACAATACTAGCTAATATTTTATCGTGCTTTAAGGTTTAAAAACATCACAAATATATTATCCCATTACGCCAAAGGCGGTTTTATTATAACCATTGGCAAATAGAGGCCAATAAAGGTTGAATGACCTGCCCATGGCTACATCGCTAGTAAGGACCTTGAAGCAGGTGTCAAAGTCATGGTTTCCTGACTCCAAGTCTAGAGTCTTTTCTACTCTACCTCCTACTATAACTTTTATGTGATAAACATGAACCAAACATGTGCTGTGGACAAAGAACTATGTTAACAAGCTGGAAAAAGATAAAAAGTTGAGATAGTAAACAGTACTTACTTGCCCATTATAAGACCATCTACTGGGGGCGGGACCAAGATGGTGGAGTAAAAGCAGAGACTTGATCGAGCTCTCCTCCAAACCCCTGAAAATACCTGTAAAAATGATTCTAAACAAATTCTATAGCTACCGAACCCACAAAATGACAGACTGAAATAAGTTTCCCTCCCAAGACAACCTAGAAGGTCGACAGGAAGGGTCTATCACACTAGGCTGGGAGTGCAGTCCAGTGTGGGCCATGCCAGCATAGACAGAGCTGGCACAGGCCTCAGGGGAGACCTGGCAGCTCACTGGCAGCTTTGGCAGTTTCCCTGACTTCTCAACCCACAAATATGAAAAACAGCATAGCAGGGCAGGGGGAAAGCTCTAGGACCTGGGTGAAAGAGGAGCATGGTCTGGCTGGGGTCCAACTCCAGCCACAGGTTGGCAGAGGCAGTGGCAGTGGTGGCAGTAGCAGCATCAATGGCTTCTTCTGGAGCTCTAGGCCCACAGATGGTGAGGGATTAAGCTGATAAAAAATCACTGAAGCGTGGGAAAGTAAATTCACCCCTCTCCCCATTATAAGCAGAGTTCTATTTTGACAGTTAAAAAGTCAAGTATTTGACTGAGAGATGACCAAAAAGCATAAAAAAAATCCTCAGACTATAGAATTTTAGTTTGGTGACAAAAAAGATAAAAACAACCAGAGGGAGACAACAATGCCAAAACTCCTATATCCAAAGCCTATAAGAAAAAAAAAGGATATTTTTAGTCTCAGGTCATGAAAGAGCTCAAAAAGGATTCTAAAAAACAAGGAAGAGAAGTAGAGGAAAAACTGGGAAGAGCAATGAAAATGATGCTTGAAAATCATGACAAACAAGTGAACAGCTTGTTAAAGAAGACCTCACCAAAATACTGAAGAAAATAGCACCTTAAAAAACAGATAAGAAGAATACCTTAAAAAGCAGAATTGACCAAATGGAAATGGAGGTCCAAAAGTTCACAGGAGAAAATAATTCCTTAAAAATTAGAATGGAGCAAATAGAAGCTAAAGTCTTTGTGAGAAATCAAGAAATTATAAAACACTATTAAAAGAATAAAATTAAACAGAAGATAATGTGAAATATTTCATTGGAAAAAACAAATGACCTGAAAAATAGTTCCAGGAAAGATAATACAAAAATTATTGAACTATCTGAAAGCCAGAATAAAAAAAAGAGCATAGATGTCATCTTTCAAGAAATTATCAAGGAAACTGCCTTGATATTCTAGAACCAGAGGGTAAAATAGAAATTGCTAGAATTCACCAATTACCTCTTGAGAGAGATCCCAAAAGGAAAATTCATAGGAATACTGTATCAAATTCCAGCTTAAGGAAAAAATATTGCAAGCAGCCAGAAAGAAAAAGCAACTCATATATGTGGAAATACAATCAGTATACACAAGATCTAGCAGCTTCAACTTAAGGGATCAAAGAGTTTGGAATATGATATTGTGGAGATCAGAAGAGCTAGGATTAAAACTGAGAATCACCTACCCAGCAAAAGTGAGTATAATCCTTCAGGGGAAAAATAAATATTCAATGAAATAGATGATTTTCAACATTCTTGCTGAAAAGACTAGAGCTGATTAGAAAATTTGACTTTCAGATATAAGAATCAAGGGAAGCATGAAATTTAAAAAGGAAAGAGAAGTCATAATGGACTTATTAAAGTTTAACTGTTTACATTCCTACATGGAAAGATGATATTTGTAACTCATGAAACCTTTCTCAGTATTAGGAAATTTTGAAGGAAATAGATAGATAGATAGATAGATGGATGGATGGATGGATGGATGGAGGGCACAGGGTGAGCTGAATATGAAGGGATGATATCTAAAAATAAAATTAAGGGATGGAAGAGGTATATATTGGGAAAAGGAGAAAGGGAGAGATAGAATGGGGGTAAATTATCTCACATAAAAGAGGCAAGAAAAAGCTTTTACAATAGAGGAAAAGATGGAGGAGGTGAGAGAATGAGTGAACCTTACTCTCATCGTATTTGGCTTAAGGATGGAATAACATACACACTCAATTGGCTATCTCACCCTACAGGAAAGTTAGGGGGAAGGGGAAAAGTGGGAGAGATGATAGAAGGGAGGACAGATTGGGGAGAGGGGTTCTCAGGAGCAAACACTTTTGAAAAGGCACAGGGTCAAAGGAGAAAATAGAATAAGTGAGAGGGTGGGATATGATGGAGGGAAATATAGCTAGTCTTTCACAGTATGACTATTACAGAAGTGTTTTGCATGACTACATATGTATAAACTATGTTGAACTGCTTGCCATCTCAAAGAGAGTAGTTGGGGAGGGAAGAAGGGAAGAGAATTTGGAACTCAAAGTTTTAAAGACAAATATGAAAAACTGTTCTTGAAACTTGAAAATAAGATATACAGGCAATGAGGTGCAGAAATCCATCTTGCCCTACAAGAAAGTAAGGAGGAAGGGAATAAATGAGGTGATAGAAGAGAGGGCGGACTCGGGGAAGGGGTAGACACAATACATGTATATTGGGGTGGGGGAGGGGAGAGATGGGGAGAAAATTTGGAACTCCAAATCTTGTGGAAATTAATGCTGAAAATTATATATCTATATATAGATATAGAGAGATACATATTAAAGACCATTTAATTTACCATAACCTGCATAAGGATTGGGAACTTTCTAACATATCAGGCGATCAGGTTGTTGGGTGTTTCCTTTCTTGTTAGTCCTTCAAGATACTGTGAAATAGTTGTATTTCCTAATGTTTTCTCTATAAGAAAAAGTATAATATCAATTCCAAGATACATGCAAAAAAAGAAGAGGATATTGGTGGGAACACCAATAAGGTCTATAAGTCAGGTGAGAATGAAAGAAATGTTGCTTCTTTGTTATTAGGTTCCTTGTTTTTTATCTTTCCCTATAGCTGCCCTTTCTGTTATCTCTACCCTTCTTGTCATCTATCCCCTCCTCTCTTAATCTTTCTCCATCTCTCTCCACAACTAAGCTCCAAGTAGAGCTCTCCATAATTTCTTTTCATCAGACATGACTATCCTCTCCCTCCAGCTGATTCCTAACTTCCGTAATCTTCACACTTTCCAGACTCATTAACCTCCTAACCTCCAGGTTCCTTTCTTATAATCTCCATATCTGAAATCTCCCTGGATCTCATCAATACAACATCAAGATAATTCTAGGTGAGGGTTGGGATCAAAACTCTCAGGTGCTCCCTCAGCCACTTTTCTCTATGATGCGTTATTGTCCCCATTTCTGTATAACTGAATGGATATTTGCCTGGGTTTATTTTTTTTAAAAGGTTAGGAGGGAAAACAAAATCCAAGAACACTACAAAAATTTTCCTTTTCTCTTTATATATTATATATCCCTCTACTTACCAATGTGGAGCCAGGTTCTTATTCACTATTAGTGTGATGAAGGAAAAATGGGGCATTCCTGGAAAGGAATATACATGTGGATATGGATGATGACAGAAGGGGAGAACATGTTGACTGTTGGTGAAGTGTATGGGTATCTTCTTTTCTATGCCCATCATATGTCCAGCCTAGTAAGCATCTAGTTAGCAATATTAATTAGTTAAAATAGAAATTATCATTCTATATTCCCCCCCTTTCATAGCCATGATTCTTGAAAAAAAACCACATACCCTTTCTTCACACATTTTCCCTTTCTTTTCTTTTCCACCTTCTTGCATTTTCACTTTCAACTTCACTTTGAACTGAAATTATAATATTCAATATTATCATTGTTGCCCAAAGTGAGACCTTTTTTCAGTCCTCATCCTTCTTTACCTCTCTCTAGGTTATGACACCTACATTTATTCTGTATATACTTATATATGTCCTTGTTGTCTCCCCTATTAAAATACAATCTCCTTGCAACTAGGAATTGCTTATTAATTTTAACTGAACATCTATTATTATTTGAATATCACATTGATGGTTAATAAATTCAGATTTATTGATTTACTATCCCCTCCTTTTGCATGGCCTATCCTCCATGGGTTTTTCTGCCTCTTCTCACTCCTGGTTTTCTTTCACCCTGTGCGACCTCAGTCTCCTTTGCTAGAGAATCACATTTGGCTCTTCCCCTATATGTGAGTGTTACCCAAACTCATATCCTGGTCTCTTTTATCTTCCCTCTATATTATCTCATTGATCTTATTAGTT
Organism: Potorous gilbertii; assembly: GCA_028658325.1. Taxonomy (NCBI): domain Eukaryota; kingdom Metazoa; phylum Chordata; class Mammalia; order Diprotodontia; family Potoroidae; genus Potorous; species Potorous gilbertii. The sequence goes on from CM053771.1 coordinate 334,856,387, forward strand.
TCCACATTAGCAAACAACTCTCAGATCTCTATATCGAGACTTGTCTCTAGTCATGCATTCCATCTGGATGTCCCACAAAGTACCATGTCCAAAAAAAGAATTCATTACTGCCCCCACCTAAGGAAAAAATAAAACACCTTCAGCACTTCTGTAAACTTCCTTACTTTATTAAGAAGAGCATCATCCTTCTAGACTCTCAGGTTCATAACCTGGTCATCATCCTCAGTTGTCCACTCTTCGACACTTGTCCTATTGAATCAGTTACCAAGTCCTGTTGATTTCATCTCCACACCATCTCTACATTCATACCATTATATTAGTTCAAGTTCTCATCACTTCTAACTTGTATTATTTCAAAAACTTTCTAACTAGATTTTTGACCTTCTAGATTTTGACTTTTGAAAAGTACCACAATAATTTCAAAATATTCTTCCTAAATCACACATTATACCCTGTCACTAAACTTCAGTGGTCCCCTATAGTGACTCAGAAATACACATCAACTTGGCAATTACAGCCTTTTATAAATTCTCTTGATTTTTTTACAAACTATCTTTATCAGTCCAAAAAGCTTTTCATGCTCTACCTACATCTTTTCTCCTGTTTATTAAACCATCTTACATGCTCTGACACTATTCTAGAACCTTCATAAATAGAAATCTTTAGCTGGAAACTTCTGGATCCTGAATTGATAGATGGCAAAAACCAATAGAGCCCATGTGGTATTCCTTACCTCTGTATAAAATACCTTATAATTTCTCCTTGTGAGTTGCCACTAAGCAACTGTCATGCTCTAAACATTATACCTAAGGTCATCAAATGGTATTACTGGCTACATTCTTTCATTGCCCCTACCAGTCTCACTTTGGAAGTGTGAATCCTGACACTAGGGTAGGAGGGATGGAGGTATCAGTCCCTCCCCTGTCAAGTGTGGAGAGTCAGAATGCAGTCCTAGCTTTTCTTCCTCTCTATTTGTCCTCCCTTGCATTGCTCCAAGGAAGCTTTCTGAACTTTCTCTAATCTCACTACCATATTTTAAGTTTAAACTGTGCAAAGCATCTTTAATGCCAGTAAAGGTTTCTAAAAATTAGTAACAATGTGGGGTGTTTTCATCAAAAAAATGGACATGGTGGTAGTATTTGATCACATGACATCAGTATTCTCTCCCTCTCTCTGTCACTCTGTCTCGACTTTCCATCTCTCTCTCATCTTCCTTCCCAGTCTTCTCTACTTATCTGTCTCTATTTGTTTACACTTCTCTCCCTCTCTCCATCTTCCTCCCTCTTTCTTCTTTTCCTGGGTTCCTATTCTAGTTCAATCACTAATTTAGTCAGAGCCTCAGTTTTCTTTATCTACAAAGTGAGAGGGTGGAGTAAATAATCTCTAAGCTCCTTTGAACCTAAAAACACTATGAATCAAGCATCTTTAATCCAAAAGAGTCAAATGATTGAGTGGGGGAAACTTAATAGGTGAGGGGAGGAAATTTATGAAGCAGGAGTGTGATTTGGTGGATGGGAAGAAACTATTTAATGTTCAGGACATTATTTAAGATTCTAAGTTGAACAAAAAAGAAATGTGTTTCTATTACATGTCACATATGACAAAAGTCCCAACAGAAAAGATTAGCATCTAAAGGGACAAAAAGGGGAAAAAACAATCCTGTAATACTCCTAAGTACTCCGAACACTTCCATAAAAACAGAAATTCTAGACATCATTATTTTTTCCCCAGTAAATCTTGAGACCATCAATGGAGACCATTGAAATGTCAGTTACTCATGAAGATTTGAAACCCCAAAGTTACTCATTTTCCATTGCAATCATATTGATTCACCACCTGATGAACTTTGAACTCCATTAATTTTGCACTTTGCAGTGGGAATCAGAATATTTTCTATTATTCTGCCCAAACAATAATGAAATTCCCTTATGAATTGGAGGTTGTAACAAATGACATTAAGATAAGATTTCAGCTCCCATGTTTGTACTCCAGGACGATTTTAAAGGAATGTAACTGTCCTAAAATGGTTTCCTCAGAGTCCATTCAAGGGAGATAAAGACCTGATTAACACAGCTTAAATAAGGGTCATTGGATTTCGAACTAATGAAAGGTCAAAATGTACTTCAGACCTTTTAAAAGTGCCTTAAAGTTTGTTGTCCTTGATTTTTCAGTCACTAGCATGAAACAACAAAATTAAGACTTTAATCTAAATAAAAATTGAATTGTTTCTAAATAACAAATGCATACTTCCTACTCACAGAATCACCTCAAATTGCTTTCTGTTCAAAAAAAAGGATAAATTACAATGAAGTGTTCTGATGAACCCATTTTCATTTTAATTCATGTAGTTATATGATGTCAGTATTTCAAAACAAAGTAGATGACTTTTGTATTTTATTGTAGGAAGTCATAATTTTACTTTCTTCATTTTATTAGTGAAATTTCATGAGCCACATATTAGTCTCAGATAAGCTACATCCAGAGTTAATATTTTAAGAAAATTTACATGTTGATTATTTCCCTGTGCTCCAAAGCTACGATTTAACCAATCTAGATTATATCACAAGTATATGTTCCAGTGCGTTCCTCATTCTCATTTTAGAAAACTCTATTACAATGAAGAATTTCTAAAAGGAGAGGAAAGATGTTCAGCAAATTTGACCAAATTTGTAAATTTCTGGAATTATATGAAATAATCTATACCCATAGCCCCTTACTTCTTCAAAGAAATGGCAGAGGTTCCATTCTTATAGCTCTGATATGAGGCAATAAAATTGGGTTGTTTTAATTTCTGAGAATTTAATTTCAATAGTCTTGTTTTCTACATCTAAACTGTTACAGTATTTGTTCATATTGTTTTCTTGGTTCTCCTTATTCTACATTGCATTAATTCATATGCAGCTTCTTGTGCTTCTCTGTATTATTCATAATTATCATTTTTCATTTCAATGATAGTGCTTACATGTCTGTACTCTAACTTGTCAAATTGTTCCCAAGTTTTGAGGCTTCTATTGCACTGTTAATTCTTGATACTACTGCTATAAATCACTGCTATAAATATTTTGTTTTATATAATACTTCCTTTCCACCACTGAACTTGTTGGGTGTATACTCTTGGCAGTGACATCTCTGAGTCAAAGGCTAAGGACATTTGACTCATTTTCTTAACTTAATTACAAATTGCTTTACAATGCATTCATGTGCCCCCATCTTTCTTAACTACTCCAACACCAACTCTTCCAATCTTATAGCATATTTTTCAATTTGCTGGTTGGAAAGTGAAATCTCACAATTGTTTTGATTTGCATTTCACTTACTACTAGTGATTTCTAATATTCTTTCTTATAGTTGTTAATAATTTAAAATTTTTGAGAACTGTTCAAATCTTTTGTCTTATGCATTGGGGAATAATTTTTTGTCATCTGTGTTAGTTCCTCATATATCTTGGATGTCATATCCATATCATAAATACCTTACAATAAAATTTTGTTTTGTCTATCACTTCCTTCTTTACCTATTTGCAATAATATTTCATGTCACGTAATCAATCACATTTGTGCATTTTATCTTTCAAGTTTCTTTAATATAAAATTTCAGATAGAAAAATTCAAAGAAATATAATGCCTTCATTTTTTAACCTTTAACATTTTGTTTTCTCAAGCATTCATGATTTCATTGTTGTTGACATTTCCACTGACACAGAGGGCAAACTTTCCATATCACATTTGAAATGTAATAATTAGTTTCTATGAATTTAAAACTAATGACCTCACTTATGGTGATGAGGTCTTCATTTGTCTAAGCTGGGATATAGTGCATAGTTACCACTGAGTCAATCATCAGATCTGGATGCCTCTCTGGGTTGCTGGGATATACTAGACAAGTCTACGAACATAACCTACGAACATCATCAACTTGGGTTTTAGAAGGACATTGTTTTTAATGGGATGGTTTACAAATATTTTGAAATCAGGCATATAAAAACAAGAGACATTTTTTTTAAATCTCACAGCTTCTTAGAAAGAATCAAGAAGAGCATGGGTTTACCAGATGTAACAGTTTCTAAAACAATATTATTTTGAAATGATACCAGTAGCATCTTATAACTCAGTTATTATGACATTAACAACTCTGATATATGAACATTATTCAATAACTTGAAACCAAAGGAATTTGCACACAATCCCTTGCTTCTATCACTCTATCTGAAAATTCTTCAGGCTTCGTTTCCATCCAGTTAGTTTCATCCACCTATCTACAATGTTCTGTCTGGGGACTTCCTACTTCCCCTGACCACAGCTTGCAGGAATCATTTAACTCATACTCTGTTCAGCTCTATGTTTTTGGGAGCTATGTGCCCTCAATGACCTTGTTTGTGTAATTGATTCATGAAAGCAGTTAATGATATGATGTGAAGTATGACTATCATGTCAAATTTGATCATGCAACATTAACTCTAATTTCATTGAATTTGTTGAGCTACATTCTAATAGACATCACTTATCTCAGAGGCATGATATCATTGTTTTCTATTCTCATTCCTAGTTAGTATTAAATACATCACAACTGGGTGGCACATATGCATGTCATCTAGTCTATAGTACATTCAATACCATCCTGGATTCAAGACATTTAAGTTAAGTGACTTGGAGTACAAGGACCTAAGATCCTCTAGTATGTAGGATGAATGCAGTTTATTATGTCTTAATCAAAACAGCACCGGTACAAGCCTTTTCTTCTACCGCATCAACACACACATATATGCACACAGTGTGTATATTTATGTATATATAAATATGCAACATATACATATCATTTAATGTTTTATATATACATGTGTATATGTGCATATTATAATACATGAATACGTATAGTCAAATTTCGCAACTCTTGATATTCTGGCATTGACAGGATGAGTCTGGCACACACATATGTATATGTACAGGCATATACATATATATATATGTGTGAGTGAAAGTACATGTGTATCTAAATGTGTGTATATACACATTCAAGTATATGTGTAAAATATATACTGTATATATATATAACATACACATGTACTATATATGTTACCTATATGCTGTTAATATTAGTATTAATTGATGAATTAATATTAATATATTTTAAGCAAGTTAAAAGAGATTCACACTAAGATTAACAATAATTGTATATTATTATATATTACCATTTATATAAATAAATGCATATATGTATATTGTTCAATATGGCATTAACCACTTCCTAATAGTATTATTTTAAGAGATTAGATGTAAGAGAAATATCAGAAGGAAATCTTGTAATAGAAATAAAAACTGAACCTACAGATCATAACAGGTTTCTGATAATTCTCCATATTTTCAGTAAGTCAAAGGCAGAGTCAGAGGGTGGAAGAACCTTTAGAGAACAGACAGTGCATCCTCTCATTTATACATAAGGAAACTAAAGCTGGGAGAAGACAAACCACTTTACCATGGTCACACAGCCAGAGAGTGATAGGGTCCAGCACTCTTTCCACTATATGCCATGCTGTCACTCTGTTCACAGAGGTAATGTGTATGCCCAGGTGTTCATTTCTGAAAATTATGTCTTCTGCCTTGCTACTCTGAGGAGGCTGAGCTTATTGCAAGAAAATAAAGGAAATCTAAAATCTATCAGACACTGGAAACAGCCACATGATAACTTGTAAGTGAAAAGCTGTATATTGTCTTGCATTAGTTGACTCACTTCCTTGTTCTTCATTCTAATTAAAGTGAAAATGCTTTTTTCTTTTTCTTGAAATAAATAAGCAGCAATAAGGATTTACAAAGCACGGGGAAAGTCATTCTTTTTCATGTGGTATCTACTGAATGGGAGTTAAACAAAACAAAATATAAGAGATGTTACAGTCAAAGAAAATAGTTTTAGTTTGATGGTAAGTGATATAGAGAATGTTTATTTGCACCACAAAGACTTGGGGATCAAGAAATTAATGTATTTTGGAGGGAAAGTGTTATTAGAAATCCTAATAATAATTAAACAAGGTCATCTAATCACTGCCAGAATACTCTTAAATGTAGTGCAAGTGTGTGTGTATGTGTGTGTGTGTGTGTGTGTGTGTGTGTTTATGTGCATGTGTGCAGTGCAGGGGCAAATCTTTATTAGTAGAGGTGTATACACACATACACATATATCAGATTGGGAAATATATTTGATATGTGGTATACATGAGGGAGGTATCCAGTAATGACAATTTGTAAATCTGGATGATTAGGAGGAGGAGGATAGACTTGACAATAGTAGGAAACCCTGGAAGAGAGGAAGTCTAAAGATAAAGATTACAAGTTCTATTTTAGACATATTGAATTTGAGATGCCAATGGAATATACAATATGAGATGTTCAGGAGGCAGCTGGTGATGTGTGAATATAGTTCATGTGAGAGACTGGAGATATGTCTGTGTATACTTATACATACGCATGTATTTGTACGTAAAGATACACATATGTGTGTCTGTGATTATATAAATATAAACACATGCATATACATGCATACACACACATTTATATCTATCTATTGACAAAATGAGGGTCCACTGAGTCAATTAACTCTTGGAAAATGATGTTAGAATGAGACTGTAGGGTAGGTAAGGCTTCTGGTATAATATAACATTACTTACAAGGCAGTTGTTTTTAACATCCTCAAAGTCATTAAGTCTTGATAGAGTACAGTATAAGCTATGTTCCCAGTGCTTGTGCTGACCTCTGACTTCCCTACTTTTTCCTCAGATAATTCTCCCTTTAATTTAGGCCCAAGTGAACAATCACTGGCACCAGAGGAGAAACTTCTATTTCAACCTCATAGTTTAACCCATTTTTCACTAGGATTTTGAAATGCCCACAAGAAGTCTCACAAAGGGAGAACACCAGATCTGAAGAAGGACAAATGATGAATCTGGTGAAGTGGTACAATATTTAATTTTCATAATATATTTCCATTAGGCTGTACTCAGTTACCATATTTACATATAATAGTAACTTTGAATCGTGTGAATCAGAACAATGATCACTTAGTGACAAAATTTTTTTGCAGTAATTCATACCTATCTGATGCTCATTCTCATTCTGCTCTTAAACGCCTAACTTCCCTTTTTAAAAAATGAACAGGACATGCTCTTATTTTCTCTTAGACAATTGGAATCAACTTAGAAATCGTCTCATTCTTTCTGTTGTTTATGTATTTGTCATTTTCCTTTCATTTTGAGATGACAATTTAAAGTTTGCCGATGCACAAAATCCTTGATCTGAGAATAGCTTATGTTCTCATTAAGAAGCCAACTCCTGCTTAGGCAAATGGTCTTCCTCAATATTGTGCTTCATCGTAGTGTTCTGAGGAAATAAGCATGCTGTCAATGTCTGAACTATGAGCACAGAAGATTTTTCTTCATGCAGCATTTAGAGACTTTTAGTTTAGTGAATGGAATAAATATTTGTTAATATCTACTGTGCATAAGGCTTTTGACTAAACACATAAGACCTGGTTCTCATTCTTCAGAAAGGAGTTTATAATCACAATATTTTATAAAATAATCAACTAGACTATAGTGAACAGAGCACATTATCATCAAAAGACATTAGTGGACTTCCTTCTTAGTTACCATCAAGCTTAACTGTTCCAGCGGGTAAAATGTCATGGAGTTTGAGATCTTTGTCTTTAAACTGGTCAAGGGAATATATCTTTAGACTGAATGTCCTTTCATTTGTCACTAAGTACACAATATAGTGGGATGCTGGACTTCTTTTTCTAATGCTCCATAAATCTCTTCCACTTGCTAAATTGGTACATTAGTCAGCAAATGGAAAGCAGAACAGATGCTTTCTCATAACTGTCTACATTCCACATTCTTTCCTTCACTTTTCAAAATATGTATGATTTACTCCTGTGTCAAGTCAGTGGGAAAAAGAAATAAAATTTGTGGACTGCTGAGAAAGAAAAGGGAGGGAAGATAGGTGAAAATTTTGAGGTTAGGAATGATATAGAGACAGAGAACAGAAATACAAAATAGCAGGAAATTGACAGACTATATTCACAGAGAATTTGTAACAGCTTATTTCTGGAACCTGGAGAAGGAAATGGCAAACCACTTTAGCATCATTACCAGGAAAACTTCAAAAGGAGTCACAAGGAGTCAGATATGATTGAAAATGACTAAACAAAAATTGCTGGAACCAAGCATATCATCTGGCCATTATCCAATGAATCTCAAGACTATCTGCTTCCCTGCTATAAAACAAAGTAGGAAATACAAAGCATTCTATTAGCTATGCTATAGAGTCAGGCTTTCAAATATCCACTAAAGTAATACTCTGATGAGTCTGTGCTAGACTTGACTATGGTTTCCCATAGATTATTCATAGCAAAGAATAACCTCTGGTAGTTTCTTCCATGTTGGGACATTATTGAGTCTAGGCTGAATAACATACTTTGTCTTCTGTCCAAGTACCAGCCTAGCTATATTCCAACAGGGTCCTTACCATGTTATGAATTTTTCCCACATTAGCAATTGATGAAAACCATCTACTAAGACCTAGAATGGGTATAATTTCCAACAGAAAATGAAGAATTCCCAATGAAGATACAAATTCTCAAATCACAGAATAGCAGAGTCCAAATTGAACTTTAGAGACCATTTACTCTGACAAATACCTGAACAAATATGTCCTGTACAAAACATATGAAAAAATGGTCATTCAATTCTTGCATAAAGAGTTCCAATAGAAGAGAAACCTGTTCTCAAAACAGTTTTTTTTCTTTTGAACAACTCAGATCTTTGGGGAGTTTTTCCATACATTGAGTCAAAATTCAACTCTCTGCAACTATTGAACACTTCTTCTCATTCTAGATCAATGAATAAAAGAACAAAAAACATGAATGAATAAAAAAAGCATTTATTAAACATTTATGTGATAAGCATTCTGGTAAGTATTGGAAATATGAACAGAAAAAGGAGACAGTCTCACAAGGAGCTCATACCCTATCTGTGGAAGATAACATCCATGGATAGAGAGGTTTAAATGTCCAAATAGAGCATCAGCAGATATAGCACAAAGCCCAGTGGCCATTAGGTAGGTCAGATGATAGTGCTGGAGAGTCTGAAGAAAGCAGAGAAGGATGAATTGACAAGACCGGTGGTCTTCTATCTTAGTGCAAGGAATAGAGTTGGTGATTCCCATGTCATCCAAAATGTAAAAGAATTCAAGTTGCCTTTATGAGCTCTGGTCAACACAGGGCGAGGGCATAAGGTGAAGGGAAGAAAAGAATGCAGCATCCTAGGGAGTGAATGTTGTTCTCACACACCCAGTCAGTTCTGATATATTCTAGGAAACCCAGAGTTAAGGGAGGGAATGAGGGGGTAAAACAATGTAGGGAAGGAAATCCTTGGTGCTGGTGGGTCTTTCCATTACCTTGACACCCTGGACCAAGCAGGAAAAAGTCTCATTCCTCTTCAATATATAGAAGGATCTTCAATGTAACAGCTCTATTGATATTTGAATATAGTTATCATGTCCCCTTAAGTAACTTATTTTCCAGGCTAAATATTTTCAGTGCCTTTAAACTATTTTCAGATGGTAGCACACCAAGGCTTTCCCCTAAACAGTGGCCATTCTATAACATGTTTTCTAGAATTTAAAACAATACTCCAGGAATGGCCTGACAAAAATAGAGTCTATATTTCCTGTTTGATATTATGCTTCCCTACATACAGACCATGATGGTGTTAGTGTTTTTTTTAATCTAATAACACAGTGTTGGCTCAAAATGAGTTTTCAGTCAGCTAATATCCACAGATTCTGTGTAGATAAAGAATGGTATAACCACTGAATAGATGGAAAAACAAAATAAAATAACCACCCAAACAAGGCATCATAGTGGACAGTGTAGTGTGCTTTCAATCAGAAATATTCAAATCTTTCCTCAGATAATTGTTAGTTATGTCTTTCTCTCAGTAACCTCATTTGTAAAAGTGAAGGTCTTGGGATGAACTTCAATGTCCCTTCAATCTCAAAATCTGTGATTCTTTGATCATATCTCCTTTACTTTATACTTTATATTTTTTTCAACTCAAAGTTTTTCAACTCAACAGTTATCCTCATTTAATTATATCTCATTACTAAATCTCATATTCTAGTCTGCTTTCTTTTCCTATCCTCATTGTTATTCAGTGTTTTAGCTAACCTTGCTAGTGTTCATCACCTGTAAATGTGAGAATGCCATCTCTTCAGTTATCCATGTCATTGCTAAAAATGTGAAATAGTGTAGGGCACAACAGGGATCCTAGATCTCTCCACTAGCGATGTACTTCCAAGATGTATCAATCAAGAATCTATCCTTAGGTTGGTCCATTCAGCTAATACTAATTCTACCAGATTATATTCAAAGTCTTGGCTAGAAAAGTGCCCAAACTTCTGGCATCCTCGGTGGGTGTGCATTATTTTTGATTCTTTCCTTCCCTTCAGAATGGTGACAAGTTCTTTAACAGAACCATACTTGACAAATTCTCCACGTATTTCTTGGAGTGTGAAGTCACCTTTGCTACATCTCTTTTTTGTTTCCACAAAAAGAGCATGAGGTACATTGGCAAATCTTTTCCTGAAATACAGAGAAACTTTATCTAAATTATTTCATTCATTAAGAAAGAAGAAGAAAGCAAATTTTAAGGCAGTTTTTTGTAATGTCAAAGAAATGGAAACTGGATGTCTATCATTTGGGGAATGACAATGTGTATATAACAGAATACTATTGAGCTGCAAAAGTCAGGAAAAAGTGACAACTTCAAAGGAACTTGGAAAGGCTTGTTTGAACTGATACAAAGTGAAATAAACAAAACCACAATAACGTATAACATTGAATGTAAACATTAATAAGTTTGAAAAAATTAAGAAATTAATTTATTATATGATCAACTATGATTCCAGAAGACTAATGAAGAATGTTGCCTACCTTGTGACAAAGAGATGACAGATTTATATGCAAAAACAAGAAATGAATTTTTGGATGTGGCTAGGGTAATGGACAATGGTATGCTTGACATGTTTACCGACTTTCCTTATTTCCTTCCTTCCTTTTTCCTTTTATCTCTCCTTCCCTTCCTTCCTTTCTTCTTTCCTTCCTTATTTCCTGCTTTTCTTCCTTCCTTGTCTTTTCAATGGATGGGGGAGATGGGAGGGAGAAAAAAATAAACGTTTAATAATTGAAAAAATATTTTTATAAAAAATGGAATAAAGTTAGTTTCACATGTTCTTGATGAATTTATACTTTTTATCATCAACGCATGCTTTTCTATAGAATTTTTTAGTTCCTTAAATATGACTTAGACTTTTCCCAGAAAACAAAGTCAACCTCAATATGTAATTTTATAAATAATACATAATCTGCAGATTCTATCCTCTTTCCTTAAATATTGAAATATTTATCTTTTTCTAATCTTGTAGTACCTCTCCCTTTTCCCATGATTTTCAAGATCACTTAAAGTAGCTCAGTAATCATATCTGCCAATTATTTCAGTAACTATGAATAATCTTTATTGTGGCCTGGTAATGTGGACTCATCAATGTTACCTGGGTGCTCTTGCCACTTATGTTGGATTTCTTTTCATTGCTAACACTATTCTTATAGAATGATGTCACATTTTTAATAGATTCTCTATTACATACTCTTCCTTTTTCTTCCTTATTTGCTGTGGAAAAAAACAAAACAAAACAAAAGAAATATGACATGATTGCCTGCCTGTAAAGGCCTAAGGATTTATCTTGTGAAACAACATTAACAGAGGTAAAGCAGTAATAAGGGAAAATGTGTCCATTTTCTGAATAGGAGTTCAGAGAAAGGAGATAAGAACATTGACTGAAATTTTTATAGAAGATTTGTGGAGAAGGGACTTAGTTTTGAAGGATAGGTAGGGAAGTAAAGCCCAGAAGGAAGAAGGAGGAAGGCATAGAAAACATTTTGAGTAATATGGAAAGTGAAGTAGGGATAACAGTGATATTTGGGAGGGAATTTGAAAGACATGCAGAAGATTATGAATGTGACACAAGACAACAGAATCATTGTAACTGTGAGACATTGGGGAGTTGCTAGAAAGGGAAATAATGCTTTGGCAGCATCATTGATCTAGAACTGTAAGGGATCATAGACATCATTGAGTTAGTCTTCCTCATTTTACAGATGAGAAAACTGAGGCTATATCTTTTATATATCTTTTAAATCCTAGGTTACACAGGTAGTGTTGCAGGTAGTAATAGAGGTAGTATTCACTTTGGGTCCTATACCTTGCATTCTTCACACCCTAAGGTAAATATTCTTTCCAACATAACAGGCCAATTAATTCTGCTCGTAATTTATAATGTTCATAAGAAAAATTTGTCATATATTTAAAAAGAAATTGCTACTATCAATATATTAATTTAAAATGCTGAGTGAATGATTACCCATGCTTCTACAGGACCAATAATGAAAAATACTTCCCATCTCCTGACAGAGAGCAATTCTATACTCAGGGTGTAGAATTAAATATATTTTTTGGACCTGTCCAATGCAGGTTTTTTTTTCCCATGAATGCATATTTATTACAAAAAATTTTGTTTTTCTTTTCTGTTTCTTTTTCCCAGTGGAATATGATAGAAAAGAAGATAAATGCTTAATTAAAAAAATAACTTAAAATACAGTCTCATGCATAATGAGCCTCCTAAAGGGATATTGTAGGTCTTTTGTATCTAGTCATCTTGCCTCTCCAATTTGTTTCAGTCCTTCTTGCACCTGTAAAGTCAGCACCCATTTCCTTCTCTTCACTCCTTACACATTGAATCATTCATTAATTTTTGATCAGTCTGTGTTAAGCTTATTAACAAAGCTTGAACCTCTTTGGCATAGTCTTATTAGAGAAAATTATTACCTCAGTTTTCTCTGATAATTCCTGACATCACAATGCTTGAATTGTGGACTTCTGACAATGTAGAAAGCAAGACAATATCTGGTAATTTTCAAAAATGTATAGCAAATTTAATAAGCACTTCAAAAGGTGACAGAATCCTGGAATTTTAAAACTGGAAACATTCTTAGAGGGAACTTGATGAAGGTCATATCAGCAGTTAGTGGAAGGACCAGACCTCAGTTAGACTACAGTTCTTGACAAGTGATCCATAGAAAATAGGGAATGCATGAACTCAAATGGAAAAAAAATCTTTATTTTTCCTCTAACCTTTAAGTAAAATTTACCATTTCATTCAATTATTAATGTAGGCAACAAAAATATTTTGATAAGAGATCCATAGAGTTTATCAGATTGCCTAAGTGATCCACGAACCATGCAAGATTAAGAACTCCTTCCCTAGACTTAGGGAGAGATCACTGTGAGTTTTAGAGTAGTCAGATAAAACTTTATATTGGGACTTTAGTAGGGTTATGAAAGTCATGAAATTTAATGAGTGTGATTTATGGAGGATTGGAAACGGGACTGCATATGGAGGGGAATAACCTAAACAAATTGTCCAAGTAGGGAATAAGAAAGAGACTAGAGGAACATAATAAAGTCCCTTTATCTTCTGCCAAAATTAAACTTTTGCTGACTCTTACTTGCCCATAATTGTTAGAGTTTCACTTCTCCAACATCTACCCACCCCTCTTTCTGTTCCCCTCCTGACCTTGGCATATTTCTAGGGCACTGTGTCTGTTTATAAGTTCTGGTTGATGCCAAATGTTGAAAATAGGTTATGAACTGATGGATTTTGGCAGCCAAATAATGCAGAAACACTGAAGGCAAGATTCATTAACTGACATATACTGTTGAATCCAAATTACTTATCTTGGAAGAATATAAAACTGCTGTTCAAACTTTGATAAGCAGCCAACTTTCACCAGAAACTCAGACTTCCCTGACACTTCTATAATCACACAGAGATAGAAGGAATTTCCCTAAAAATTGTTCTAGCTCCAAAAATGAAAGAGACAGCATGAAGGGCAAAGAGAAAGATCGTATTTTTTCTACTTTTACCTGAAGCATCATCAGGACTTTTGTCACTGTGAGAAAAAGAAATATTCAAAATTCCTCTGTCTCTTCCCTTTGATAACGTAAAAACTTCCCTTTACTTCACTTTCACCTCCCACAGACATCTAATCTCAATCATTTGTGATGTGCTCATCATTTTACTTGTTCTGCACTTAAGTCACAAATGATTAATTTGTATGCATGTGATTATCCAGCTGCATAATGCTATATCTTAAATGCAGTTCCACTATACACAAAGAATAAATGTGGTATACTATGCTGGCTATTCTCCCTGCCTCAAGTTTTTGTCCATTATTATCTACCTTCCACTCAGTTGCCACAGTGATGTTCTTAAAATGTAATTCCCTTACTTAATATACTTCCGTGACTACCTATTAAATCTTGGGTCAAATAGAAAATCCTTTGTTCAACTTTTAAAGTCCTTTATAACATGATCCCTTCCTATCTTAATGTTCTCCTAAAGTACGTCCCTTCGGCATATTTTACTTTTTAGTAATCATGGCACACTTTTTGTTCCTCACAAAAGGTACTTCATCTGAATCTATGCCTTTTTCACTGGTTATTTCCAAGTCTGAAATGCTGTCCTCACCTATGCCTACTGGATTCCCTGGATTCCTTTAGGGACATAATCAAAATTGCTTGCTGTCTCTTTTTGTTTTGTTTTGTTTCTTCTTTCTCAGGGTTCATTCCATTGGTTATAATTCTTTACAACATGACTAATGTGAAAATATGTTTAATGTGAATGTATATGTACAGCCTATATCGGATTGCATGCTATCTTGAGGAGAAGGAAGAGGAAGGAGAGGGAGAAAATTTAACTCAAAAGTTTGTGGAACTGAACATTGTAAATTTAAAATAAATTAATTAAAATTAAAGAAAGAACATAATCAAATCCCATCTTTCAGGATTCTGATTCTCCCTTCCCATCTCTCTACCTCCAGAACCATCTGGGTCAAGTGGCAAAATATAGATTAGGGTGACTGGAGATGCAATGACAAGTCTTTTTAAGCTAAGGTCTCTCCCAGGTTCATTCTGTTCCAAGCAACATCCATTGAATCATTAGGTAAGAAATGAGGCACAAAATGGTCTCTTTTCTCTAGCTAAAGAAAAAACATTGTGGAGAGGATGATCTTCAGATTTCTGGTCAAAACAGAAACATTTGCTATTTACATTTACTCTGAGCTATTAGAATCCAAACAATGACAAAGAAAGGATTGGTCTGAGACCTATTGTTGGCCAATCAGTGAGAGTCAGAGTGATTTAGATTTAAGTCATGATTCTTTAAAAACAAACTAGCCTGTAAACCCCAAGGTATCTTGGGAGATTTTAGCAATCAAACTTTATATTCCTTTGGGCACAGCACCTGCAGGTAAGGGTATGATTTCCTATGCAGATAGATGGAGAAATGGGAATAATGGGAGGGAGGAGGGAAGAACAGGAAGGAGAGGGAAGAGAGATGGAGAGGAAGAAATGAATGGAGGGAAAGGAAGGATGGACAGAAGGAAAGAAAGAAGGAAGGAAGGAGTTGTGTTGCCAAACTGGAACTGTCCAGTTTGGTCCCCACTAGGACAGTGGTTGTCCTTCCTTCTCAAAGAGGACCATGTCATTGGGAAGGTGATGTCATGATTTGGAAATGAAATGAATCATATTTTAGGATAGGATGGCTACAAACCATTTCAACCTGCAAATATCTATAGTCTGATCAGTGGTTTCATTTACACATTCTTGTGCTGAAACTCAACCTTGGCGTTATTTTTTCTCCAAAGTGATCACAAAAACTTTGCATCCATAAGGTCTTTATTAGGAGATATATATATATATGTATGTATATATATATGTGTGTGTATATATATATATATGTATATATATATATACACACACATTACTAGTGATAACGATGACTGGACTTCTGGTGACAAGATGAGAGAGTGGGGAAGGAACCCTTTGAAGCACTTCCAAATTACCTGTCAAAAAACTAGAGAACCTCCTCAAAATTGGTCTAGGAGCAGGGAAGAAATTCCCTAGCCTGGTAAGGACCCACCCTCCTGTAAACCAGCAGACCCCTAGACAAGTGAGCAGTCTTTGCAGCCCAGCAAGGCCCCACCCCTGAAATAGGCCAGTAGCTAAACCCCACACTCAGGGGAGGACAACAAGAAGTCCCAACTCCCTCCCCCAGTACAAGCCAGAAGGGAAATTTACCTTCCAGAGTAAGCAAGCAGGTAAGCCCTGAAGCCCCAATGAAAGCCAGCTTAAGTAAGACCCAGAGCCTCAGCACCAAAAGCTTGGAACAGTGTAAGGTCAGAGTCCAACACTCACATAAAAACATCAAGTCACAAAAAAAGCATAAAAAATATGAGCAAAAAACAAAAAGAGAACTTGACTATAGAAAGATATTATAGTGATAGGGAGGAACAAGGAATGAACTTAGAAGAGGACAATAGTTTCAAAATGACTACATGTCAGGCCCCCAAAGAAAAATGTGATTTGGTCTCAGGTCCAAAAATAATTCCCTGAAGAGCTTAAAAGAACTTGAAAAAGCAAATTAGAGAAATAGAAGAAAAATTGGGGGAAAATGAGAACAATGTAAGAGAATCATTAAAAAGGGGTGTATTGACTTATGGGAAAAGATATACAAACATTTGCTGAGGAAAACAACTGCCTTGGCCAAATGGAAAAGGAAGAACAAAAGTTCGATGAAGAAAATAATTCCTTAAAAATTAGAACTGAACAATTGGAAAACTAATGACTGTATGAGACATCAAGGTACAGTAAAATAAAAAATAGAAGAAAATGTTAAATTTCTCATCAGAAAAACAACTGCCAGAGAAAACAGATCCATAAGAGATAATATAAGAATTATTAGACTATTTGAAAGCTATGATTTTTTTAAAAAAATGAAACAAAACCCTGGACATCTTTCAAGAATTTATCAAGTAAAATTACCCAGATATATTAGAAAGTGAGAGCAAAATACAAATGGAAAAAATCCACCAATCACTGCCTGAATGAGATCTCAAATGAAAACTCCCAGGAACATCACAGTCAAAATTCAGAGCTCAGAACAAGGAGGAAGAATTGTTAGCAGCCAAAAAGAAACAATTCAAATACCATGGAGATACAGTCTAGATTACACAGCATTTGGAATTTTCTACATTGGAGAACCTCAGGACTTGAGATATGATATAACAGAAGGCAGAAGAGTTAGGATTACTAGAATCATCTACTCAGTGAAATTGAATATAAACTGCTTTCTGACCTTGACAATGAGGGAGAAGGATAGCTGAAGTACCTAACCCAACTCTCATCATATCAGAGTCCCCTATGGAGCCTAAACAACTTTGGAAGCTCTTCCTCAGAGGCCTGAGCTTTGAGAGAATGAGCAAGGGTCTAAGGAGCCATTTTGAGCAATGGGTCAGGCTTACAGACTCTGTCATAAGGAGAGATCTAAATATCAAACACTGCAGGGATTTTGGTTTTGTTACCTACATCACAGTGGAAGAGGTACTTGCAGCCATGAACACAAGAACTCACAAAGTTGATGGCAGAATTGTTGAACCAAAGAGAGCTGTTTCCAGAGAGGACTCTCAAAGGCCTGGCACCCACTTAACTGTGACAAAGATCTTTGTGGCTGGCATTAAAGAAGAAACTAGGGGCATCACTTAAGAGATTACTTTGAAACATATGGAAAGACTGAAGTGACTGAAATAATGACAAAATGACAAAAAAGAACTTGACTTTTGTTACTTTTGATGACCATGATTCTGTGAATAAGATTGTCATTCAGAAATACCATGTTGTGAATGGCCACAACTGTGAAGTAGAGAAAACTTTGTTTCAGCAAGAAATGGCCAGTGTTTCATCTAGTCGAATATGTCAGAGTGGTTCTGGCAACTTTGGTGGTGGTCATGAAGGTGACTTTGGTGGAAATGATAACTTTGTTAAAGTGAGATAAAGTGAGAACTTTAATGGTTGTGGTGGTTTTGGTAGCGGTTGTGGGGGTGGAGGTTATGTGGAGGTAGAGATGGCTACAATAGAAGAATGGATGGTGGTTATGGAGGAGGCGTTCCTGGTTACTCTAGAGGAAACAGAGGCTATGGAAGTGGTGGACAGCGTTTTGGAAATCAGAGCACTGTCTATGGCAGGAGGGGCAGGTGTGATAGCTATAAGAACAGAACAAGTGGAGGCAACTTTGGTGATAGTAGTGGAAGGAACCTTGGAGGTGGTGGAAGTTATAATTATTTTGACAACTATAACAATCACTCTTCAGACTTTGTCCCATGAAGGGAGGAAACTTTGGAGGCAGGAGCCAATGTTTTGTTAAACCCCATAACCACGGTGGCTATGGTGATTTTAGTAGTAGCAGTAGTTATTGGCAATGGCAGAAGATTTTAATTACTGTTAGGAAATAAAGTTTAACAGAAGAAGAGAACCAGAGAAATGACAGGGAAGCTACAGGCTACAACAGATTTGTGAATTCAGTCAAGCACAGTGGTGGCAAGGACTAGCTGCGACAAGAAGATATGGTTTAGATGATACTTGTATATGGACTAAAGCATACCAGGAATTGTATTTGTGACTACTCATAAAACAAGTAATTTTAGTTTCTCTTTTGTGGAAAATGTAAAGCATTCCAACAAAAGGTTTTAATGTAGAATTTTTTTATGTACCCATGCTACTGATTGCTAAATTTAATAGTCTGATCATAGTATTGAACAAAAGTTTCTTTTTAAGAAAATGAATACAATATTTTTTTGGGAAATGGACATTTAATGAAATAGAAGACTTTCAAGTATTTCTAATTAAAAGACTAGAGCTGAATAAAAATAAAATTGACCCCCAAATACAAGTCAAGGGAAGCATAAAAAGGGAATAAATTAAACAAGAGAAAACATAAGAAATTTAATAAGACTACACTTTCATATTTCTATATGGCAAGAAAATATTTGTAATTCTTAACAATTTTATTACTATAAGAACATTTAAAAGGAGTATATGTAGACAGAGAGTGTGAATATAAAAGGAATTTGAAGGGATGAGTCTCCAAAAACCAAAATAAAGGAAGGAGAAATAAATTTGCACTAGAATAAAAAGGAAAGGGAGAGATTAAATGGGGTAATCTATTGCACATAAAAGATACATGAAAAAGTTATTATAATGGAGGAAAAGATGGGGGAGGGTGGTGGCAAAGCTTAAAACTTATGCTCTTTGAAAATGACTCAAAGAAGGAATAACATGCAGAGTTGGACATAGAACTCTATATTACTCTATAAGGAAGTAAAAAAAGGATGGGGATAATACAAATGGCAGTGGGTAACTAATAAAAGGGAGGGTACATTGAGGAAGGTGGTGATCAGAAGTAAAACACTTGTGGAGAGGGAAAGGATAGGCAGCAAAAGAGAAATGAATAAACAAGTGAAAAATAGCATGGCAGTAAATACACAGTTAGTTATCATAACCATTAATATGATTAGGATAAACTCACCCATAAAATGGAAGCAGATATCAGCATGAATTAAAAATGAATATCCTACAAATATATTATTTACAATAAACACCTTTGAAGCAGTGAGATATATGGAGTAGAGGTAGCAATCATGATTTCAGACAAAGCAAAAGCAACAATCTAATAAAAAGAGATAAAGAACATTGTGTAAATGTTCCATAGACAAAGAAGTCATATCAATTCTAAACATACATGCAGCAAATAGTACAGCATCTAAATTTCTGAAAGAGAAGTTGAATGAGTTACAGGAAGAAATAGATAATAAAAATATACTAGTGGGGGACCTCAACTCTGCCTTCTCAGAACTAAATTAACCAAAAAATCAATAAGAAAGAAGTTAAGGAAGTGAATAAATTTCTGGAAATTTTAGTTATGATAACTCTATGGAGAAAACTGAATGGGAATAGAAGGGAATATACCTTTTTCTCAGCAGCGCATGGCACTGCACAAATTTGACCATGTATTAGGACACAAAATGCTCACAACCAAATGCAGAAAAAAAGAAATAGTAAATACATCCTTTTCAGATCATAATGTAATAAAATATTGCATTAAATAATGGACAATGGAAAGAGAGATTAAAATTAATTTGAAATTAAATAATGTACTCATAAGAAATAAGTGGGCCAAAGAAAAACTCATGGGAACAATTAATAATTTCATTAATAAAAATGCAACGAGTAAGGGATATAGACAAAAAGGTACTTGGGGGAGAATTTATACCCCTAATTACTTACATCAAGAAAACAGAAAAAAAAAACCAGACTGACTAATTTGGCATGCACCTAAAAAACTAGATAGAGAACAAATTAAAAATCCACAATTAATCCTAAACTGGAAATCCTGAAAGTTGAGAGATTAATTAAACTGAAAGAAAGAAAACTATTGAATTAACAAATAAAAGTAGACACTGGCTTCATGGGGAATAAACAATAAAACTGATAAACCACCAGTTAATTTGATTTTAAAAAAAGAAAGAAGAAAATCAACTTTCTAGTATCAAAAATGAAAGGGATGAACTTACTACCAGTGAAGAGAAAATTAAGACAATTATTAGGTTCTATTTTGCTCAACTATATGCCAATAAATTTGACAATCTAAATGAAATGGATGAATATACACAAGAATAAAATTTACCCAGAATAAGAGAAGAAATAACATACTTAAATAACTAAAACTTACAAAAATAAATTGAACAAGCCATCAATGAATTTCCTAAGAAAAAATTTCCTCAACCAGATGGATTCAAAAGTGAATTCTAACAAACATTTAAATAACAATTAATTCTAATACCACATAAATTATTGGGGGATGTTGGTGAAGAAATTCCTTTTACAACCTAAGTATGGTACTTATACTCAAACCAGGAAGAACCAGAACAGGGAAAGGAAATTACAGATCAATTTCTCTAACGAATATAGATGCAAAAATTTTAAATAAAGCACTAGTAAAGAGACTATAGTGATATATCACAAGGATCATACACTATGACCAGATGGAATTTATACCAGGAATGCAAGGATGGTTTAACATTGGGAAAACTATCAGCATAACTGACCATATCAATAACAAAACCAACAGAAATTATATGAGTATTTCAACATGCAGGGAAAAATACTTTTGGCAAAATACAGCACCCATTCTTATTAAAAGCACTAGAAAGCTTAGGTATAAATGAAACCTAACTTAAAGGATAAATAAGTTTATCTAAAACCATCAGCAAACATTATCTGTTATGGGGATAAGCTAGAAGCTTTCCCAATGCAATCAAAAATGAAGCAAGGATGCCATTATCACCACATTATTTTATATTGTACTATAAATGCTAACTATACCAATAAGAGATGCAAAAGAAATTAAAGGAATTACAATAGACAACTAGGCAAAATCATCATTCTTTGGAGATGATATGATATCACACTTAGAAAATCTTAGAGAATCAACTAAAATACTACTTGAAATTATTAACAATTTTAGCAAAATTGCAGGATGCAAAATAAACCCACAGAAATCATCAGCATTTTTATATATTACCAACAAATTCCAGCAGCAAGAAATAGCAATGAAAATTCCATTTAAAGTGATTGTAGACAATACAAACTACTTGGGTGTCTACTGGCCAAGACAAATCCAGGGACTATATGAAAGCAATTACAAAACACTTGTCATACAAATAAAGTCAGATCTAAACAATTGGAGAATATTAATTGTTCAGGATAGGTCAAACCAATTTAATAAAAACGACCATTCTACCTAAATTTATCTATTTATTCAGTACTATATCAAACTATGAAAAATTATTTCATAGAGCTAGAAAAAATGTAACAAAATTCATCGGGAAGAACAAAAGCTCAAGGATTATCAAGGGAATCAAAGAAAAAAATGCAAAAGAAGGTGTCCTAGCCATGTCAGGTCTCAAACTATACTATAAAGAATTAATTATCATAACACTCTAGTACTGGATAACAAACAGAGTGATACATTAAGTACAAATTTCATTTTAGTAATCTAGTATTCCAGTATATGATAAACCCAAAGCTTGTGGAACAAAAACTCATTATTTGACAAAAACTGCTGGGGAAATTGAAAAACAGTATGATAGAAACAAGGTATAGACCAACATTTCACACTGTATACTCAAATCAGGTCAAAATGGGCACATGATTTACAAATAAAAGCCATAAGCAAATTAAGAGAGCATGGAAGAGTTTATCTGTTAAATTTATGGATAAAGCAAGAATTTAGGACCAAAGAAGATATAAAGAGCATCACAAAATTTAAGACAGATAATCTTGATTGTGTAAAATTAAAATGTTTTAGCATAAACAAAACCCATAGTCAAAAATATAAGGAAAGCAAAAAACTGGGAAAAATTAATAACCAAGTATTTCTGATAAAGGCCTTATTCCCCAAATATATAGAGAGCTGAGTCAAATTTATAAAAAAAAATTAAATCATTTCCCAGTTGTTAAATGGTCAAAAGGCAGCTTTCAGACAAAGAAAACTAACAATAATCATATTAATCAGAGAAACACAAATTAAAACAACTCAGAGGTACCACCTTACACCTATCAGAATGGCTAATTTGATAAAAAAAAGAAAATGTTGAATGTTTGATAGGATGTGGGAAAACCAGTAAACTAATATGCTATTGGTGGAGTTGGAAACTGATTCAGTCATTCTGGAGGACAATTTGGAACTATGCTGAAAGGGTTAGAAAACTCTGTTTGCCCTTGGATCCTGCAATAGCCCTGCTATATCTATATCCTAAAGGTTTTCCCCAAAATGGAAAAGGACCTATTTGTACAAAACTATTTATAGTAGCTCTTTTTTGTGGTGGCTAAAAATTTGGAAATCAAAGGGATTCCCACCTATTAAGGAATGTCTAAACAGCTGTGGCATATGATTACAGAGGAATATTATTGTGCTATAAAAATTGATAAGTAAGATGACTGGAAAGATTTACATGAACTAATTCATACACAATAATAGCAATAATGTTTGATGAAGAACTGTGAATAACTTAATTATTGTCAGCGATACAATGATCCAAGACAAGTCCCAAAGGAATAACGATGAAGTGTACTACCCAACTCTAACTTAAGAAATGATATTGACGGAATATAGACTGAAGTGTATTATTTTGTACTTTTTCATTTTTTGTCTGCTTATGCAAAATAACTAATATGAAAATATTTTATATAATTTCACATGTATAACCAATACTTGTTCATTTACTATCTCAAGGAAGGGGGAGGGGAGGAAGGAAGGGAGGGAGAGAATTTGGAACTACTTAAATTAAAATGTTGAATAATAAAAAAGAATGATGACCAAATACATCTATATTATTGTCTTAGTCATTTATTCAAATTTATTTAAGTGCCTACTCTATTCAGGGGTCTATGCTAGATTTGAAGGATAAAGACAAAATTTAGTTAAAATTAAGAGTCTTTTCTCATAGAGCTATCCATCTAATAGAAATAAGATATAGGCAAATAACCATAGAGCACGATATTAGATTGTGAATACATTAAAGAACTGTAAGACATATTTGTAACTTTGAAAACTCCTCAAGGCCCAGATGAGATACCATTTCCACTATGAAGTCTTTCCCAATTCCTGGACTCTAAGTAATCACTTTATTCTTGAATTTTTCTTGATAGTCTTTTGTACTAGTTTGGACCCCTCATATGTGTATTTGTATGCACATACACATATACATGTATGTTATACATATACATTCACACTTCTACATTATATATACATATATACTATATACATATATGTGTTTATGTGTTTACACACACACTGATGGGATTATGATTTTCCTTATGTTTTTGTTGCTTCTCTAATCACTAGATTATAAGATTTTGAAGGGAAGGAAAAATATATTATTTCATTTTGTCATTCCAATCACTTAGTATAAGTACCTTCTCAAAGTAGGGAATTAATACATATTTACTTAACTGAATTGTGTCATCAATTTAGACCAAGAATTGAACTTCAAGGTCACAAGGTCCTTTGACATTTTCAACATAAGTGAATTACATTTTCCAAGTTCACACAATACATTAAAAAAACTGAAAGACCAGGTTTTTAATGAGTCTTATCCATGGATATATATATATATATATATATATATATATATATATATATATATATATATATATATATATATATATATATATATATATATATATATGACTAGTTAACCTTGGAATGCAATAAGAATTTGACCTTAAGTGTATGCAAGAAACAAGACAGTAATTATCTATTTGGGAGGGTATAATAGCAATGTACTAAATCTATGTTTCACTGATCAGAGAGGAAAGTTACTTGGGAGAGACATACTGGATGATAACTTAAAGGAGAAAAGCAAACACACAGACACACACACAACCTGTACTCACTTCACATTTTTTTCCCTACCACTTCTCATATCTGTTATTTCTAAGCCTTCAAACATGTCTTTAACCTGATGAAGTATAATCTCAGATCAAGTATCATATGAAAATTGTAGTGTTAACTTTTTCTGAAAGGCCATTACATCATAAATGAGATGGGTAGGTAGTGCAGTGGCTAGAATAATGAACCAGGAGTCAGGAAAACATAAGCTCACATCCATCCTTGGGCCTCAACTATGTGACTCTGGTCAATTGATTTAATCTCTGCTACTGTTTCTTCATCTGTAAAAAAGGGGATAAAAATAACATTTACCTCCCAGATTGGTTGTGAGAATTAAATGAAACAGTATTGGTGAAGTGCTTTGTAAATCTTAAAACACTGTTTAAATACTAGTTGTTGTTATTAACCACATAGCCCTTACCAGAAAATGTGAGCATTGTATCAAGCCCTGTCAACTGGGCATCAGAAACCTATGGATGTAACATATAAGATATATACTTTCCCACAGGTGTCTACATTCTTGTGTGTATGTCCCTGTGTGTTCAGTTTCTAAGTGGAAAAACTAAACAATATAGCATCAATTTTCCCTTGCTTCAAATCTCATCTGGGTGATACGTAACTTTGTGAATAATAAAAACTACTTAAAACACCAAAACTAATAAGCCATACTGACGTTGATAAAACGACAATAATGAAAAAAAAACAACAAAAACCAACCTTGATGTTTCTTAAATATGCCTCCTCCTCATACTTACACAATAGTACAATAGGGAGATTCAAATATGTACCAAATCAATGAGTGCTGAACTATCAAGCAATTCTAGCTTGTCATTACCTCTGGCCATGGTGCTGACTGAGCCTCTGATAAGTCTTTTGCCAAAAGGTGGTACTTTCCTGATTCTCACTCCCCCTGGAAAAGCAGATACCCCTCCCCCCATTCCCCACCCCTCTCTCTCTCCCTCTCCCTCTCCCTCTGTGTCTGTCTCTGTATCTGTCATATACCTGTTTGGTTTTCTTTCACATTTAAATGTTTCCCTTATTTTCTGTCTCTATTCTTGTGTGTGTGTGTGTGTGTGTGTGTGTGTGTGTGCAACACATGAGTGTTGATTCCAAAATCACAGAATGTCAACAAAGATTTGTTCCTCTTATTGCTACAGCATTTGACCACTCTAGGTCATTTAGCTCCACAGGCCTTGAACAAACTAAAGCTGTCCCTTTGTTATTTGATACATTTTGTCTGGAGGAACAATGTCTCAATGAAATGATACTAACTTGGGAGATCTGATTTGTTTATAGAGATTGCACCTGAGCCACTTCCTTTAGCATTCACAAAATCACTACTAGTTTCTATACAGCATCTGTTATTCACAAATTATCTCCTCCAAAAGATAGAAAGGTCTTTCATTGTTATTTGTTCCCCACTCAAAGAGGAGGTTAGTGACTTCCATTTCTTCCATTAAAGATGACAGAATAGGTAAGGCCCACCTGCTGGGATGTTCTTCCTGGAAGAGATCCAAGCTTATTATACTGGTTGGCAGCAGGCATTGGAACAAGCCAATTTTGACTGGCATTATTTTAAGACAACATGCTACTTATAGAGCATCTGGATGAGCCAAACACTTTTGAGTCTTTATTGAAATAGACCAATTCCAGGCCATGACATTAGATATTTTAAGTAAAAGAAATTTGGTGTAACTGTACTTTGAACAAATGGGAAGAAAATTTGTATTACTAGAATTCTATAAATAGCTCCTTGAAATTTGTTTTATACTTAACAATTTTGCAACAATGTGAACGCAATAATAAACTCTTTTCTTCTTGATTTCAGCTAGGTACACCTGCCACAAAACAAATTTTTTCTTCAACAGATAACACTCATCTCTCCTGGAAACTCCCAATTCAATGTTTTTGCTCAGCTATTAGTTGGTATACATTTCAGTCATGGAATGATCTGGAGCATTCTAGACCAGTCATCAAATAGAACCACCTTCTTCAAAAGCAACTGACTTTTGTAAACAAGCAGTGGATACTAATCTGTGAGCCATGATTATGCCACTTACAAAGTGTATGACTTTAGACATATAGTTTCTACTTTCCTGGGCTTCAGCTTTCTCATGTTTAAAATGGCTTTGTTTGATCTCAGACAATTCTGTAATACAAGGTACGATGAAAGGTATTGTCCTTCTCTAGATAACGAGCTGGTAGACCTTGAATATAGATGAACAAACACTTTTTTCTTATCTTCATTTCTGCTTTGCTTTTTGTGTCTGAGTTTTCTTTCACAAAATGATTCATACAGACGTGTGTCTAATTATACATGTATAACATGTCAAACTGCTTGCCTATCCGTGGAAGGGTAGGGAAGGGAGGGAGAGAATTTGAAACTCAAAATTAGAAAAAAATGCCAAAACTGTTTTGACATGTAACTGGGAAAAATAAAGTATTTAATAAGAAAGAAATAAAATGACATTTTAGGCTAGATCAAGGTGGGTAACCTGTGGTCTTGAGGGGTTCCCCAGCTCTGGGGTACATAATCTCCAAGTTCCTTCCAGATCTGAGAACTTATAAGTCTCTGATTCTGCATGGTGGTCACAGAAATTTGACACTGATTCAGTTAAAATTTGTTTTGGTTCAGATTACCACCACGTTTGTAATTTTGCTCCCTAATATGATCTCCTACTAAAACTCTTCTTCAAATGGGATATATCCACAAAGAGTAATGTACAATTACAAAAATAATTTGAAGCAAATATTCACTGAATCTATCATTGAGCCTTTAAAATTTATATACATGTGCATTGAATCTGCAAATTGTATTGTGATTATACATGTCAAAGAGTTGGTACTGAAAAACACATGGGTCATAAAAAATCAGACATGATTGAAAAAAGACTAAACAATACTTAGATAATTATCTTTTTGGGGGAAAAGATATGTTTTCCACTTATTCTAGAGAAACCCTAGCACAACACACTACACAGATATATGTTTGGCAAATTAATTAAAGGATTCATGAGACGATCTCATGACCTTAGATCTTAGAGAGGCAGAATTGTGAAGTAAATAAAGAATCAGCTTCAAGTTCAGGAAGACATGGCTTCCAGTCTTGGCTTTGATAT
>CM053771.1:334884057-334894504 GCA_028658325.1 Potorous gilbertii
TTATTTATTTTTAAATGTTCTACAATCACTTCCTTAAAATTAAGATTTTATTCCCCCCAAACCTTCCCCCCGCTATCCCCCTCCATTACTGAAAAAAAATCCCAATGATGATTTTCTAAGGCAAAATGCCTTCCACACTCAGAGAAAGAAATATGGAAGTCATTCATAGAATGCAGCAGATCATGTTTGTGTGTGTGTGTGGGAGGGGGGTTTAGTGTCTTATGCTTTGATTTGTTATATGATTTCTTCCATTTATTTTAGTTTGACTACATAGCATGACTATAGTGAAAATGTGCTCAATAGGAAAGTATATGTAGAACCTATACAGAATTGTATGCTCTCTGACAACTTTCAAAGAAGCTGCCAATATGTATTGGTAGAAGAAATTTCTCACCAGGAGCTCCCTTAACTGATGATTATAGATTACTTTAAAAAAAACAAACATGATGCTGCAATCAAACCTGCTTGCCATAGTAGAGCTGACTTTGGGTTTATGTAACATAGTTATTTATGGTATGTATATACCACCACACACAATTACAAGGTTTCTAAGAATATGTAAAAATATGACCAAACTTGTTCTTTCACAGGAATAGTTTCTTTTCCCCTATAAATTGGGAACTCCCATCTGACAGTCACAAAAACAAATTCAACAAATGAGGAAGGGTGGTAATGAAAGATTGATTCAAGAAAGGCCTTGTAATAAAATACAATCCAAATTCCTATGTAAAGTAAGGGAATTATTTAGATATTAGAATAAAGGGTCTAGAAGAATCAAAGGGATGTACAAATGTGGCAGGGAGAACAGTAATGATATTCATAATAAAAATTCAGTATTATCTCTAATGATGAAGGCAAAGATTTTGAAATTAAAAGAAAAAGTCACCCATCATAGAATCTCAAAGGAGGAAAGGGCATCAAAAGCCTTCATCATTATGTGAGAAAGAAGCTCCTCCATAGCACACTCAAAAATTGGATATTAAATAATGAAGGATGTTAATAATGAACATGTATACAGTAAGTTTGTAAAGTGCTCTGGTTATTTGATCTCCTTTGAGTCTTGCAATAATTGTGACCCAGAAATACTATGAGTGTTCTAGCTTCCTCTTTTGGATGAGGAAAATGAATCAGGCAAGATAAGCAACTGGCTCATAACAACACAGGAAGCAAGGACTAGACACAGGACTTGATGCCATGTCCCTACATGTATAAAAAAATTCATATGTATTTCTACTACAAATTTTAAGGAAAGTGCAAGATGGAATATCTCAGAAAGATAGAGAGAAGATAGAAGTTTGCCAATAACATATGGGGAAAGAGCAAAATCAAAGACACAGAAGTCGCTGAAAGTATAGGGGAGAGCATCAAGGGTCATAAGGTGCTTAGCTGGAAAAAAAATATTTGAATTTAAGGCAGAAAATATATATTAAGTGACTAAAATCTTCTCAGTATGCTAGGCATGGTGGCAGTCACAAAGGAAGGGTAAGACATTGTCCCAACCTTCATAGAGCATTTAGTCAAATAAAGAGGTAGGACACATTGTGAAACAAATAACACATGTTCATTAAAAGAAGGGAAAATAGAATGCTTCATAAAGTCCAAAGTTATGTTTCTAAAGAATGTGTAGATTGGGGTTTCAAGAAAGGCCTCATATAAAAGAAGCCATTTGAGTCTGGTAGAAATTCGAAAGATAAATGAAGAGGAAGGTCATCCTAAGCATAGAAAAGGAAAAAAGCAAGATAAGGGAAGGAGCAGTTATATTCAGGGGTCATAAAATAGATGGGTATAGTGTGGATGGAGGAGATTAATATAGGACAATACATGGAGTTTCAAGATTATGGAGAGATTTAAATGATAGTCAAATGAATTTAGAGTTTATAATAGATATTGAACTATTCGAGATTTTTGAACAGAAAAGTGACACAATCAAATGTAAATATCAGAAAACTTAGTCAGGGATCCCCATAAAGAATGTACTAGATTTGCCAGAGGTGAAGGGTGGCAGAATAGAAGCAGGAAAAACCATTAAGAGATTATTGTAACAGATGAGGCAAGTAGAAAGAAGGGTCTATAGTCGAGGGGAATTAATGGGAATAAAGAAAGAGCTGGAGATATATTGTGTAATTAGATAAGATTTACATATGAGAAAGAGCTATGAGTCAATGAAAACAAAAAACATGGCTCTGAAAAGGAAAAAGTTCAATGATCTTAAAAAAGCACGGAGAATTACCCCCCAAAAATGAAGAGAAAATGAGCAGAAGCACGAGAACTACACACACACACACACACACACACACACACACACACACACACACACACACACATGCATACTATAACAGCAATGTTGTTTTGAGAGTAACTTTGAGTAAATAAATTATTTTTATTATTATAAATACCCAAATTATCTATAAAGGACATATGAAGAAAGACATTATCTGCACCCAGAGAAAGAAATGATGAATAAAAGTATATATAGAATAATTTTACAGGTATTTCCCAATTTTTGTGTACTGGTGGTCATCTGAGGGGGAGAGAAGAAGAAGAAAAGAAAGAAGTTTATATGATAGCTTTGTTGTATATTTAAAAGGAATAACAAATTATATAAAGTAGATATGAAGTTATTGTGCAATATTTTTTTTATTATATGATGTCATGGAAAGGATTGCTCTATTCCATAAATTAAAAATAAAATAAATTTGAAAAATAAATAGTGAAGCTATAAGCTTTAGATAAAAGACAAAAAATCAATTTTTAATATGTTGAGTTAGAGGTCCTGGTGGAACATGTGTCCACATCATGTAGACAGGTAGGATTTAAGATGTAGATTCTATGTGAACAAACTGGTATGGGAGAAATATTTGGGAAATAATTTTAATGAACATTTCTAACAACTAATCATGAGAACAAAAACAAAATACCTTTAGAGATTGAAGGCAAATATTTTAAGTATTCCAGATTGAAGGCACATAATAGTTCATACAGCCCATAATCATTTATGTAGCAAACATGTGAGTCATAAGTCACATTTTTAGCCTCAAAAATGCCCAAATATATCCCAATCCAGAATAAAATATAGCTTAAATATTTAACAAAATAATTAAAAATACGATAGAATATATATATAATATTAATATGTGGACTTCTGTGTCAAATATGCAACCTGAAGGACCTTCTATTATATGCTTTAGTGACCACATTTTCTATTTGAGTTTAATATCACTGATATAATTCAATTCCTCCTTTTATAGATGAGGAAAATAAGGCCCAGAAATGTTAAATGACTTGCCCAATGTAGTACAAGGAGGAAGTAGCAGAACTGAGGTTTAAACTTCTCTCTTTTTTCTTGAGAGAAATGATTATTAAGTATCAATGATTTGGAGAGATCCAGAGTCCTCTCCTCCCCATTTTTTTGCCTGTAGTCTTCATTTCAAAGTTCAGTCTCTTGAAGGGCATTACTGATGATGAGATTGAATGAACTCTCCTCAATCAGTCAGAACTCACCCACCTCACAAGAAGGTTAATCCTATTGTGTTCTACTCAGGTTTGGGTTAGGGTAAATTCTTTGGTTACATTGCCCAAGGCTGGGGGTAATTTAGAAATAAATGACATAGTCAAAATTCATTAGAACAAGTCCAGCCCCACATAGTAATATTCATTCTTTCTTTTTGTTTGTTAACCAATCAGAATTGATTGCCACCCTCTGGAATACCCACTTGTCCAAGGCCATAGAAGTCTTGAACCGCCATAAGGGGTTTTGGCATTCAAGAGTGCCACTGACCTCTTTTATTAAAATTCTAGCATTATTAATAAAATGACTAATCACCCAGAAATTATGTTTCTTGAACTTTTTAAACATCACATTCTCCAAGGCAATGTATTTTTTCTGGTATATAGTGCTGGCTATTGAGGATTCAGAACTGATTTTTGCATAAGTAGTATTTTATGACTATATCATGAATTACATTGAAACACAGCAAACCAGAGGAAAATGGTAGTAATGATAGTCAATACCTTTACCAAAATGACTTATTTTGGGAATTTCTCAGAAGTATCAGGCCAATGACAATTGATACAAGAAGTGGGGAGAGATCTTAGTGACGATAACTGGTCAAAATCGATGTACCTACTCTCTTTGACATTCAGCTTGGGTCAATGACCACCACTGAAAGAAGAATCTGAGATAATCACAGCTCTAGTGCTTGTAGGACTTCTACTCTTCAGCAGGTAGGTAACTAATGCTGATATTTCTTTGAATGATTAGATGTAGAATTGAAGAAATGACTTAATCTTTTGGCTGACTCCCAAAAGCTACCAGAGAACTACAATGGATTATACCTATAGAATTCCATATTCCTCAGTGAAAGATCCCTTCTATGTCTTTGCTCCTCTAGACTATAAGCTACATGAGGATAAATATCATGTAACAAAATTGTTCATGCCTCTCATTCCAAACAATAGGTGTTCAAAAGAATATTATTGAACTGAAATGAATTTTTGATTGATGGTTTAAACACTATCAAGTTAAAATTTATTTTTTAACAATTCTTTCTATTATTAAATGACTTTCCGTATAGAGGAATGTGGGAAAAAAATCAGCATTAACATGACATTTGTTAACCTTTTTATAGTGTTATGCTTTACTCCCACTGACAAAACTATTATACTTTTCCTGTGAGCTACTTTGATTTTGGGATCTCATTAAGACAATAGACAGTGGTGCTACCTTGGTTCTATGATTTTTTTTTTAAATGTATAACTGCAGTTAAAAATGACTGGTTTCCAACACTATATCTTTTCTTTATGCATTTGGAAACATTATTCTAAGATGAGTCCCATAGCTTTCACCAGACTGCAAAAGAGACCCATCCTGAACATACACACACACACACACACACACACACACACACTACATATGCATGCACGCATGCAAAAGGCAGGACCCCTTGTTTTAAGGCTACTTAACAAGTGAGAGAGTCAACAAGCAGTGATTGAGGACCTACTATGTACCAGGCATTGGGGTTATGATGGAAATAAAAAATCATCCCCCTTAAGGAGGTCACAATATAATGGAAAAAGAGATATGAGAAACTATCTCTACCAAATTCTTTTCAGAAATGAGGGACAGTGGGTGTGAAACATTGGATATAGCCTCAAACATTTCATACACTGGTTAGTTTTCCTTTTTTTCTCTTCTTTTTTCCTTATTTTAAAGGATGGTTCTATGGACAATGGTCAGAAAAGGGAAATGCAGGTGACAAAAATTTTTTAAAAAATCAATAAAATTTGTTAAGGAAATAAAATGATAAAGCAATCATAAAGATAATTGCTACCTTAAAAGGTATTTATTTTTAAATAGGAAGCCATACAATTGATAGTTTATGAGTAAAATCAACCAAATGGATTCATGTTAGAATTAATCTGTACTCAAATTATTATGACTGCCTACTGAATTTTATAGCTTGGGCAATGAAAGAAAGACTAATGAAAGTCCTGATGACTCTTTGCAAAATTGTATATTGTGGCATAATGAGGAAGAAAACTGTAACAAGAATAAATTTAGAGCATAAGAGGCTAAGATCAACAAATAAAAAAATATAAGACCATTGAGGAAAATTAAGAG
Organism: Potorous gilbertii; assembly: GCA_028658325.1. Classification (NCBI taxonomy): domain Eukaryota; kingdom Metazoa; phylum Chordata; class Mammalia; order Diprotodontia; family Potoroidae; genus Potorous; species Potorous gilbertii. Next base: position 334,889,678 of record CM053771.1, read on the forward strand.
CATACAATACATTCATAGGATAATGGCTCTAGAGGTGGAACACACTTTAAATATATTTTCCCACTCCCAGGAGTTTACTACTCTCTTTTTTCCCCTCTGAACCCTGACTCTATAATGATACTAAGTCTTTCATTGCAATGAAATGGCTACAAAATTGTACATATTCCTGAAGTACAAAAATATAAGAATTTCTTCCCTCCTTCGCTTCTGTGATACTATACTCTCCTAGCTCTATTCCTACCCTTTTAACTGTTCTTTATCACTTCTTAATCTTACAGTGCTCTAAAGTGACTATTTCCCTTGGCAGAATTCTTAGTGCTCTACTTTTCTGTTTTCTCCAACAGCAATTTCATCATTTGTTTGAGCTGCTTCAAATATTATAAGTCTGAGTTTAAATCTACCTCAATTTAAGCTCTACCCATATTCCATTAAGGGCAGCTAAGTGACTCAGTAGAGTGCTGGGTCTGGAGTCAGAAAGACTCATCTTCATTTATTTAAACCTTAACCTCAGACTTACTAGCTGTTTCAACCTGGGTAAGTCACTTAATCCTGTTTGTCTCAGTTTTTTCATCTGTAAAATGGTTTGGAGAAGGAAATGGCAAACCACTCCAGTATCTCTGCCAAGAAAACCCCAAATAGGGACACAAAGAGTTAAATACAACTTAAAAAAGAGGGAGGGCCTAAAGAATATTCAATTCCTATCTATTATCCATTCTCAAATTGAATTCTTTGCCATCACATTAAATCTAAATATCTAAAAGCAAACTTGTTAACTTTTTCCATAAACTAATATCTCCTCACAATTTTCATATTTTCTTAAGGTACGATCATTCTCTTGATTCCCTAAGCTAAGTATATTGGCATCCTCTTTCCTCAGCCCTTTGAATTAAACTAGTTATCAAGTCCTACCATTTTTTCTTTTGTGCTGTTTTACTTATACTTCCATACTTACATATGCATTTCAATGATCCTTTAACTCATTCACCTACAATACCTGGTTCAGAAGTTTAGATATCATTGGTAAGCAATTGGGAATATGGGTTGACAACAGAATGCCAAGATGAGAGCTGTAAATTTGCAAGATTACTTAAGTTTCCTATCAAGAATTAACTGAGGAGAGAATTGGGAAGTGGTGGAGATTCATTAGGAAATATTATCAAAGTCCAAGAGAAAAACATAAGGCTAACTAAGATGGTGGAAACTGGAACAAAAGACTTTATTGTATCATTCATTTCTGGATTCACACTTAATATTTTTTAAAAAATCTATCCATCAAGTGAAACTGAATGTGGCAATGGAACATAATGGATCAAATATTGGACTTGGAGTCAATAATATCCGATTTTAATCTCATTTCTGACATGTTCATTGTGTGAATCTTGCTTGTTGTTCTGTTCTTGAAGAGGACCATGGCATCAGACTGATGACATGACTTGCAGTTGACTTTGATTTGAGTGATGGAAGGCTGTGCAAGGTCACCAAACTTACCTTCTTCTCCTGAGCCATCTGGGTCCAATGGCATGATATTCATTAGGATGACTGGAAGTGGCTCAGGATGCAATGTGAAACCCTGGCCCTTTCAGGCTTACATTTTATCACAGCCTTACTTTGAGTGAGATACACTCGTTCAATGAATAGGATACTTTATGTTACTCAAGGGATGACCCTTTAAATCAAAAAAAAAAATTGCTAAGTAAATGGTACAATGAATAGAGTAGAGATTTGGAGTCAAGAGACCTGGGTTAGAGTTGTGTCTAAAACACTAGTTCTTTGACTCTCAGAAGTCACTTTACCTGTCTCAACCTCAACTTCCCCATGTGCAAAATGATGAAAATAGAACTAGAACCTAATTCCCAAAGTTTTTTGTGAGGATCCCATGAGTTTACATCTATAAACCACTTTGCAAACCTCAAAGTTCTATATAAATGTTAGTTACTATTATTAATATTACTCATATGGCTATTACTATTATTTACCACTTTGAGTTTCATTTTCCTCATACGTAAAATGGAACTAATGATAGCACTTCCATAATATCTCTATATATCTATCTCCAGGTTGTTTCAAATGTCAAATGAGATCGTGAAGGATGTATTAAATTTAATAGCTTGATGGTTTATCAAAACTTAAAATTACACTATTTTGGAACATTATCTAAGGAGCATACCTTTCAAACTCCAAAGAGCAGTATACAAATGTAATCTATTGCTTTTATTAATATTGTGAAAATAGAATTGGAAGTCAAGTCTGAGGAGGATCTATCTCTGCCTTCTGACTTTGTCATTGACTTGTTATAAAACATTGAATAAGTTTCTTTTCCCCTCTGTCTCTCATTGACCTTCTTCATTTGTGTTTTTGGATAGACTAGATGTTCTTTCAGCTCTCAATGCTAAGATTGTCTTAAACTGCCTTAGTAAGGTGAGAACTATTTCTTATGTTTAATTTTATCTCCCAGAGTACCTTGTACATATTTCAATAATGAGTATTTGTTTATTGAGATGCTACTAGGAAATGAGGTAGCTACAAAGAAGAAGAAGTTATCTTTTCCCTCAATGATGTCATATTTGAGAAATACATAGTGCATGACTATTCATAAGAGACATATGGAAAGCAATGTAATTTTAAAACAGCAGAAACATAGAAAGTCAAGTAGTGTGGTATAACAGAGAATTATCTGGATCTGTTAAGAATAGGGTTTAAATTCTGTCTCTAACGACGACTGCTTATGTGAACTTAGACAAGTTCTTTCACTCCTTTCAACCTCAGTTTACCGACCAACAAAATGGAGTCATTGTAGATGTATGACTATGGAAATCCTTTAATTGGCAGGTTCTTCATTTGTAAAATGAGCTAGAGAAGGAAATGAGGTCTATGAAATTAAAATTGGTTACTGATTAGAAGAGGGACTCAAATATTTCACATTTTAAATTTTTGACCTCTTGTTTCTCTACTAGTACTCAGTAAACACAATGGGTGCTAACTGTGTCCCCATCCTCTGCCCAGTCCTCAGCGACCCAATATGGTTGTGAATTACGTTGTGTGTGAAAGATATATTTACTATGGTTACCTGATTGTAGTCACTCTTGCCTCTTAATAACACCCTTCCTAACAGTACCCAAGGCTCTAGATCTTTTTTGTATCCTTGCAAAAAAAACTTGCAAGCCCTATATCCCATTCCCATTGGACCATGTTGTCTGACTTGTTAAGGAAACTAAAAAACGTGTTTCAAGATAAAATATTAGTATATTAACATGCATCCTTCCCATATAATATTTGTTTTTTAATCCCTTAACATGGAATGAGCAATGTGGGAAATTTAGGCACTGGGATAAGGTCAATTAAGGTTATGCTTTAGGTGTTGGCTGTGAGATATTGACTTTCTATGTCCCCTAAATTATGTCATGTGGATAAAACTTACTCTGCATGTGTGAAGGCTGTGACAAAGAGCTATTCCAACAAACTACTAATAAAGGGAGATTTCAGGTTCTTGGTAGACTTGCTTCTCAAATTGGCTCCTCCATTCAAGGCACTTTCCATTTGAGTTAGTATAGTAAAAGACTACAGAGAAAGAACTTTGTTAGCTATTTCAAATGGTTTCCATTACATTCTTACATTGAAAGTCATGTTTATAAAAAATGCTTCAGGTAGAACTTAGATATCTAAGTGGCTTTCAGCTTGCACATTTTGTAATGCAAATAATTAAATGTAACCCTGTAATTATGGCACTTATCCAGCTAGATACAGGTCTTATAGTCCAATTATATCAGATGCAATTGTGTTAATTCAAAATCAACCACAAAATTCAGAATTAGGTGAAAACAAGATGAATTTCCCATCAGCTGCCAAATAGTCCAACTTAAAGTTTTTAACTATTAAAGGACATGTGATATCATGTAACAAATTAAAAGTATTTCTTAAGTGGTTACTTTTGCCAGATGCTGTACAAAATATTAGGGATACAATGACATAAAGAAACATCACTGGGGGCGGAGCCAAGATGGCAGAGTAGAAAGACTCACATATGCTAACTCCGAACCCACAGCCCATAGATTTTCTCTAAAAAGAATTCACAACAAATTCTGGAACAGTGGAAGCCATGCAGCAACACAGTGAAGGAGATTTCCGTTCCAGAGAGCCCTGAAAAACCGACACCAAAGGTCCATCGCACACTGGATGGGAGCGCAGCCTTGCCCTGCCCTGGCCCCATGGCACTGAAAGGAGCGAGCAGATCCGAGCAGGCTTCAGGGACACAATCTCCAGCAGCCTCGAAGGTCCATCCACCCACAGACTCACAGGTCAGTGAGGGAGACGTCTGGATGGGCTGAGAGGGGTGTGGGGTGTCTCCATGACTCGGGCGCCCTTGGGAGGCAGTGACAGCAGCAGAGGCAGTAGGCGGACGGCTAGAGGCTCCAGGAACAGGCAGGAGCTCAGCAGCAGCTCCATTACAGAAGGTCTCTGCATAAACCCCCTGAGGGAACTGAGCCTGGGAGATGGCCCTGCCCCTACCTGAGAACCTGATTTAATCTTACCCTGAATAGCAGCCTGGGCAACTGCTGAAAGCCCTGAGGCTGGGGAGCAGCATTTGAAAATCAGACCCCAAGCACTAGGTGGGTGGATCTAGGCAGGTGGTGGAGAGGAATCTCAGAAGTCAAGTAATTGGCTGGGAAAAGGCCCAGAAAAGGGAAAAAAAATAAGACCATAGAAGGTTATTTTCTTGGTGACCAAATGATTCCAACCTTCCTCTCTGATGAGGAAGAAAACTGCTTATCATCAGGTAAAGACATAAGAGTCAAGGCCTCTGTATCCCAAAGATCTGAAATACATATC
>CM053771.1:334895004-334929060 GCA_028658325.1 Potorous gilbertii
GGGAGCAATTTGAAGTCAACACTCAGGGAGGGACAGGATCAAAAGAGAATAGCAACAATAGGGGGCAGGATAGGATGGAGGGAAATATATTTAGTCTTACACAACACGACTATTATGGAAGTCACTTGCAAAACTACACAGATATGGCCTATATTGAATTGCCTGCCTTGGGGAGAAGTTGGAACTCAAAGTTTTAGGAACGACTGTTTAGTATTGTTCTTGCTACTAGGAAATAAGAAATACAGGTAATGGGGAATAGAAAGTTATCTGGCCCTACAGGACAAAAGAGAAGATGGGGACAAGAGAAGGGAGGGATGATAGAAGAGAGGGCAGATTGGTGATAGGGGAAATTAGAATGCTCAGTGTACTGCGGTGGGGGAGGGGACAAATGGGGAGAAAATTTTGGAACCCAAAATCTTGTGAAAAGAAATGTAAAAAGTTAAATAAATAAATTTATATTAAAAAGAAAAAAGAAACATCACTGGCCTTAAGGAACCCGCATACTACCAGGTGAGATAAGATGTACACAAGTAAGTATATGCAAAAGATATATAAATAGTAAATAAAAAGTAATCTCTCTCTCTCTCTCTCTCTCTCTCTCTCTCTCTCTCGGAATGGTTTTATTTTGCAGTGCCACTTGAGTTTGAAATCTTGGATTGCCATAGTAGATAGGTTACTATGCTAGAAGTCAAGAGACAGTGATCTAGTGCCGGCCATATCACTTATTTCTGCATGAACTTACTCTTTCTGGGCCTCACGTTCCTTAATTGAATAAATAGGGGGCATAGTCTAGATATTTCTAAGATTTCTCTCAGTTCTATCAATTTTTAATTCAGAGAGCTTCCCTAAAGGACTGGATTTCTCCCAAAAGAACCAGGAAACACGGACTAGTTGATTTCACCATTTCCTACAGCTTTTTTTTTTTTTAACTCCAGATAAATATTTATCCACTTAGCAACCTACAGCTAACTGAAAGTCTGAGGAATCTTTTTTTGTTTGACTTACAAATTAGTTTTACATAGGTGAATAATTAAAATTTTTATCTTAATATCAGAGTCAAAAGACCATGTTAACAAAACAGCCGAAAAACCAAGAGTACAGGCAAAATCTGGGGCCAAAATTTTGAAACCTACCAGATTGTGATGGGGTCCCAATATTCTACTCACTTGAGAAAGAAAATTCAAGGAAGCAAGCAGACAAGAAAGACTTCTTTTTGTTTTAGAAATAGAAAATAGTCATTTTTGTTGCTTCTCTACAAGTAGTTTGTTTTCTTCTTCATTAAAAAGTAATATTAAAACTCTTTACTCATATAAGATCCTCATTATGGTTTGCATGTACAGTACATGATATGTCTTTTTTTTAATTTTTCAGTGTTCTACAATCACTACCATATAACTTAGATTATTTTTCCCCTCCCTCCCCAAGATGGTACACAATTTTATATAGGTTCTATACATAAATTTCTATTAAATATATTTTCACTGTAGTCATACTGTGTAGAAGAATTAAAGTGAATCATGTAACAAACCAAACAGTAATACAAAAGAAAATGATCTGCCACATTCTGTGACTGAATTCCAAAGTTCTCTCTCTGGATGTGGAAGGCATTTTGCCTCAAAAGATGACTGGGAATTTTTTAAAGTCCTTCCATTGCAATGAAGTTCCAAGTCTACCTGAAAAAAATCTCTTGCACACTGTTGTTGTTGCTGTGTGCAAAGTTCTTCTGGTTCTACTCCTTTCACTCAACACTAGATCATATAAGTATTTTCAGGCCTTTCTGAAGTCTTCCTGTTCATCATTTCTTAGAGTACAATAGTATTCCATTACGTTCATGTACCATAATTTATTCAGCCATTCTCCAATTGATGGGCATCCTCTTGATTTCCATTTTTTGTCCACCACAAAGAGCACTACTATAAATATTTTTGTACATGTGAGACCCTTTCCTATTTTTAAGATCTCTTGGGAATACAGTCTTAGAAATGGTATTGCTGGGTCAAAGGGTATGCACATTTTTGTAGCCCTTTGAGCATAGTTCCAAATTGCTGTCCAGAATGCTTGGATCAGCTCACAGATCCACCGAAAATGAAATAGTGTTCCAACTCTCCAATATCTTCTCCAACATTTATCATCTAACTGTTCTGTCATGTTAGCCAATGTGATAGGTGTGAGTGGTATCTCAGAGTTGTTTTGATTTGCATCTCTCTAATCAGTAGTGATTTAGAGCATTTTTTTCATATGATTATAGATAACTTTAATTTCTTCCTCTGAAAATTTCCTGTTCATATCATTTGACCATTTATCATTTGGGGAATGTCTTAGACTCAGTTTTCTATATATTTTAGAAATGAGGCCTTTATCATGGACACTAGTTGGAAAAATTCTTTCCCAGTTTTCTGCTTCCCTCTCAATCTTGGTTGCATTGCATTTGGTTGTGCAAAACTTTTCAGTTTAATGTAGTCAAACTTAGCCATTTTGCACTTCATAATGCTTTCTATCTCTTATTTAGTCAAAAATTCTTCCCTTCTCCATAAATTTGATAAATCCACTGATACTTTCTCCAATCATTTGTTTATGGTATCAATCTTTATACCTAGATCATGTACCCATTTGGACTTTATTCTTGTGTACAGTGTCAGGCATTGGTCTATGCCTAGTTTCTGCCACACTTTTGTCAGTTTTTCTAGCAAGTTTGTGAAACAGTAAGTTCTTATCCCAGAAGCTGGGGTCCTTGGGTTTATCAGACAGTAGGTTGCTATATTCATTAACTACTGTGTCTTGAGTTCCTAACCTATTCCACTTGTCTACCCCTCTGTTTCTTAGCCAGTACCAAGTGGTTTTGCTGCTTTACAATACAATTTGAGATCTGGTAGAATTAGGCCACCTACTCTAACATTTCATTAGTTCCCTTGCTATTCTGGACCTGTTGTTCTTCCAGATGAATTTTGATATTATTTTTTCCAGCTCTAGAAAATAATTGTCAGATAGTTTGATTGATATGTCAAAATAAGTAAATTAATTTAGGTAGAATTGTCATTTTTATTATGTCAACTTGGCCTACTCACGAGCAACGGATGTTTTTCCACTCGCTTAGATCTGACTTTATTTGTGTGAAAATTGTCTTGTAATTTTGTTCATATAGTCCCTGGATTTGTTTTGGCAGGTAGACTCCAAAATATTTTATAGTGTCTACCCTATCTTTAAATGGAATTTCTCTTTTTGTCTCTTGCTGTTGGGCTTTGTTAGTAACATATAGAAATGCAGAAGATGTGTGTGGGTTTATTTTTAACCTGCAACTGCCAAAATTGTTTATTATTTCAAGTAGTTTTTTACTTGAATCTCCAGGATTCTTTAAGTATGTCATCATATCATCTGCAAAGCGTGATAACTTAGTTTCTTCTTTGGCTATTTTTATTTCTTCAATTTCTTTATCTTGTCTAATTGCTACTGCTAACATTCCCTTTATTACTAGGCTCTCCAGTGTTTTTAATAGAAATGGGCACTATATTTTATGAAAAGTTTTTTCTTCACCTATTGAGATAATCATGTGGTTTCTGTTAGGTTTTTTATTGATATGATCAATAATGCTAATAGTTTTCCTAATATTGAACCAGCCCTGCATTCCTTGTATGACTCCTACCTGATCATAATGTATTATTCTCATAAGTTACCATATTCTTTTTGCAAAAGTCTTATTTAAAATATTAGCATCTATATTCATTAGAGAAATTGGTCTATAATTTTCTTTCTCTCTTTTGTCTCCTCCTGATTTAGGTATCAAAACGATATTTGTATCATAAAAATAATTTGGGAGGACTTCTTCTTCCCCAATTTTCCCAAATAGTCTATATAATATTGAAATTTACTGTCCTCTAAATGTTTGATAGAATTCACTTGTAAATCCATCTGGCTCTGGAGATTTTTTCCTAGGGAATTCATTCTTTTTCTGAGATGGGGTTGTTTAAGTATTCAACTTCTTGCTCTGTTAATTTGGGCAATTAATGTTTTTTAAAATACTCATCCATCTCATTTAGATTATTGAATTTATGGGCAGAAAGTTGGGCAAAGTAATTTCTAATTATTGTTTAATTTCCTCCTCATTGGAAGTGAGTTCACCCCTTTCATTCTTGCTATTGCTAATTTGATTTTCTTCTTTTTATTAAATAAAATTGATCAAGTGTTTATCAATTTTATTAGTTTTTTCATAAAACCAACTCTTACTATTATTTATTAGTTCAATGGTCTTCTTAATTTCAATTTTATTAATTTATCCTTTGGTTTTCATTATTTTTAATTTGGTATTTACTTGGGGATTTTCAATTTGTTCTTTTTCAAGTTTTTGCAACTGCATGCCCAATTTATTGATCTCCTCTTTCTCTACTTTATTCACGTAGCCATTCAAAGATATAGAACTTCCCCTAAGAACTGCTTTTGCAGTATCCCATAAGATTTGGGAGATTGTCTCATTATTGTCATTCCCTTGAATGAAGTTGTTGATTGTTTCTATGATTTGTTCCTTAACCCACTCTTTTTTAAGGATTAAATTATTTAGTTTCCAATTAATTTTTGTCTATCTTCCCATGGTCTTTTATTACATATGATTTTTATTGCATTGTGATCTGAAAAGATGCGTTGACTATCTCTGCCTTTCTGTAGTGGATTGTGAGGTTTTTTTATGCCTGAGTACATGGTTAACTTTTGTATATGTGCATGTACCACTGAGAAAAAGTATATTCCTTTCTATCCCCATTCAGTTTTCTCCAGAGATCTAGGATATCTACCTTATCCAGAGTTTTATTCACCTCCTTAACTTCCTTCTTGTTTATTTTAAGGTTAGATTTATCAAGTTCAGAGAGGGGGAGGTTGAGGTATACTTTTGCTATTTCTTCCTGTAACTCCTTTAAGTTCTCCTCTAAGAATCTGGATTCTGTACCACTTGGAGTATATATGTTTAGTAATGATGTTGCTTCATTCTCTATGGTGCCTTTAAGCAGGATATAGTTTCCTTCCTTATCTCTTTTTATTAGATCTATTTCTGCTTTTGCTTTGTCTGAGATTAAGATTGATACTCCTGCTTTTCTTACATGAACTGAAGAACAATATATTCTGCTCCACACTTTTACCTTTACCCTGTGTGTATCCCCTCATTTCAAATGTGTTTCTTATAAACAACCTGTTGTTGGATTATGGCTTTTAATCCATTCTGCTATGTCTCCATTTTATGGGAGAATTCATCCCACTCACATTCACAGTTATGATTACAATTTGTGTCTTTCCCTCCATCCTCTTTCCCACCATTTATGCTTTTAGTTCTCCCTTCTCCCTTCCCCTCCACAATAGAGTTTTAAGTTTTGACCACCACCTCCCACAGTCTTCCCTTTCTTCCTTTTGGCCCCCCTCCCTTTTACTGCCCTTTACCCTTACTGCTTCTTCCTTCCCTTTTAGCTTTCCCTCCCCTTTCTTTCCCCCTTCCCCTCCTATTGCCTATAGAGTTAATTAGATTTACATACTTAATTAAAGTTGTTGTTCCCTCCTTGAACCAAATCAGATGAGATTACCTCTCAAACAATGCTCCTCTCCCTCCCCTCTTTCCCTCTACTGTAATATAATTTTGTACTTCTTTCTGTGGAGTAATTTACCATTTTTTGCTTCCTCCTTTTCACATTTCCTATTACAAATCCATCACATGCTTAAATCAAGTTTTTATCATCGTCTTATTTACTTTATTCCCATTCCTCTTATCTCTGAATATCCCTTTTATATTTTCTATTAGATATACAATTCTCTAGATTAATGAGTATCATCTTCCCTTATGGGGAGGCAAACAGTTTGCCCAAATTGAGTAACAAGTTTTCTTTGCCCCAGTTTATCTTTTTTGTGCCTCTTTTGAGAACTGCGTTTGAAGATCGAATTTTCTATTGAGTTCTGGCATTTTTATCAAGAAGATCTGGAAATTCCTTATTTCATTGAATGCCCATCTCCTTGCCTGAAATATTATGCTGAACTTTGTTTAGTAATTGATCCTTGGTTGTAGTCCCAGCTCCTTTGCCTTGCAAAATATCATATTCCAGTTCCTTTGATCTTTTAATGTAGAAGCTACAAGGTCCTGAGTGATCCTGACTGTAGGTTCTCGATATTTGAATGGTTTCTTTCTAGCTTCCTGTAGTATTTTCTCCTTCACTTGATATTTCTGCGATTTGACAACAATATTTCATGGTGTTCTTAATTTGGGGTCCCTTTCAGGAGGTGAACAGTGGATTCTTTTGATGATTGCCCTCTGAATCTAACACTTCTAGGCAATTTTCCTTGATGATTTTTTGGAAGATATTGTCCAGACTTTTCTTTTCATCCTGGCTTTCTGGTAGGCCAATAATTCTTAAATTTTCTCTCCTGGATCTATTTTCCAGGTCAGTTGTTTTTCCAATTAGCTATTTTACATTTTCTTCTCTTTTCATTCTTTAGATTTTGTTTGACTGATTCTTGATGTCTCATAGAGTCATTAGCTTCTACTTGTCCAATTCTAATTTTCATCGAATTGTTTTCTTGAGTTAACTTTTGCATCTCCTTTTCCATCTGTCCAACTATTCCTTTAAAGGAATTATTTTCTCCAATTAGTTTTTATACTTCATTGCCCATTTGTCTAATTTTCCCAGGTTGGGTTTATGCTTCCTTTTCCATTTGTTCAATTTTCCTTTATTAAGAGCTGTTCTCTTCAGTGAATTCTTTTTTTTCATATTTTTAAAATCATTGGCCATTTTTTCCTCTATTTCCTTCTTCAGCTGTTCCAGGAGAGCTCTCTGTGCATACGAGCAGTTCATAGTACCTTCTGAAGGGACAGTCTCAATACTGACCTCTTTGGAATTTGTGTTTTGGTCCTTGTTCCCATAGAAAGATTCTATTGTCTTTTCCCACCTCCTTTACTTCTTGCTCATGGTGGTGAGGCTTTGTGTGCTGTGGTCTCAGGTTCTATCAGTTAGATTCTAAAGAACTTGGTGCTGAACTGGCTGGTGTCAAAAAGCAAAGGCAGGTGAAATCTGTTTGTTTTTCCCCAGCCCTGAAGCTAGCTTGTTAAGTGTGGGGTAGGGGTACTCTGGTCACTGGAGATCTCAGTTGAGCTAGAGTGAAGTCAAGCTCAGTGCTTGGTGACCCCACCTGTCTTTCCCTTTCCCTAGGGGCACTTAGGCACACCTGGGTCCTAGTGTGAGGCTTCACACTCCTGGAGCTCTGGCTGTCTGGGACAGCTCTGTTCCCCAGGCACAGTTAGGGGAATATTCCTTTGCTATTTTCCGTGCCTCACATAGTATGAGACTGTTTGCCCCTTCTGTTGATCTCACTAATCCAGGATTTTTCTGGGGAAATATTTTATGGTTCTTTCAAGGTCAACAAGGAAAGGAGGAAAGCACATTTACTGATCACTCCATCCATTTTGGCTCTTGAAAGTTCAAGGTGACTTACAAACGTTTAATCTGTGGTCTGAAAGTCTCCATGCTGCTGCTGCAGATACCTGGGCCTCCTTTCTCGGTTTTCACTTGCTCAGCTACCCTGGACTCTCACCTTGAGTTGCTATCCTGCCATGCTGCAGCTTCCTCAGACCACCCCTGGGCTTTCCTGTTCAGCCATACTGTGGCATACTCTATGCTTCTCTACCTTCATGGAATAGATTCTTCCCATCAATCTTCCAGTCTGTCCTAAACTATGAAACTGCCACAGTTGGTCTCTGATTGGATTCTGCACCTCCAAAATCTGGTCATCTTCTCTTTTTAGAGAAATCTGAAGGAATTTGTCTAAGAGCTAAGGTGAATAGTTGCTCTTAGTTGCTCTCAGTCAGCCATCTTGGTTCCGCTCCCCCTACCACCCAAGTCTGAGGAATCTTGTACAGGCACAATAATCTCTAAATAGAAGATTTGCAGCAAGAATCAGTTTGTCTGAAGATGACTTTATTTTTCCTTTCTTTTTATTCCATAATTTTGCAAATGTTTTTATTAGCTTGATAAAGTAAGAGTAGTTCATTTAAATTTCCCTAGTGGCATTTAGAAATTTTTATAAAACGTATCTAGAGTCATTCAGAATGCTTGCTTAATAAGGCAATGTATGAATTCACAAGATAACATTTAAAAGGTAATACATTTCTCACAATGTAATTTATCTGAATTCTCAAGGGTAAAAGGTTTAGAATTTAAATTCAGAGGGAAGACACATTCTATATTTGCCAGTTCTTAGACAGACCTTTAAAGCTGAATTTCTCAAAAATGACAGTTCCATGAAGAAATCCAAAGGGTTTTCACAAGGCATGATTTTATAGCGATGAACAATCACATAAAATAAACCTATCTACTTGGCTATCTTTGTTAGTCATAAGCAATATGTCCATAAGTTGATGGAGAGAACAATTAGAAATAGGTCAATTATGGGACTAAAATTTTAGTTTCTAATATTTCAATCAACAAGCATTTATTAATTGCCAGCAGCTTGGCATGGTAGAGAATGTTGATCTTGGATTCAGGAAGAACCAAGTTAGAAATTGCCCTAGGCTCAATGAATTAGCAAGGTCCTTAATTCCTGTTACTAGGGGAAGCTGTTTTTGCTGGAGAGTTCTGAGGTACATGGTTAAAGACAATCTAATGTCTACACTAAATCTGGAACCTCTATGGTAACTCCTCTGAGTGTAGGGTCACGAGACTGCCTACGAAGGGGAAAAATGGCATGGTTTAGAAGGAGAGGGAGGTGAAGAAGATAAAACTTTTTTACTGATCAACAGTGGGGAGAATCCCATGAGTGTCTACCGGTCTTCTATCCTGGGAAGACACAGCCTCAAAAAACAATCTGCTTCACATAGATACACCAGGAAATTTATGTAAAATAATTGCTGTTCACTAATAAGCTTAGTTTGGTTTGTTTAGTATAAATATTATTTGTTTCCATGGGAATTTTGTGTATTCAGGTACAAATGGAAAATTTAAAGAGAGAACAGAAATATGAATATCCGTCATTAAACAGAAAAATCTCCAATCAAATTGAAGTATCATATTATAAATACAAAATAAATATCAACATCTCATTTCAAAACTAAGTCAATATGGGCTCATAGGAATCTTTATGTAGTGTTTAGTGGTCTCCATTTCTATTTGTGTTTGACATTAGTTCTATGGAGGATAAATTAGAGAATGGACAGACTTGATACAGGAAGACTTAATAGGTGGCTATTACAATAGTCCAATTAAGAGGTGGTAAGGGCCTTACCTACGTTGGTATTCCTATAAATGAAGTAGAGGGGATGGATATGAGAAATGTGAAAGTAAACCCAACAAGATTTGGTAATTAATTGGAACTGTAGTTTGTGAGAGAGTAAGAAGTTGAAGGAGACACTAAGTTTTAAGAACTTGAAAGACTAGAAAGATACTCCTGTTCTCAATGGTAATAGGAACAATTGGAAGAACATTTGGAAAGCTAACGTTAGGACATTTGTGAGGCAGTGCACAATCTACCCATACATGATTATTTGTATAACTCACTTTGATTCTAAATAAAAAAGTAAAGGTAGGGCTCTTACCCCAAGGGTCATTAGGTGACAGTCATTGGGTGATCTTGGTATGGGTGTGGGAGATTTCCTAATGACACTTTTCTAAATGATTCTGGAGGTTCCTAGCTGATTTTAGGTTATGATTTCCCCGAGGAGCCAAAGTCTAGTTTAGAATGGGTGGGGAGCAGTAAAAGTAGGACCTTGAATAGAGAAGATATTTGAGTAGAGGAATGTTGGATCATAAGGCTTTGTATGGCTACAATAGCAACATGACTCAAGATTTGGCTAATTCAAAGGAGGGTGGGATCAACAAGGATTTATTATGAACCTATTATGTGTCAAGCATTCTATTAAGCACTGGGGATACAAACAAAGGTTAAACAACCACCACCACCACCACCACCACCACCACCACCACCACCACCACCACAGCAAGTAACTGTGATCAAGGAGCTCATAGTCTAAGGGGAGACAACATACAAACAATTATGTTCAAACAAGGCATATCTAAGATATATTGGAAATAATCTTGGGGAAAGAATAAGAAGGAGTTAAGATTAAAGATTTTGTAGACGGTGGAGCTTTAACTGTGATTTAAAGGAAGTCAGATAAACCAGGAGGAGATATAAAATTATTTCAGGAAGGTATTACCATGAAGGCATATTTTCTACATGCTGCAAAGGGGAAAATGAAAATTACTATGATATATCTTGCAAGGCAAGCTACCACATATAATATTGTTTCCAATTACTAAAAAAAACTTGTTGGTAATAAATAATCACATCTTTCTTACTAAGGATGGCATTTATTATAATGTTATATTAAAAAAAACTCTTGAAACTTTATATTTTATGTATATTGAAAAATAGACTTATTTCATACAATTTATGATAAATATTAAAAAGTTATTTAAAATATTTTATTGCGTTGGTTATGCAAACTTTAAAGTGAAGAGTTCTTACAGGACAAAAAAGTCTGAAAAATCAGTTTTTAAATGAATTATCACAACCAGAACTGTTACCAGGGAAGATAACCCTAAGAATTCAAAGGAGAAAAATTTTACACTTGCATTCCTTTGATTACAGAGAAATAATTGAGTTTGCCACATAGTTAGCCATTGTTAATAATATCCAACTGTGAGGAACAAGATTAACTAATTTCCTCTCCAGTTCAACTGAATTCATCTCAATTACTTCTCATTTTCCTATTTCAGTTATACATTATGAATTATAAAGTTGATCTAAAGGCATAAATGAACAGAGTGCTTTCTTCAAGCACCAGCATTGATAGTTTTGACTCTAACTTCCACCCCCTCATATGAAACCACCCAAATGATGCCACTTGGATCTCTCCCTTATCCAAACTGTTGCTGTAGTATTATAAATATTAATATATAATTACTACACTGATAGCAATAATAGTAACAGCAATGACGGTGAAAATGATGGGAGAGTAGAAAAAAGTAACAACAGACTAGAATCTGGAATCTAAGTGCACATACCATCTCGGATGATTTCTAGCTACATAACTTTTTGGCAAGTGATTTAAGTTCCCTGTGCCTCAGTTTTCTTATTACTGAGAGTTTTGAATCTGATAACCTCTTGGATCTCCTCCAACTCTATCTTTGTGACACTCTGTTAGCCTTCTTTTATATGCTGATGGATAACAGTTACCAAGGGTAGATCTTCTTACGTTTAATGTATTGCTCTTTGCACTTCACTATAAATATAAAAATTATATAAATTATCACTTAATTATTGTAGAATCATAAATTCAGAGAATCTCAGATTTGGAAAGGAAATTGGAACAAGGGATTTGTTCCAACTCATACTTAACAAGAATTTTTACTGTAGTATTTCAAATAAGTGATCATCCAATCTCTTCTAAAAGACCTTCATAGATTAATTAGTAGATTTACACATTAGTTTCTAAGAAAATCCTTTACAGCTTTACGAAATTCTGTTAGAAAATTTTCCCTTATAACAAATCAAAATCTACCTCTTTATAACTGACTCACTGATGCTAGTTCCATACTTTGTGATCAAGTAAAACAAATTCATCTGTTTCCCACCACGCAACACTTCAAATATTTAAAGAGCCCTATCATGTCTTGTTTAACTATCTCTTCCTACATAGAATGCCCAAAGAGAAAGAATTGGTTCATTTTTAGTATTTGAATCCCTAGTACCCAGAAAAGTACCTGGCACATGGAGATGCTAAATAAATCTTTCCTGATTGATTAAAAAAACTGTCACATGTCAAGAGTCCAAATCCCCTCAACATATTGGTCAACCATAAAAGCACTCCAGTTTGTAAGTATCCTTTCTAAAAAAGTGATTCATAGAACTAGCCAATATCTCACATGTGGTTTGAATACACTAGGATTATCACCTCCTTATCTTTGGAAACTGTGCAGTACTTTTTAAAATATACTCTAAAATAACAATAGCCACTAACAGCTAAGTCACATCACACTTTTTGGCTGATATTGAATTTACAGTCTACTTGAGTTGCCAACTCTTTTTGAGATGGAGGGCTTTTCCTTTCACTCTCACAGAAGTGGAAGACTTTATATTTATTTCTTTTTTTAAATGTGACATTTTAAGTATTTTTATTTTACCTTTAAATAATATTTTATTTTCTCCCAATTACAAGTACAAAACAATTTTTAACATTCATTGTTTTATTTGTTGGTTACTTCTTTATATACCTTATATACCTCTGTCCCTCTTCTCTTTCTTCCCAGAGATGGTAAGCAAATTTAATATAGGTTATACATGTACAGTCCTTTAAAGCATTCCCATACTAGATATTTTGTGGAAAAAATAAGGAAAGAATATATTCTTAATGAATTTTGTTTTAATAGCTTCCATCCAGTATTACACAACTTGGACTTTTAGATACTAGAATCAATTAAATTCAATATACATTTGGTAGGCACTCATTAAATTCAAGCAATTATGTACTATGTGCTACTGTTACATAGAAAACATTGATCTTATCTTCACAAGGAACTCATAAAGTAATATGAGAAGACAAAGTTTGATACAGAGGTGAGAGAAGTGCAAATGTGAGGTAATACGATGGGATGATAAGAAATTTGAAGGGGAAGCAATCTATTTCACTTCTGGATTGAGGAAAGACTTCATAGGATAAGTGGCACTAACTTAGGCCTTCACAAAAAGGAAGGCCTTAAACAGGAGGTGGGGGCGGGCTTAGGTGAGTATATTTTAGAAGCAAGGCAGAAAAGTGAAAGGGTAAAACCCAAATAGAATGGAAAAGGTCTTGAATCTGGCTCAAATATGAGGAGGGAATTTTTAGAAGTAGGACATAACAAGATTACAGAGACCTTGAAGACCAGGATGAAGATTATGTTTGATTAAGTAAGAAATAGAAAGTCGCTGGACATTTCTGAATCCAAAACTGAGAGGATCACAACAGGAAAACAAAAAGAGATTACTGAAAAGAAGAAGATAACTGAGGACATCATAATAATTTATAAAAAAAAAAAGAAATGAACAAAAGCCTCAACTCAAAAATAGCAATGAAATTACTGATCTTCAAAGGTGAAGAGAAATTTCCATACCTAAAGTTGCCTATGTTGATTAAATCGCACGAACTGATGAAAGAAAAAAAAAGAATTTTTATACTAAATGTATAGAACACAATGTGACCCAGTGGAAAGAACACTGAATTTGGATTTATAGAACTTGTGTTCAGATTCTGCCTCTGAGGTTTGAAGTTGTCTGCCTTTAGACAAGTCATAACCTCCTTAGAACTATTTCATTCTAGATATTATGATGGCCTTGGACAAGATGGCCCTGGAGGTTCCTTCAAATGTCAAATGTAGAGTACTGTGATCTCATGAATGTATGTCTTAAATTAATTTGGAAAATGTTAGAAGCAGGGCTATGCTACAGCCAGCTCATATCAACTTGTAAGAGTTGATTGTTAAATTTTTAATGTGAGCATTTACCATGTGGAAATCAGCAAATGCTACAAAAACAGGGCTTAAGTAATTATTTGGCTGATTGTTTAGACTTAAGAAACTGATGGAGAAAATATTAATAATACAGATTAAACTTTAAATTGTGCTTTGTCTACTTTTTTGAGAGCTTTTTGCTAAACAATTAGCAACACACAATTTAAACGTATATTGTTAGTCAGTTGGAAGAGCGTGACAAGGTTATTATTGGATCGCCACACATGGAAAATGATGGATTTAGAATCAGATTTCAGCTGTACCATCTGATATCTACAGTGATTTAGGATGTCACATAATAGGTTGGGGCTTCATTTTCTTTTTTTTTTTGTAAAATTATTGGGTCAGATTAAAATTAAAGGACCCTTTCAGCTCTAACTAGTGTATAATTCTATTACAACCGCTAAGTTTACTAAGAAATCATTTAGTCATTTGTTCAAACTACAACTATATACAACATCTTTTTTCACAACAATAAGAAGCCATATAGTCTTGTTTTCTTTTCTGTCTGAATTCCATTTTTTTTTACATGCAAGTTTGTGTTTTAAAATCATTGTTAAAGGGAAAGAACTTCACTTTGTAACTTGCACAAAAAATTTACGCGCATGGTTATGACACTCTGTGGAAACTTAAAATTGTGAGAAGAGATAAAATCCAATAGATTCAAGAAAAAGACTCACCTCAACCACTGCTGGAGAAAGCAACACTCTGCCTCTAATTTGCATCATTTCAAAGGAGAATTTTTTTCAATAGTCATGCCCTGTGTCCTGGGTGAAGGGATGATTTCAGTTCTTACTCACTGACCCTTAAAATCATAGTCTATGTTAGTGGAACTGAAAGATGAAAATGACCAGAATCCCAGAAGCCATCAAACATTCTCTACATTTCCCCATGATAATCAAAACGAGGTAGAGGGAAGCTTTTTTCCCATGGTTATGAGATTATTTTTTTTTCCTCTTGCTGCAAATTTTTACTTAAACCAGTGGTGAAAAGAGTTAAACAGAAGGCAATTCTGCCTTCTAATTTTTATTTCCTTAACTATTTTCTAAAATTATGTATTTTTAAACAATTATTCTTAAAATTTTTAAGTTATAAGCTCTCTCCCTCCCACTCTCCACTCTCTCATCAAGAAAGTGAGCAAACTGATATTGATTATACAGTGAGCAAATTGATATTGATTATACAGTGAGCAAATTGATATTGATTATACAGGTGAAAATATATTTCCATATTAGCCATATTGCAAAAGAAAATAGAAACAAAACAAAACAATAAATATGTTCGTACAAATAGGTCCTTTACCATTTTCTTTGATCTCTTTGGGCTCCAGACCTAGTAGTGGTATTACTGGGTATGCACAGTTTATAGAACTTTTGATGTAGTTCCAAATTGTTTGCCAGAATGTTGGAACTAGTTCACAATTTCACCAACAGGGCATTCAAGTCCTAATGTTTTCACATCTTATCCAGCATTGGCACTTTGATTTCTGTCATGTTAGCCAATCTAATAGGTATAAGGTAGTATATCATAGCTGTTTTGCGTTTATTTCTCTAATCCACAGTGATTTAGGGTATTTTTTATGTTATCACTGGTATCTTTAAATTCTTAATCTGAAAACTATTTATTCATATGCTTTGACCATTTATCAACTGGGGATTGGTTCTTATTTTTATAAAATTGGTTCAGTTCCATATATGGATAGATAGTGTATGTACATATAATATGCATGCATATATCCATCTTTCTATCCATCTATCTGTCTGTCTATCTATCTATCTATTTATCTATCAATAATGAGACCTTCATTAGAGAAATTTGCTATGAACTTTTTCCCCAGTTTCCTGTTTTCCTTCTGATTTTGGTTGCATTACTTTTATTTGTGCAGAAGCTTTAATTTCATATAATAAAAAATTGTCTTTTTCCTTCACATTACTCCTAGTCCCAATAATGCTGTTGGGATGTCAATGCTATTGGGATGTCAGACAAGGACCATAGCCATCTAGCATGTTACACATCTCTCTTTCCAACCTCCTATGCTGTTTTGTGCTGAAAGAATGTCTAACTTTGTATCTTCCACTCCAGAATTCAATTTGAAGTGTTATTTTAGAATTGTTTGGAGAATGTCGGGAGAGCTCAGCTGATTTCTCTGCTCACCCATCTTTGCTCTACCCCTTCCATTCCCTCCTGTTCTGTCCTTATAATGGCTATCAGTAGTCTATTTTTCCAATGATTATGAGTTTCAACAAAAATCTGGTGGGAGTTGAAAGAGAAGTACATAAATAATTATCCCTTTTAGGTATTTATGAAATACCTAAAGAAGAGCAACTCAATGAGAAGGCAAATGAGTTTGAACAACCTGCATCTTTTGTTTCTATTTAGAATTTTGCCTTTTCAATTCATCCAAGGAAAAAAGATGAACCAAAAAGGACATATAAGCATTTTACATATATTTCTTCATTTAAAAAAATATTTTATTAAATATTTCCCTATGACATAAACAATTTTTAGCATTCTTTTTAAAAAAATTCAAATTCTCTCCTGTCCTCCTGCTGCTTTCCCCTCTCCTTAGAAGTCAAGTGATATGAGATTGATTATACATATGAAGTATGATGAATATTTACTGAAGAATTACTCAGCTCAATTTAGGAAAAAGTACCTTATAATTGGGACTGCCCAGTCATGAGCAGGGCTATAGAAGAAGAGGAGGTTGGGTGACATAGACTGTGAGGTTCTTTCCTGCTGCAAAACTATGACTATATGATTAATCAGATTATAATGACCTTGAAGAAGAACATGAAAACAGTAGAATCTGATAACTACCTGTCAATGCCTTCAAAGTACCCAGATATAATGGATAGATCTGAATCCACTACAAGCAATTTCTCTCATGTACTCTATCCCAGGGGAAATATTCAACTTAACTAAATAATTATTAATCATCAATCTATGTACAAAGAGTGTGATGACAAATGGCACAGGACTCCTATGTTAAATACACTCCTGAAAGACTCCAGCAATGATTTTTAAAAGTTGGGGAAGGAGGTTATAAAGAAAGTGGGAACCTGTGGCCTTGAGGCCATTGAATCCAAATTTCACAGAACAAATCTTCTCAGTTAAAGGGATAAATAACAAATAACCAAAAAACCCTTCCAGGTCCTATAAGTTAACTAAAAATGCTTAATAAGTGTAAGATATGCGACAAGTCTTAACTTTTTTGTACAATAAATGAAATATCTTTTTTGTTCAGGTAATAGAATGAATATTAAAGTAACTAGCACTACAGCAAAATATGTCTTGAAAATATTTAGGTATAGAAACTTAAACTAATGAAATTCTATATAAGCTTCTTTTTATACCATTTATTGAAGGAAGTGAGATAGAATTAGAACTACCTCACAAATAGCTTAGAGAAGTTGCTACCAATTTTGTCATAGAGTTGCAGTTTAAAACTGAAAGCTGATTCCATCAGTCTTATAAAGCAGTCTATCACATACATGCGTCCCATTTCAGTAGTGTTGACATCTAGACATATTTTGATAGATGACTGTGTTATCCATAAAATACAAATGTATATTTCATTATAATTACATGTCAAGTGACATAAAATTCATTTTTATTGATGACAACATGAAGTTTTCTATTAAATTTATATCTGTAAGAAAAGTATTGTTTCTGATAGACTTACTTCAGTGCTGAAATGCATTTGTCACCTTATTGATGTGGATACTTCTTAAGTGGTATCAATTACTACCTTTATATTCCTCTTAATCCTGTATGATTCTTGGCTATATATTCCCACAAAACCTAGATAAACTATCTTTATATTGTTAGGACTTTTCCATGGATCTATTGACATTATGAATATACAAATATAGAACTCACTGCAGTGCTATCCCATATGCTTTTCTCGTTATATATCTTCTTGATGTACGGTTCAAATATTTGTTTAATCAGAAAAACCTTCTCCCTGAGTTCACAAGATAAATTTGCCTGTAATTGTCCATTTTTAAAGAAGAAACCTTTCTCTCTATTGTAACTTGCTTTTAATTCTGAATTTCCTACTTTTGGAACCATAAAGATATAAATGCTAATTTGGATCAAATTGCTTTGTTTAAGCATACCTTTCATAGTTTTCTTCTGAAGTTATATGGTAAGGACCTAATCACTTCCAGAAAATGCATTTAATACTAAAAAAAATCATATTTTAATTTTATTTTTCAAGACCTATATTTTCAAATATATCTTACGCAGAGAGATATGACAATTTCCTTAAATATAGATTGAGATTTAGGGTAGTTATATGTTAATTAACTCTGTGATGGGGACATTTTCTGAAACTTTTCTGAGTTTCTCAATAACTCATGATTACACACTCAAAATAATGTTGAAAATGTTCTAAAATATATTAATCTACTCTCTACCCTATGATTATATAGACATAACACTTCTATACAAAATAAAATATTACTTGATATAGATTATAAAATATTTTAGATATGTGATTTAATATTTCTTTGACTTGTGAAAAACTTTTGATAATCATAGACAAAAGTTACACAGGATAAAAAATAATGAATGGATTGCATCATTGGAGTTCCATTCACATTTATGAAATTTCACATTATCAGTTAAGGAAACAACTACACAGGATTTGGAGGAGGCATAAAACCACCTCTGGTCTTTTCAACAAGAATGCTTGGAAGTCCTCTATTTCATTTTAATTCCATTTTTCTCCCTGCAGTTTTATACTCAGTTTTGCTGGGTAGGGGATTCATGGTTTTAATTCTAGCTTCTCTGACCTCTGTAATATCACATTCCAAGGTCTCTGATTCCTTAGGGCAGAAGCTGCTAAATCCTGTGTTATCTTAATTGTGTTTCCCCAATACTTGAATTGTTTCTTTCTGGTAATTTCTAATGCTTCCAATTGGTAATTACACATCTGAGGGGTATCTGTAGGTACTTTTAAGTGTTAGCAGTGCATTGTACTTGATAATTTATTGATCAGAAACATGGTCCTCAATACATTCAAATGATCTTTAGGAGAGGTGATTTGAGGAGTTCAATATAACTCATATTTGAGCCTGTACCTTGTGATCATGTTAAGGTCTATTTCCTTAAGCATCATTTTGCATGAGTTCTATGATCCCTAAAATTTACTTGTGCATATAGAATCCCACATGGGGAGTTATGTGTATGAATACCTTGGGGAGAGTGGAAATCCACAGCAGTCTCCATAGGAGTTGAAGGAATAGTTTGGTTACTAACTAAGAGAATTTCCTGGTATATTTGGTTTGGCTCTCTAGTGCCTTGTGAGTATATATACCTCATTGCTGAGGAGAATGGGGAAAAAATGCTCTACTTACCAGGAAGATAATCTTCCTGTGAGAAAATGTGACTCAAAAGAAGATTCCTGGGGGCAGAGCCAAGATGGTGGAGTGGAAGGACAGACTTGCTTTAACTCTTCCCCCATAACCCTTAAAATACTTGTAAAAAATGACTCTAATCAAATTCTAGAGTAACAGAAGCCAAAAATGACAGAATGAAACAGATTTCCAGCCTAAGCCAATCTGGAAGGCTAACAGGAAAGTTCCATCACACCAGACTCAGAGCAGAGTGCCACCCAGTCAGGACCACATAGCCCGGCCGGGGTCACACAGCCCAGCCTGGGCTGTACAGCATGGACAGGACTGGAGCAGGCTTCAGGGCATGGAAACATGGGTAGCAGCTGCGGTTCCCAGATTTTTCAACCCACAAATTCAAGACAGCGTCAAAGGTTAGAGAAAAAGCTCTTTCACCTGGGTGAAAGGAGATCATAGTCTGACCTCCACAACAGCTGCAGCTTCCACTACTGGAGCCCTCAGCCACAAGAACGTGGGGGAAATGAATAGATGATCTGAATCTCAGACCTGAATGTTGGTCCCATGGTGAGAAAAAGCACTGGCTGGCATGGTGGAGCTGATGGTGGCTGTATAGAGCCCTACTCACAGTTCCAGGACAGAAGTGAGTGCTTGTCATTGTTCACAGACCAGAGTCCAGGCCAGGAGAGGAGAAAACACCTCTCCATTCATTGTCCCCCCTTGGAGTAGCTGAGAAATTACAGGTCCCTAGAGATATCTCAGAGAACAGCTGCACAAACCTTTGAAACCTGGAGTAGTATAACTTCCAAATGACAAAGGATTCAAAAGTCAAGTAATTGTCTGGGAAAATTAAGATTATAGAAAGTTTCTGGATGAAAAGGTATTTTCTTCCATCCTTTCGGGTGAAGAAGAACAATACATACCATCAGATGAAGACATCAAAGTCAAGGCTTCTGCATGAAAAGCCTCCAAAAAAGCATGCCTGAGATGGCCATGGAAGAGCTCAAAAGGAATTTTGAAAATCAAGTAAGAGAGGTGGAGGAAAAATTGGGAAGAGAAATGAGAGCGATGCAAGAAAATCATAAAAAGTCAGTCAACAGCTTGCTAAAAGAGACTCAAAGAAATGCTGAAGAAAATAACACCTTTAAAAATAGACTAACCCAAATGAAAAAGAGATCCAAAAAGTCAATGAGGAGGAGAATGTTTTACAAAGCAGAACTGGCCAAATGGAAAAGGTGATTCAAAAGCTCACTTAAGAAAACAGTCCTTTAAAAATTAAGATGGAGCAGATGGAAGCTATTGACTTTATGAGAAACCAAGAAATTACAAAACAAAACCAAAAGAATGAAAAAACAGAAGACAATGTGAAATATCTCACTGGTAAAACAACAGACCTAGAAAATAGATCCAGGAGAGATAATTTGTCAATTATTAATCTACCTGAAAGCCATGATCTAAAAAACAGCCTAGATATCATCTTACAAGAAGTTATAAAGGAAAATTGCCCTGATATTCTAGAATAGAGACTAAAATAGAAATGAAAAGAATCTACTGATCACATCCTGAAAAATATCCCAAAAGGAAAACTCCAAGGAATGTTATAGCCAAATTCCAGAGTTCCCAGGTCAAGAAGATAATATTACAAGCAGCCAGAAAGAAACAATTGAAGTATTGTGGAAATACAATCAGGGTATCACAGGATTTAGCAGCTTCTACACTAAGGGGTCAAAGGGATTGGAATATGGTATTCCAGAGGTCAAAGGAGATAGAATTAAAACCAAGAATCACCTACCCAGCAATATACTTCAAGTATAGTACTTCAAGGGAAAAATGGAATTTCAATGAAATAAAGGATTTCCAAGCATTCTTATTGAAAAGACCAGAACTGAATAGAAAATTTCACTTTCAAAGATGAGAATCAAGAGAAACATGAAAAGGTAAACAGTAAAGAGAAGCCTTAAGAAACTCATTAAAGTTGAACTGTTTACATTCCTACATGGAAAGATATCATTTGTAACTCATGAGACCTTTTCAGTATTAGGGTACTTAGAGGGAATATATATATATATATATATATATATATGTGTGTGTGTGTGTGTGTGTGTGTATACATATATACATATATATGTAGGTGTGTATGGGTATGTATGTGTGTATATGTATATTATATATGTATGGGTATGTATATGTACATGGGTGTATGTGTGTATTGTACACATGCATGCATACGTACATGCATACACACACATATATACATATATATGTATATATGTAGAGAGAGAGACAGAGACAGAAACAGAGACAGAGACAGAAAGATAGAGGGCACGGGGTGAGATGAATATGAAGGAAGAATACCTAAAAATTATAAATTTACTGTTGAATGGAATGTACTGGGAGTAAAAGAAAGAGAGAGGTAGAATGTAGCAAATCATCTCACATAAAAGAGGAAAGAAAGAGCTTTAACAATGGAGGAGAAGGGGGGAAGATGAAAGGAAATGATTGAGCCTTACTCTTGTGGGATTGGCTTAAGGAGGAAAAATACACACTCAATTAGATTTGGAAATCTATTTTTACCCTGCAGGAAGGCAAGGGGGAAGGGGACAGGAGAAGGAAGATAATAGAAGGGACAGAAAAATGGGGAAAGGAATAATTAGAAACCAAAACTATTGTGGGAGGACAGGTCAAGGGAAAGAATGGAATAAATTGAGGGCAGGATAGGACAGAGCAAAATGTGGCTAGTCTATTACATAACTATTATGAAAGTGCTTTGCATTGTTACACATGTATGACCTATATGGAATTGCTTTTTTTCTCAGGGAGGGTGGGTTACTAGGGAGGGAGAGAATATTGAACTCAAAGCTTTAATAATGAATGTTAAAAATTGTTTCAGCATGCAACTGGAAATTAAGCTATACAGGCAATGGAGTATAGAAATCTATTTTACTCTACAAGAAAATAGAGGGGAAGGGCGATAATAGAAAGGAGGACAGACTGGAAGAAGGGGTGTATGGGGTGCCTGCTATACTGGGGTGGGGGGTTGGGAGAGATGGGGAGAAAATTTTGAATTCAAATTCTCATGGAAGTGAATGTTGAGAACTGAAAAACAAATAAATTACATATTAAAAAAAAGAAGGTGCCTGAAATAAAGCTAATTTTGACCCCTACCTTATTACGAAACTGGGTGAAGGGATGATATGTGTCATTATTTGAGAATATGCCTATTACATAGGATCTATACACATACACACACACACACACACACACATGCACACACAATTTCAGTTTAATCACCAAGATTCCACCAATTAATCTTGCAATTTCTTCCTTTGACAAAGTGATATCAAAATGTTGTATGGATTTTTGTCTCCTAAAAACCAAGGACCAAATATTTCTTGTTAATGTAATACTCCAGTCGAATTATTTTCCAGCGTATTGAGATTCCATTGTACTGTGATAAAAATTAAAGTCCAAAGAAGTGAAATATTTTACCCTGGTTCATACTGGAGATTATTAATGAAGTCACATATTTCACCTACATTCCTACTCAACTATTAATCTGGCATTAGGTATTAAATTATTGTGCATATCACTTAGTAGAAGTATTTTGTTCCAACATCAAAACTAATGGTCCTGTGAAAACAGAGACATAAAACTGTAAACCATTTTCACTAATGAGTATTGATGCAAAATTGTAAATAATATAGTAGAAAGAAGAGTATAGCAAAATAACAAAAAGACCATCCCTATAACCTTAAGAGATTTATACAAGGAAGGCACTTCTGGTTCAATACTAGGAAGACTTTAAGTACATCGATAATATCAATAACTAAACAACAAAAAGCATGATTATATCAATACATACAGAAAAAAAAACTTTTGACAAAATGAGATACCCATTCCTAGTCAAACATTAGGAAACACAAGAATAAATTGAACCTTTCTTAAAATAAATAGCACCGAACTAAAATCAAGAACAAACACTATCTGTTATTGAGATAAACTAGAAGTTTTCCAAATAAGATCATGACTGAAGTGAGGTGATATCATCCAATATTGTGTTAGAAATGCTAGCTATAACAATAAGACAAGAAAAAGAAATCAATGGAATAAAAATAGGCAATGAGAAAACAAAAGAAGCACTCTTCTCATAACATATAATGACATACTTTGAGAACCCTAGCAAATAAACAAAAAAAGAGTTTGAAACAATGAACAACTTTAGTAAAGTTGCAGAACATAAAATAATCTCATATATATCAACAGCATTTGTATATATTACCCAATAAACTTAGCAGAAAGAAAGAGAAATTTCATTTAAAATCACTGAAGATAACATAAAGTGCTTGAGAGTCTCTCCACCAAGAGAAACCCAGAATCTATGTGAATACACTAACAAAGCACTTTTCAAACAAATGAGGAGAGTTTTAAACAAGTAGAGAAATATTCATTACTCGTTGGGAGGCCAAGCCAATGTAATAAAAGTGACAATTTTATCTAAGTTAATTTACCTATTCAGTGTTATGCCAATCAAACTATCAAAGAATTATTTTATAGAGGTAGAAGAAATAATAAAAAAAATACCTGGAACCAAAGGTCAGGAATATCAAGGGAATATCAATAATATCAAGGGGAAAAATATGAAGGAAGGTGGCCTAGAAGTACCAGATTTCAAACTATATTACAAAGTGTCAATAATCAAAATAATCTGGTACAATCTAAGAAATAGAGTGGTGGATTAATGGAATAAATTAGGTACACAATACACAGTAGTAAATCACCATAATATAGTGTTTGATAAACTCAAAGATAGAAACTTTTCAGGTAAAAAATAAATAAGCATTGCACAAAAAATTGTTAGGAAAACTGGAGAGGCAGAAGCTAGACCTGAATCAACATCTCATACCATTTACCAAAATAAGGTCAAAATGGGTAATCATTTCTACATAAAAGGTGATATAATAAATAAATTAGGGGAGCATGGAAATGTTTTATATCAGATCTAGGGATAAGGGAAGAATGTTATGACCAAATTAGAGATAGAGAGGATAGTAAGAAGTAAAATGGATCATTTTGATTATAGGGAGTTAAAAATTTTTAACAAAGAAAACCATTACAGTCAAAACTAGAAGGAAAGCGGGAAACTGGGAAAATATTCTGTAGTTTTAGCTGATGAATGCCTCATTTCTCAATCATTTAGGGAAGTAGGATAAATTTATAAAAAATATGAGTCTATCCTCAATTGATAAATGATTAAAACAGGAAGTTTTCAGCTGAAAGAATCAAAACTATCTATAGTCATAAGAAAAATGATAATAAAAATATCTCTCAGGTACCACCTTATTCCTATCAGATTGCAAATGTTGAAGGGAAGAGGAAAAATTAAGACACTGATGGAGTTGTGAACTGGTCCAATCATTGTAGAAAAAATTTGAAACTACGCCCAAAAGACTTTCAAACTAGGCATATCATTTAACCAAGCAATACCTGTACTAGGTCTGTGAAGCAAAGAGATGAAAGAAAAAGGGGGAAAAAAGGACCTATATGATCAAAACTATTTATAGCACCTCTTTTTGAGATGGCATAGAATTGCAAATTCAGGATATGCGTATCAATTTGGGGAATGACTGAACAAGTTGTGGCATGTGATTTTGATGAAATTCTATTGACCTGTAAGAAATGACAAAGTTTCAGAAAAACTAAGAAGATCTTTATGAACTGATGTAAATTCAAGTGAGCAGAGCCAGAAAAACATTTTGCAATATTGTAATGATGATCAACTGTGAGACTTAGGTTCTCTGATCAATACAATCATCCAAGATACTTTCAACAGACTAGAGATAAAAAGTGCTATCCACCTCCAGAGAGAACTAATGAACTCTGAGTGTAGATTTGAGCATACCTCTTTCACTTTTTTCTCTTTTATTTTCTCTTCTTTATTTTCTTTGTCTTTCTTTTATCTTCCTTCCTTGATCCTTTATTTTTTCTTTCTTCCTTTCACGGTATGGTAAATGAAAATGGGAAAGCTATATTGTACAGTGGATAGAGCACTGGGATTAGAGTCAGAAAGACCTGAATAAAAGTTTGACCTCAATCACTAGTTGTATAGACCTAACGAAATCACTTAACTTTCCCTCAGTTTCCTCATCAGCAAAATGATCTGGAGAAGGAAATGGCAACCTGTAAGAGCAAAGTAGGATCTTTTGCTGTTTTTGTTTTAATATAATCAAGAAGTATAATGCCTCTGCTTGTTCCAGGATTCATGGCCATTTAGATTGTAAGGTCAAGGATCCTGCAATGATGGAGTGTGATGGGAAGCAAAATAGGATCTTCTGTTGTTTTTGTTTTAGTATAATCAAGTGCCTCTAATTGAATCTTGCCTACATAAATCAAGAGTCTTTTCAAGGAGTAAAGTACAGGAGCAAGAGTTTCTTTAACTAGAAACAGTATATGTATTTGTATTGTTAATAATTTTAATGTGACTAAAGATCTTTCCCTTCCATTAATGGGCCTGCCCATTAATGAGGTTTTGCTTTGGGGCTTAGTTTTTGCAAGAAGGTTTGAGGGCCAGATGAGGACTCTGGGAAACTGCTAAGAAGCACCCTAGCTTTGAGAGCCTAGATGTCATGCTTCCCTATCTGATAACATTGGTCAGATGGTTGGGGTCCAATTGCCTGTTGAATTCAGGCAGAGGAAGCCATCTTTGTTGATCTTTTGATTTCTTTGTATATCCCTTGAAGTTCAGGGTGCTGACTCCTCTAAACTAGGTGAATGATATATGTGTTTGATTAAAGTGATTGTTAACCCCTGAAAAGTTTCTTTCCTTTTATGAATGCAGATCTAAGAATCTTTGATAGCAGGCCCCCCGTGTATGTTGGGGTGCTTACTGATACACAATCAGAATCTTTGTCAAGAAAACTAAACGAAGTCACAAAGAGTCAGACATATTTGAAATGACAGAACCACTACAACAAATATGGAAATAGGTTTTGCATGACTTACATGTGTAATTGATTTTTTATTGTTTACCTTCATAATGGATGGGGGTAGATATGGGGGAAAAGAATAGAAATCGGAACTTAAAATGATTAGAAATGAATGTTAAAAATAAATAAATTAAGTAAGAGAGCAAAAAACTAATGGTGAAATTAAAAAATAACCAAGGTCAATTTTCAGTCATTCTTTGCTTGACTCTAAATTTTAATACTAGTAATTATTATCAAATAATTTATATAGCCCTGCAAAATATATAAAATATTTTTAAATTAATTATCTCATTTTTTACAATAACTCTATAATTTAAGTACTTTAAATAATTCTATCAAACTTATTTTATCACTGAGGAAAGTGAAACCCAGAGAAAGGTTAAACAACTTTTCCATGTTAATGGAACTAAATAGTTTAAGTGACAGCATTTGAACCCAAGTCTTCTTGTTGTTAAATCCAACACTCTTGGCTCTTCAGTGATGATTACATACCCTTTTTCATACATTATTTGATATTCACATGTGTTTGATATTATCCTGCTCAGTTTGCACATTATGAAATTGAGACTCGGAGACTGACTGGCACGTGGTTGCACACATAGTAATTGTGAACAGAGGCATCTTCTACCATTGTTCTAGTGTTGCCTAGGCTATGTCAGACTGCCTCATGAGTAATTGTTTATGTTGCTCCTTATTCGAAAACTATTTAATAAGAACTGGTACAACGCCAAGCATACTGAAGCATACTTGCAATATTGACCTTTAATTCTAAAAAAGGTATAAATATGCTGAGTTGAGGTTTCAAGGAGGTCCTGCTCCCCCCACTTTGAACACCCAGATTTCAATGCCTCCCTCTCTGGTAACTATGGTCAGATGATTGAACTGTCTGTTGAATTCAGGCAGATGAAGCCATGTCTGTTTATCTTTGACGTGTTTGTTTATCTAGACGTATCAACAGGAAACTGGTCAGAAGAAGAAATAGATCAGTCACATGATGAGGCATTAGTTAAACAGAAAGAGCACTGACTTTGGAGTCTGAGGACCAGGGTTGAAATCCCTTCTCTGACACCTATTTTTGGTGTAAATGTGTACTGTCAGTTAAGTTCCCTGGACTTCAGTTTCCTCATTTGTAAAATGAGGGAGTTGGACTAATTAATTTGTAAGCTCTCTTCTACATCTAGATGCATGATCCTACGAAGACAAAGAATTGCATCACTGTCTTGTCTTAACCCTCAATTGGTTTTGCTAAATAATGGAAGATTTAATTTGAGACCTCACAAGTTTTTTTTTTTTTTAATGTCATAATAGGAGTTAACTTCAAAGTGTCCATGGGGTTGTCATATGTATAAGTCATTAGAATTTTGTACTGAAGCACAAGTACTGAATTTTAAATTTTTAAAATTAATTTTAATTTTTAAAATTAATTTTTAAAATTACCAGCATTTACTGCCATTTGGTTTTATAGCACCAACAAGAGAAAGACTATCAAAAAAAAAGAAATGATGTTGGTTTTTTAATGTGTAGAAAAGAAAGACACATCAAAATATGTTCCATCTGACATGGGTTTGAGTTACCATTTAAATCATATGTTTTTGGCATTTTTGTGACTATGTAAAACTTATAGAACAATTTTCTAAACTCATATTACCACTTGGGCAGGACAAATGATCTTGGAAGTATCTTTTTGATGAGTTTGGTTAGCCTAACCTGCAGACCATACACACAAACACACACACACACACATTCTATTATTAATTTGGGTTTGTTTTTTATATGATCACTTTTTTTAATAAAGATAACTAAAAACTCCTAAATGGAAACATGAATAAATCATCATCAATCAACATTAAGGAAGATGTTAAATGAAAATTCATTCATATTCAAACTGAGCAAATAGATACCAATGAATGTCCTCAATCAGTTCATTAATTTTTACAAATATGGCAAAAAAAAAATTGTAGCAAGTTCTCAATAAACGCACTTATCTTTCAGAGCAAGATACTAAAATTAGCCAAACATGCCCAGAGGAGCCTCTAGTAACCTGTTATTTCCTCTCCATTATACTTGTCAAGCATGCTCTCTAATGTAGTCTGAGAGATTTTTCCTACTCGCACCAGTCAGCTTCTCTTGTATACATTATATATCCTTTGGCATATGCTTCTCTTTGTTGTTATCTAGTGAGTATCATGGCTTACTTTAAAAATAAGACATAATGTACATATGAATTAAGCTTTATTCTCATCTAATTAATGATTGTTTTCCAAACTGGGATATTCTCACCCAGACTGGGAGATGATTCCTAATGCATTTTTTCTATTTTCTCCTAAAAAACTCTGCAAAATATGGTCCCAATTTTATTTGTCTACTTCTCTGATCCAATCATGAGACCATTAGGACAAAAATTAAAAACAAAACAAAACAAAACACTTTCCTTTTAGGTTTTGCTATGCTGGTCCAGGTTTGTTCTTAATGAAAAAGAATGTTTTGTTCATTAAGTCAGCTCTGCCAAAGAATAACTTGATTGGTTGAAAAACACAGAAATTTCTTCTGATTCATACTGTAGTTAGCACAGGCAACACCCATTGAAATAAGTAAGATATATTGATTAAATAGATCTGCATTTTTAAACAATGACTTTGATCTGACTTTACCCATTTGTTTTGCCAAACATTGGTATGAGATAATATATAATATATAATAACCAAATTATGCTCTTCTGCCATACCTTCTGTGGTATTCTTACTGTAAAACAGTATGCTAGAAAAGATTCTTCTCAGATGAATGACTAACAATGATCCCAAAACCTTTTACTAACAGGAACACTGATAGTTATCAATCATAAACAATACAAATCCATACAAAATGAATGAATGCTGAGGGAGCTGAAATTATGTGCAGGGACACTATAAAATTGTAATTGAGGTAAAGTTATTTGTATTTGAAACAAATCTTTTCACCTTTTACCTGAAAAAACCTTTTACTTTCATTTTTTATTAATCTAATAGTATCTGAATATTTCACATGGATGCATATGATATACTCCAGTTTAAAAATTAGATTTTTTTTGTCTGTCTTAAACGCTTACAGGTAAATTTCTGAAAATTAACTGATGGGGTGCCTTTCAAGTTTATTAAAAGACTTCTATCATGACACAGACTTTGAATCATTACAGTGAAGTGAAAATTACCCGTCTGGGAAGCACCAATTAACATTAGCTTTCTATGCATAGAGGGAAAATGTATAACATCACAACATACTAGGAATTAGCAACATATTATTGAGTATATTCAAGATTCAGACACAGTCTCAAAAACGAAGGCATTACTTACAGCTGGAGAATATCAGTGGGCATGAATGTTCATCCATTGGGAAATTATGGAGCTGCAGCTGGCATTCCGCATTGATGGTGAGCCTGTGGACAAGCCAAGCATCACTTTCATGGCCAGGTACATTAGGACACAGTTGAGTTCATGGGCAAGATCTGCTGGGAACTATTTATATCAGGAAATTAAACCCATGTGCAATTTAGGATCTCTCTAGGCAGCTGTTGCAAACTGACAGTAGTTTATTTAACAACACTAGTCTTCAGGTACTTTATTTTTTTTAAACTCTCAGCAAAGGCTAACCAATGAGAAAAATTTAAGTCCATGGCTAAAAATTAAAGTTTTCCTGGAGAAGGGAAAATGATGATGACAACAGCAAGAAAACCAAAAATTGATTAAAATCTAGTCAATTTTTTTGTTAACTTTGTTCAAAATATCGTTTTTAAATTTTAACTACTCATTCATGTTTTCAGTCTGGTTGATGTGCATAGATGGGATAACATCCACTTCACTCATTTGTGGAAGCATTTGTAGATTCTTTTTATTATAGAATAATTATTAAAGGGAAAGACAGAATGGCATAGGGGTGAGAAGTGTTCTCTTGTATACAAAAAGACAAGGGATCAAGTCCTACTCATGACCCTTTTGAGCTATGTGATGAGGGCCAACCTTAAGTCCTTTGGACAGCTCACTAAGACTTAGAATTAGCATTGTGTTTGACAGAGGAGTTGCATATCTGTGTCAGGAATTCCCCAAGTTGATGAAATCACAAATCCACAAACTCTTCCTATCTCCCTCTTGAATAAAATAAAAATAAAAAGTCAAGAGATAGTAGAGGATTTAATATGTTCTACATATCTCACAAGGAAGATTCAAATACAAAAGGGAACATAAAGATCTATATGAGTTTAAATCAAATAGACAACATTGACTCTAAAGCTGTTTTTAAAACCTCCAAAAAGAAGGAGATGTTGTAGCTCAACTTCCATGGGTTGATGACTGAGAAACCAATGAGTTTTAACATTGGTTTGCCCATTTTCTTCAGGGAAATGGTCTGCCTGTGTTTGTCCTTCATTTTCAAAGAAGACTATGACATGTGAGAAATGATGACATGACTTGTACTTGACTTTGTTTTGAGTGAGAGAAGACTGTGCAAGGTCACCAGCCTCACTTTCCCCTCCTGAGCCATCTAGATCCAATGACGATATTCATCAGGATGACTGGAAAAGACCCAGGATTCAGTGGGAGATCTTGTTCTATTCAGGTCTTCACTTAGAGTGAGGTAATGCCCATTCAGTGAACAGGCCTTTTTTAAGAAATAATCAGGGAATGGCTCCTTTAATGAGCAAAAGAAAAAAACCAAGTAAATCAAGCTGGGAGGGAAAGAGCAACAGTTACTATTGATAATCACTCTGAAGCCAGGAGGGTCCCAAAAGAAGCAATTAAGTGGAGTTTGGGCAGGGATCTATTCTTGTGCAACATGTAGACTTCAGAGTAGACTGGATTTAAGGTACAGAAGGAACATTATAATATTTAGTACCAATATATGTCCTCTACATTAAGGGAGCATCTCTAAAGTCATTGGATATTACTCATGAAGAAAGCAATTAGGAATTTTTGCTTTTTTGTATTATGGCAGAAAGCCATTTATTCGTTCTGAAACTTTTCACAAGACAGAAATGTTTTCTGGATACTTGCATTTGTGGAGAATTATGGAAGGGCTACAAATTTTCTTTCATGGTGCCAGAGTTAGATGACACTTTAGAGATTATCTAGTCTAACTACTTCATTGACAGATGAGGAAACTGAAGCCCCAACATGTAATTTGTGAATGGTCACATAGGTGGTAAATGGCCCTGGGCTTGCACATCAGTCCCACATTTTTTTGCTCCAGTTGTGATATTCTTTCCTCTACAGCATGGTGTCTTCTATGGTCATAAAACATTTTGAAATTTTTTTTCAGGATCATCTAATGTTAAAGAAGTGTCATTTATAAGGCACTTACATTTATCTCCCTTTATTCAGACTTCAGAAGCCTGAAAATTTGTTCGCAGCAACATGCATTTGGGTGAACTTGATCACTTTAGCTTTACCCTTCTCTGTACTATGTGTCATTTCTTTGTTTCTTTTGGTTGGGTGACAAACAAAGTCTGTAGACTCAAATCTTTAAGCATAGTGATAGATCCACACTGTAGAAGACATGAATAAATAAACATTTGCCAACTTGGTCTTGTAAGCTGTCAGGATTTTCACTGATTCCCATTTGCACTTAGCAGTGTTACATCTATACGTAAGAAAAGCTTGCGGTCAGAAAACATTAGTGTCACAAATGCAAAATCTCCACAGAAATCTAACCAAAAAGTCAAAAATGTAAGGTAAAGTTGACTATCATTTGTTTTAGAGCACCTCAATCATCATTTAAGAGTTGGTCATGCAGCTGTCAGTCCCTTTAGATGACTGTTTCCCCATGATAACTGCAGTGATGCTTTTTCAACATGTGATCAGTGAAGGAATTATTTTTCTACTTATTTACACATTTGGGGGTGTGATCATTAATTATGTGTGCCTTCAAAGACATTTATTAATAAGTGAGGAAAGGGAAGAGGAAGAGAGAGAGAGAAAGAGAGAGTTAGTTGGTTGGTTAGTTAGTTCTAATGTATCTGAGTTTGCTGATCTCAGTTGAGAGGGCCATTGTATGAAAAAAATAGTTTGGAAACATGACAGCACTGTAGCCAATGTGAAAGAGAAAAAATGCTGAGGCTGGAAGACAGCTTGCTAAGAAGATGACATTATACTGAAATTGCAATAGGTCCCATGGCTTAAGTAAAAATATTTGCTTAACGGGTTATTTGTGTGTTATTCTGGTAAGCTTTGTTGCTATCTTCAGATAAAGAAGTCTTAATAGCACTATACTATATTTTGCATGTAAATTAGACTTAGTAAAATGATAACACTTCCATTTTAGGTGAGTCGTTGTTGTGTGTGTGTTCATGGAAAAGGAATACAAAAAAAGAAAATGAAGCATGTATACTTTCTGATATATTCATGTAAATATATATATTATAATTTTCAAAGGGAATACTTTTTTGAAATTCAAAGAAGACATAATCTAGTTTATTTGATCTGTCTTTGGCTTATTAACCAAAAATATTTCTTATTATGTGCAAAGACCTAGGCACACCTGGCAAGCACTCTTCCAGTTATGGGCTAGGTTCTATTTTATTCTGTTTCATTCATGTGTAAAATAAAAGGCTAGGTTAGATAATCTCTAAGTTCCCTCAGTCCTGTAAACTTTACACATCTTTGCTTCTGTACATTAAATGAATAAAATAGGAATCTTTAAAGTTTTGGTTCAGTTTTTCAGTCATCACTTTTTTCTAGGTAACCTAAAAAGAAAAATGACAAGAAAATAAAATGGCAAGTTTCTCTCTCTCTCTCTCTCTCTCTCTCTCTCTCTCTCTCTCTCTCTCTCTCTCTCTCTCTCTCTCTCTCTCTTTCTCTCTCTCTCTGTCACACACACACACACACATGCACCCTCCATGGTTTCAAGCCATCATCTCCCACACCATGGCTTCCTGAAGACTGCATCATGCTAAATACTTTTTAACTTCTGTTTTTACACATTTAGTAGTATATGAACAAGGTAACAGGCTAGAAGATCATTTTTTTTGACTTCCATCTTATTGCACACTTTACATTGGGATTACTGGAAGATTACCATGCACATTCATGTAAAGTGTGCAAAATGGATGACATTTCAAAGTGGGGATACTACTATATTCTAATTCAGTAACCCAAAATAAAATGAGTGATGATCTAAGAAACTTTATTCCCAATCCTCCCAACTGAGCAGACATACCCTTACCTTAAAGTATACAAGATTTTCCCATCATTCCATATTCTAAGGAGTTGGTTGGGTGTGGTAATCCAGTGAGCCTCTGCAGTTTTTGAGTTCCGGAATATGGTGTCTGGAATCCAGATTAATCCAACCATATTGCTGTTCAGAGTTAGTATTTTCATTGTGCTATTGAATCGAAGGCGACTGTCTGTCCAAGTCTGAGCAAAAAATATGTCAATTTGATATTCCTGGAAAAGAAAAAAAGTGAGGTAATTTATTAGTAGGTTTTCTTACTATGTCCTGTCTATCTTAAAGCTTACCCTTTCTAAGCACTGTCCCCTTTTCTTATTTTTTTTACATTTAAAAAATTTTTGGAATCACAGAAATCTATCCATGCCTTTCCTGGCTCACTATTTATGACCTGAACCTTCTTTTCAGAAAAATCAGAATGCAATTTTATACCTATAGTATCTTCATTTCAGCACCTTGGGAGCAGTGGTTTCCTGGCATTGTTGTGTAATAGGACAGATGTTTAAGAAATAAAAAAATTCAGGGAGCATTAAGGATGGTCACTGGTAAAGTAAATGAACTTATGACAGGCAAGTGAAGATAAACAGGATAGCATTTCCTATCCCAGAACATTAATTGTTTCATTTTCACCCTGTCACTTAAATATTCTTCTGCATGTTTAGCCCTAAGCACCAAGATTATACCAGCAGGTTCTTACCATTATAGATGTAAATTCATCATTCTTTTTCTTCATAGATGATACCTCTCGTTCTCCCCTCTCTTTCTCCCACAGTAAGTGCTCACACCTCAGAGTAACTTCATTAATATGCTAATATGGTAGTCTCCAGCTGAAATGCTAGGATGGTATGATTTCAGAATGGGCACCCATTCCCTCCTTCCCTAGCTAAGCACCTCTAAATCATATGTATGGATTAGTAATTTTTTTTATCTTTATAGGGTTATATGACTACACATGCATATACATACATATAATATATATACATATATAATATACATATATATATGTATATATATATATACACA
>CM053771.1:334929560-334951756 GCA_028658325.1 Potorous gilbertii
TATATGTATGTATGTGTATATATATGCATGTATGCATATGTATATACATGTATATATATGGGTGCATAACACTTTCAGATTCATAAATATCTTTGAAACAAAGTGTCTGACATAAAAAAATATTTGAAAGGCAAATCACTGAATTTAAAAGTGACAGGGAATATGAATATGTGCTGAATACATCATTGCAAATGTTAGTATTTTGGGATTCCTAAGTAATGTATTTTAATAATTTTAGTGCTTAATGAGTCCTTAATAAGCCATGAATTATTGTGGTGTGTGGAAGATGCTACCACAAGAGAAAAATCATACTCATGAATCTAACATTCATTATCTACAACTTGGATAGAACTACAGAAAGGTTTCCTAACTTAAGTGCCCTTGCCATTTGTTGAAGCAGAAAAACAGATACTGTAAGCTCTTAAGAATCTGGGAGCATGGGATTATAGATATTTTTTTTTAATGGCAGCTATCACGATAGCGTATCAAATTGCTTCTTTGCTAAATACCTCAGAAAACATTGCCCACACCAGTACTGTATCACAATGATTTAATGATGTATTTAAACAATGTCCAAAATGTTACAAACCCCTACTGTAGCATGACTTTTCTATTTTTTTAATAGAAATTCTCTGGTTGCTGATGATTTTACCTCATATTTAAGCCCCTAAAGGCACTAACCCCCAAGCACCAGACTGTATAATAATGCTAGATTGCTGCATATGACTAACTTTGTTTGCATGAGGCTAATTGCTTACTATAGCATTAGTTCCCCAACTATGTTTCTATTGACTTTAGCCAGGGATTGTATTTTAAGAATTATGATACTAAAGATCATAAGTAGAATCTTCTTTCATCTCTTCACTTACATAGTTCCATTACTTGGGATGAAATCATGACAATGTCAAAATATCTCAGTTATATTGTGATTTATTGGAAAGCTAATATCAACCCTCTCTTTTTCTGACAAGTTCCTGACAAAAAAAAACAAAAAACAAAAACTGAAAAGTTCCTGACCAAAATACCAAAAACCAAAAACAAAAAAACTACACTTAGCAAGGTAAGACAAGGCAGAGTGAGGAGCATTTAATTAGATTATTGTTTACTGTGTATGAGGTCCTACACTAAGCATTGGGGGTACAAAGAGAAGTAAAAAGACAGTCTGTATTCTTAAGGAAGTGGTATTCTAATGGGGGAAGACATCTCACAAAAACGAACTGAGATAACTGCATGAGACTTTGTGGGGAGGTGTTATTCACTGGTGCCTGGGCTTGGAAGTCTAGAATTGAGGGAAGATGAAGGGTGAGATGACAGCTGAGACAAGAAGTCAGATCCAAAAAGTCAAAAGCAAAGTCGCCAGAAAAATGAAATTTATCCACCTTGAGTTCTCCTTTAGAAAGAAGTCTCAGAAGGAACTGAAGAATGGGACAAAGGAGTTAGTATGTTGGAGCAATGTTCTATGGTGAAAAGGTCACAAGATCAGACAAATATTTCAGGGTGAGGAAACACCAGGAGTTATGGGAAATAAAACTGTAGAAATGATATTTTGGAAACAGAGAGAGGAGAAATCCACTTCCTTTTCTTCTCTCTTGTAACTTGATTCCATTCATATCACAACACTAATACTATATAAGATGAAAACCACTCTCAAAGGTCACTGGTGCCTTCCTTTCTTATAAAATTAATAAACTCTTTTGTATGCTTACTTTCCCGGACATCTCTATTTCATTTGGTATCACTGACCACAATTTTATTCTCTCTGTTTAGCATCTCTTTCTTGTATCTTTTCTCCCTCTTTTCTCAATGTTCTAGTTTCCCCAATCCTAAATATTCTTTCCCTCACACCCCCCCAACCTGCCAAGTACCAAATTATTTGTTCTCTCTAGCATTAAACTTCTTAAAAGGAGAGTCTATGTTCCATTTTCTATTTCCTCATGTACTCTTTAAGCTCCTTTGAGATTTTACATCGATCTCTACCACTTAATAGTAATGGTCAACTTTTCTTGGAAGATTTCTTTTTGTGAATCATGTTCTTTACGTTTCCTTTTTTCTAAAACAATATAAAATGAATAAAATCATCATTTTGGAAATAAAATCAGCAATAAATGGAAAAAAGATGTAATTAGTACTGTACAGTGGAAAATTCACTGAATTTGGAATTGAGAACCTGGGCTCAGTTTCAAGGTCTGCCATTTAATCTCTATGTGGTCTTAGAAAAGTCGGTTAACCACGATGGGTCTCAATTTTCTTTTCAATAAGATGAAACTGCTGCCTTAAAATTCTCTAAGGTCTCTTTGAGCTCTAAGACTATGATGAACAAATAGCAACCATTTTTAGGGCCTTTGTTATGAATGTTGTGCTAGGTAGTATATTTTTTTTTAGTCATTGTAGTTGTTTTCAATTTTTCATGACCCTATTTGGAGATTTCTTGGTAAAGACACTGGAGTGGTGTGCCATTTCTTTCTCTAGCTTATTTTATGAATGAGAAATTGAGGTAACAGAGTTAAATGACTTGGCCAGGGTCACTCAAGTAGTATCTGAGGCCACTTTTGAACTCAGGTTGTCCTGACTCTATGTTTGGTGAGCTACTTACTACACCACCTAGCTGCCCATTGGGTACTATACAGAGATATAACTTTAGGTAAAAATAGTCCCACCCCCTTCAAGGAAAGTATTGCATAGTAGGGAATATCTTATTATGGAAGGAGTTTGGTATGGTGAAAAAAATAAGTTCTCTCATAAGTCAGAGGTCATGGATTCAAATCCCAGCTATGCCATTTTCTATCTATATGACTTTGAATATCATAATTTCTCTAAAGACTCAGTTTCCTCATCTGTAAAATTAAGGATGCCTTTGTATGACCTCTCTGAAAAACTTTGGGATCAATTATCAGGCATGAGAGGCACTGGTACAGGATTATTTAGCATGGTGTGCCATGCTAAAGAAGGCACTGTGCTCTATGTGCAAAGCAGAATTGCAGCAGCACAAAATGTAGACATCTTCATTCCAAACGTTCATATGGATTGACTATTTGTGTCTGACCTGTGGTAAAGCCTTCTGAACTCAATTAGTCTGATCAGCCACAGTTAGATACACTGTAGATTGAACCCAACATCATGATGTCATTTCGCTCCTCTTTGAGTATGAAGGACAACAACCACCAAACCACCAAGAGAAGGGGAATAAAGTAGATGACCTCTAAGGTTCTTTCCTGTTCTAAATCTTTAATTATATATTTTGACTTAGAATGAGGCATACTAAAGATTTACCAAAATAAATAGATAAGTAGAAACCTGTTTGCGAGACCTGAGAGAAAAGTTATTACCAATCGCTGGCATCAGAGATAAGAGAAGACTTCTTATTAGCATTGACATTTAAATTGTATTTTAAAGAAAGAAAGGGAGTTCTGTCTGTGTTCATCCTTTATTTTCAAAGAAGACCATGGCATCAGAGAAATGATGACATGACTTGCACTTGACTTTGTTTTGAGTGAGGGAGGGCTGTGCAAGTTCAATGACAAAAGGGAGGAGGATAGGGATTCTCGTGGTAGGGAACAGTGGGAACAAAGACAAGGAGCGCCTCAAAGATCTCTATGCGGTTACGGATAAGAGGATGCACCTAGTGATCCCTGACTTGACTGCTGCCTCTCATTTGACTTTTCTGGGCTAAAGGTAAGGAGAGGTCATTATTAAAGCTTGAAACCATGACAGATGCTCGATTCATCATCCTTTCACAACAAAACCTATGAATTCCATGCTTCCTACCAGGAGTCAGAGAGAGAAGAGGTTGTAAACTAAAAGGATCATCAATCTAGACTTGCAAAGAATTTCAGAAAATACTTAATTTTACGGAGAAAGAAATGGAGGGACTTGAAAGGTTTGATTGGCCCAAGGCTAAACAAATAGCAATTTGTAGAGGTGAAATTTGAACCTATGTCATCTGACTTTACAGCCAATGATTTTTCTTCTGACCCACCCTGTTATCTACATGGTACATAGGGATTAGATGAAGTGAAAAGCCAAACACAGCATCAAGGGTATGAACAAGGCAGCCACAGTGATGTCATGGATAGAATAAGACAGCAAAAAGGAGAAACAAATTTCAATAGAAAGATAATCCATGGCTTGAACACTTTGAACTTGTGTTGCCAGATTTATATCCAGGAGAAAATGTCTTATAAATAGTTGGAGATTCTGACTAGGGGAGTAGAAGGAGGATAATGGTTATGAAAATAGAGATTTTGGAGTTATCTTTTGAAAAGCAGTAGTGGGAACTAGGTGGGGGAGGAAGGTGAATAAGATTGCCAAGGAGGCCAGTGATTCAAAAAAGAGAAAAAACCTCAAAATGAGATAATTTTTCCCAATCTAATGTAAGTGCCTACTATGTTTCAAATATTGTACCAGATGCTTAGAGATTCAAAGACAAAATCAAATGACAAAGAGTTTTGTCCTTCCAGGTATATCAGTGGAAATGGACTATTTTCTGGTTTGTGATTAATATCTAAAATAATATTTTCATTCAAAATCACTTTTTAAGTTATTTATTGTTATATCATTCAAGTGGGGATGAGTTTGAACTATAAAAATCTAAACTTATTATCCACCATTTTGCTCGAAGAAATGTCACTCACTGTACATAAAGGTTTGTTTTAAGGTATTCCCAAAACAGAAATCGGCCAGAGGCTAATAAATGCTCCAGTAGGAACAGCAAAATATAGACTTGATAAGGTTTCTTACTTGTCAGAAGTCAAGTCAGGTAAATGACAAAAATTTTTTATCAGAAAAAATAGTTTTTTGTCCTTCTTTGAAGAATTATCTGAAGATAATTTCAACCACCCCAAAGTTCTCCAGGGACCTGAGATTTCTACTAAATAGTTCACTTGAGAAGTAGTTGAAATATCTCTGTTCTGGGCTACAACTACAGAAGTGATAATATAGTTTACAATACATAAGGATTTCATTTTCAGTTTTTAGGTAGAAATCATAAGATCTTGAGTCCGAAAGAGAATTTCAGTATCATCCGTGGACTTACAAGGTCATTTAGCCTCAAACTCTTATTTTACCACTGAAGAGACTATGACCCAGATAGGTTATGATTTACCAAAGTCATATAGGTGTTGAACTGCAGAGCCAAAGGTTAAAGATATGTTTTGAGGAAGGAAAAAGCATGACTAACTGAGGTGGGTCAAAAGAAAGTTTCATAGAGAATGCAGTATTTGAGTTAAACTTTAAAGGATATGTTGGAATTCATTAAGTGGGGAAAAT
Organism: Potorous gilbertii; assembly: GCA_028658325.1. Classification (NCBI taxonomy): domain Eukaryota; kingdom Metazoa; phylum Chordata; class Mammalia; order Diprotodontia; family Potoroidae; genus Potorous; species Potorous gilbertii. The sequence continues at coordinate 334,934,826 of CM053771.1, forward strand.
GGGAAGGCAGGAGCATTCAAGGCATTGGGTATATATACACTGTGCAAAAATAGAAAAGCACAGCAATGGTTTTCTTAGATGTTTCTTAGGTACTTTAAAGCACAATTCAACATCTTCCATCTAAACCTATAGGTATTGGGGAAATTAGGTGGCACAATGAATAGAAACCAGAATCAGGAAGACCTAGGTTCACAGTCTGCCTCAGCTACAAGTGCAAATAATGTGTGTATAAAATTATATAGGTATATATGTATATATATATATATATGTGTGTGTGTGTGTGTGTGTGTGTGTGTGTACACACATGCTTATGTACATATATACATGTACATATATAATATATGATTGTTACAAATGAAGTAAAAATTAGGTAATTAAGTTAATTTGGGAAGGAGTAAACAGCATCAATGGAGGAAAGGCTTCAAGAAGAAAGTGATACTTGAGATAATTCTTGAAGGAAGAGATTGTAAGAGGAAATTCTAAGAGGTAAAGAGGAAATGCATTGTAGTCATGAAGGGATGTATAAAGTCTCTGTAAAGAGTTGGGTCATGGAAAGCTGCCATCATCTTCTCAGCATAATTGGGCATTAAATCACTTGCTCTAATTGCTCTTTTTTGTTTGTTTTTGTTTTTATTATTTTATTTATTTTTTAATGTTCTACAATCACTACCATAAAACTTAAATTTTTACCTCCCTATACCTATCCTCCACCACCCCCATCCCTCCACAATATGGCATACAATTGTATATAGGATCTACATAGACTTTCCTATTGAATACATTTTCACTATAGTCTTGCTATGTAGACGAACCAAAATAAATGGAAGAAATCATATAACATATCAAAACATAATACACACACATACACATGCGCACACACACACACACACACGCACACACACACACACACACACAAACAAACATGATCTGCTACATTCTGTGAATGAGTTCCATAGTTCTTTCTCTGAGTGTGGAAGGCATTTTGCCTTAGAAAACCATTGGGAATTTTTTTTTTAAGTTCTTGCGTTATTATGAAGTTCCAGGTCTACCAGAAAAAAACTCTTGCACATTGTGGTCATTGCTGTGCACAAAGTTCTCCTGGTTCTGCTCCTTTCACTCAGCATCAGATCACATAAGTCCTTCCAGGCCTCCCTGAAGTCTTCTTGTTCATCATTTCTTATGCTGCAATAGTACCCCATTATATTCATAAACCATAATTTATTCAGCTATTCCCCAATTGATGGGCATCCCCTTGATTTCTAGTTTTTGGCAACTACAGAGAGTGCTGCTATGAATATTTTTGTACATGTGGGATCCTTTCCCATTTTTATGATCTCTTGGGGGTACAATCCTAGTAGTAATATTGCTAGGTCAAAGGGTCTAATTATTCTTGAAGAGAGAAAAAAAGAAGTTTGAGGTAGTCACTGTTGGGAATGAGAAATGAAAATGATGAGAGCAGAAAAAAAAGACTTAGAATTATAGGTACATGAAAGGAAAAGATAGAATTGAAGAGACTGACTGGAAGAACAGGGAGATGATAAAGAACTAGAGGTAAAACTAAACTCAAGTTCAGTTCAAGTGTTAAGGTAGGAGAAGTGCAAAGATAGACGATGTTTTTGTGAGAATTAAATTTTAGAACTCTGGAACTTTAAATTGATTCATGTCTATAACATGGAAAGATTTAAGATATGACATCTTAACATACCATCAAAGGATTATCTGATCATATATATATATATATATATATATATAAATTTTTGTTATTTTTGCAATTACATGTGATTACAATTTTTAACATTCACTTTTATAAGATTTGGAGATCCAAATTTTTCTCCCTTCTTCCTTCCTCTCCACTTCCCTCTCCCAAAAATGGTAGACAATTTGATATAGGTCATACATGTGCAACATTTCCATATTAGAAATCATTGTGAAAGAAGAAACAGATCAAAAGAAAATCTAGATAAGAAGAATAAAGTAAATAAGAAAAAAATAAACTTCAATTTTTATTCAGAGTTCATTAGTTCTTTTTCTCAATATGGATAGCATTTTCCTTCATGAATCATTTGTACTTGTCTTGGATCATTGTGTTGCTGAGAAGAGATGAGTCATTCATAGTCATCCCACAATGTTCTTTACACTGTATACAATATTTTCCTGGTTCTGATCATTTCATTTTGTAACAGTCTGTACAAGCTTTTCCAAGTTTTTCCAAAATCTGCCTGTTAATAATTTCTCATTGCACAATAGTATTCCACTATATTCATATGTCACAGTTTGTTCGACCATTCCCCAATTGATGGACATCCCCTCAATTCACAATATTTTGACATCACAAGGGCTGCTATAAATATTTTTGTACATGTATGTCGTCTTCCTTTTTTATGATCTCTTTGGGATATGGACTTAGAAGTGGTATTGCTGGATCAAAGGCTTAGTTCCAAAATTTCACCAGAATGGTTGGATCAGTTTAGAAATTGACTATCAAGGTATTAGTGTTCCAATTTTCCCACGTCCTCTCTAACATTTATCATTTTCCTTTTTTTGGTCATATTAGCTAATCTGATAGGAATGAGGTGGTACTTTAGAGTTGTTTGCATTTCTCTGATCAAAAGTGATTTAGAATACTTCTTCATATAACTTTGGATAGCTTTAATTTCTTCATCTGAAAACTGTCTGTTCATATTCTTTGACCATTTATCAGTTGGGAGATGGTTTGTATTATGATTATATATTCAAGAACTAGAATTCAAGAACCTTGGAAATCATCTAGTACAACTCCTCTCTTTTTACACTACAAATTGAGGGCAGAAAAGGTAAGTAATGTTCTTGAGATCACAGGTAGTAAGTGGGAGATCTAGAATTTGAATCAAAACCCTCTGCTTCCAGATTCATTATTCTTTCCACTGTACTCTAATGCCTTTGGCTGAAGTGTTACCAAAAAAACAGTAAGTCAATGGAGCTGAGAACATTGGAGAATCATGTGGTTATTTTATTGGAGGTGATATCCATTTGGATAATTAAATTCATTCAGGATACTAGTGAACCATGGTGTGCCTCATGCTAAGTATTAATGAAAGAAGTTAGAATGTGAAATGAACTGTAACAAGAATGGGAAAATTGAGATACATATCAAGTTCATAGACTTTGAAAGGAGTTACCTGAGGAATGAGGAATAGCCTAATTGCAGGATGGAAAAGAAAACTGTAGTTCCAGGAGAATTAGAAAAAAAGGATAACCACCCAAAGCCTAGACTTTGAGGTACTCAGAGGAAATCCAGATTTTAGTTAAAGTGAGAAGAAAGGAGTATTTATGGGGAAAGCAGAAGCCAAAGAGGGCATTTAATAATAATTTTAAAAAACAATGAAAGATATTCAAAGGGCACAATGGAATATAATAGATCAGCATGGTCAAACCCAGATATAAATAGGGCCACTATAATGTAAATAAGGATCCCTGAAGGCCACATATTGACTTAGAAAGTTATAAACAAATATTATTTATTTTATTTTAATTTATTTTGTTATATATTTTATAATTACAGTTTCATCTCATTTGGGCCACACTCAGGAATGTGAGGGCCCTCATGAGTTCCATGGCCCATGTATTTGATACCTATGCAATAGACAACAAGTGACCCAGATTAGAGTGGAGAAGAATAAAGATGATATAAATGTGGATAAGGGAAAGAAATAGTAGAGGCCTGCAACTTTAATCTTAGGTGTGAGATCACCAAGTTAAGTTTTAAAGACAATGACAATGGGATGTAGATTGAAATGATGTTTGAACATTAAGAGAAAAGCTCCCTTAGTTGGCAAAAAATTATGCAATAGAAGAACTTAGTGAATTAAAGTACTACCAATTCTAACTGGAATATAGAATTTTGACATTTTATATTACACCAATACAGTAATTCACTTGCTGCCCAGACTAATATCAAATGACCAGACTATGAAATCTTACCCATAGCTGTTCTGCTAAGATGGTAATGACAAAGTGCTAATATTTTACTCTTCTGGATTTTGGTATTTGAAGGAACCTTAACAGAAATACATCTCACCACTGGGAATTACCCTTCCAGGAGACCCCATAGGGTAGTAGTGAATGTCTTAATAGTGAGTGATTTAAAACAATCACTTTTTATTTTCTTAAATTAAAAAAAACTTTCCAATTCTATATCTGGGGTTACCTATTTATGTTTAAAGTTGTGTACCCAGAGGCTGCCTGATTTTAGCCTCCTTCCAGAATAATAAAATGATTTACTTTAGGCACTGCTTAGAAGTATTTCTATCACCAAAGCTTCTCATGAGAGTTGTAGCAGTTTGGTAACAGAAAGAAATAAAGTAGGAAAGGTCTATCAGCACCTAATACTGATTAGTTTTGTAGCATTTTAATATTACCTTAGGTCATCCCTGTCTCCAAACAGAGGAAGTAGGAGGAAGAGTGGTAAAAAATAAAAATCAACTTACTTATCTCCAAAGCCTGGCTTAAGGATTAATGGAAAGACGCAATAAAATGATTACTAGAGAAAATATCCAGTAGGTCATAGCCTCCAGCATTTGGGAGGACTTCCAGTCACTTACTTTCCCCTAGTCACTAATGCCTTCATTAAATGGTATGTGTTGGGTTTGAAGCAGATATTCCTTTGTTAATTTAAACTCTCTTCCTGATAGAAAATTCTTACATCATACCATCAGATATTTAGAGTTACAAGGAATTTCAAGTGCTATCAAAATCAACCCCATAATTTATAGATGAGGAAATTGAGACCTAACAAAACTGAATGACTTTCTCAAGGTAAAACACAGAGTGAAGTGGATGAGGACAGATATTGACTCCGGTCTTCTTGACTCCCAAGTGCTTAATAAATGAGCTGACTTTTAAATGAAAGCATTTGCAAAATGAGCTGGAGAAGGAAATGGAAAGCCATTCCAGTATCTTGGCCACGGAAACCCCAAATGGAATCATGAAAGTTGGACGCAACTAAAGAAAATTGGAATAGAGTTCCTTTAAGGTCTGCTCCAACTTCAAATCTACGATCCTATGATCATGCCAAAACCTCAGAAGAAAACAGTTTCTCAGAGGCTGGGACAATGGGTAAGTGAGAAGTGGCAGGGATGGAGATCAAGGATATGAGAGGAAAGACAGAAAATAACAATAGTTAGACTTAGTGAAAAAGAGTTTGGAATTAACTTCTTAAAGCAAGAATAGAAAAATCTATCCTATATACGGAAAATAAGACAAAAAACAAATACAAAATTGAAAGAAGATCCAAAATACATCAAAATGAAAAAATGGAGGCATTGGTATAGAAGTTCTTTAAATCCTCCCCTAGTCTTATAATTTGATGACTATTCCAAAACCTTATGAGAAAGTAGAATTTTTGAATACATTGTGGTGGAGAAGGAATAGGGACTGAGAGAAAAAATATGTGAGATAGAAGACAGAACTGATCTAGAATTTGAAAGACTTGGAACTTAATTTCTGAGAGAAAGAATAGATAACAAAAACAAAAATGAAAAAAAGCCCAACATATATCAAAATGAATTCAATTTAGGAAACTATGACCTAGAAGATTAAGAAGAAGAAAAAGGTAATAAACTTGTAACTAGTAAACCTAGGAATTAGGATTTGATGGATCTTTGTGCTTCTAGACAGCCACAGGAGAGATCCTTTCAATGAGACCCCACTTTCCCCTTTCTATGATTTTTCAGATTAATGGAAATGGAATGTGGAAATAACTCTCCACATCTTATTTATTACACTCACTAACCAGTAAAGCCTTACATCATTTCATGAACTTAGGTGCTGATCGGACCATATAATACTTATAATGTTGTATAAGAAACTAGATGTAATAGACAGACTTTCTGGGACAAATTGTTGAATTCAAAGCATTCACAAAAATTTATTACAGGAGAAATTACTTTTGATGTAAAAGGGAAATGAAAGCAGATAGAAAATAAAGAAATATATCAAAATAAACATAAAGTATAATATTTGATCACTCCTTTCAAGTCTGTAAGGTTTATTTTCTCCTGAAATGAATTTTCCTTCCACATATAAAGCCAAAGTACTGAAGAACTGCTTCTTTTGAAGTTAGTAATATTAGTTTTATGGTAAGTTTTATTGAAATGTTTTTGGATTTGGAAGTAAGCAAATGTATTCCTTAAAAATATAAAAGGTAGAAGCTGAGATCTGCTTGAGTTCTCCCCCCTAAGCCCTTAAAATACCTCTAAAATGACTCTAAATAAATTCTAGAGCAGCAGAAGCCACAAAATGACAGGGCGAAACAGATTTCCAGCCCAAGACAATCAGGAATGCCAACAGGAAGGGACTTTTGTACCTCACGTGGGGTAGAGCACAGTCCAATGGGGATGGCACAGGTGGAGTGGAAGAGGTCTCAGATCACTGAATCACTGAAAGCTGTGGTGGTTTCTTGACTTTTCAACCCACAAACACAAAAGACAGCTTAGAAGTTCAGTGGAAAATCTCTCTCACTTGAGTGAGAGGAGAATCTGGTCCAGCCCCAGCCCTAGCACCAGCCCCAGGGTAGCAGCAGGCACTGCCACTGTGACAGCTGCTTCTGGAGCTCTCAGCCTACAGACAATGGGGGAATTGAGCATCTGATTTAGGTCACAGTCTTAAGTGGTGGCCCTGTGGTGAGGAGAATGATGGCATGTCAGAGCTGGTGGCAGATGTGGAGAGAGAATGCTACTTGGAGTTTCAGAGCAGAAGAGTGCTTCTGGTTACTCACAGACAAAACTGCTTGCCAGGAGAGGAGTAAATACCTCTTATTTGATCATACCACTTTGAAGGAACTGAGAATTTACAGGGCCCTAGAGATATCTATGGAAACACCTTCATAAAACCCCTGAAACTTGGGATAGTATACCCTCCACTTTACAAAGAGCTCAAAAGTCAAGTAATTGGTGGGAAAAATGACCAAACAGGAAAAAAACATAACAGAAGGGTACTTTCTTGGTGAAAAGGTATTTTCTTATGTCCTTGGAGATGAGGAAGAACAAAGAAGAAGACAGCAAGGTCAACACTCCTACATCCAAAACCTCCAAGAAAAACATAAAATGGTCTCAGGCCATTATTTGAAAGAGCTCAGAAAGGAAGAGAAATGAGAGTGATGCAAGAAAATCATTAAAAAAGGAATCAACAGTTTGCTAAAGGAGACTCCAAAAATGCTGAATAAAATAACAGCTTTAAAAATAGACTAACCCAAATGGCAAAAGAGGGCCAAAAAACCAATGAGGAGAAGAATGCTTTAAAAAGAATTGGTCAAATGGAAAAGGAGATCCAAAGACTCACTGAAGGAATAATTCCTTAAAAATTAGAATGGAGCAAATGGAAGCTAATGACTTTATGAAAAGTCAAGAAATTATAAAACAAAACCAAAAGAATGAAAAACCAAAGAAGACAATGTGAAATATATAATTGGAAAAACAAATGATCTGGAAAATAGATCTAGGAAAGTTAATTTAAAAATTATTGGTCTACATGAAAACCATGATCAAAAAAAAGAGCCTAGACATCATCTTTCAAGAATTTATCAAGGAAAACTGCCCTGATATTCTAGAACTAGAGGGTAAAATAGAAATGTAAAGAATCTACCAATCACCTACTGAAAGAAATCCCCAAAGGAAATCTCATAGGAATATTGTAGCCAAATTTCAGAGTTCTCAGGTCAAGGAGAAAATATTACAAGCTGCCAGAAAGAAAGAATTCAAATGTTGTGGAAATAGTCAGGATAACATAGGATTTGGCAGCTTTTACACTAAGGGAACTTGGAATATGAATTTCCAGAGATCAAAGAAGGTAGGATTAAAACCATGAATCACCTGCCCAGCAAAACTGAGGATGGTAATTCAGGGAAAAATGGAATTTCAGTGAAATAGAGGCCTTCCAAGCATTCTTGTTGAAAAAAACCATAGCTGAATAGAAAATTTGACCTACAAATACAAGAATCAAGAGAAACATGAAAAGGTAAACAGGAAAGAAAATCCATGAGGGATTTATTAAAGTTAAACTGTTTACATTCCAACATGGAAAGATGGTATTTGTAACTCATGAGACCTTTCTCAGTATTATCATAATTAGAGGGAATATATAGGTGTATATATGTATATATGTATGTGCATGTTATATATGTGTATTGTCTATATATGTATGTGTGTGTATGTGTGGTATATGTGTGTATGTAGACGGAGGGCACAGGGTGAGCTGAATGTAAAGGGCAGATACTTAAAAAAATAAAATTAATTGTTGAGAGAAATATACTTGGAGAAAGAGAAAGGGAGAGGTAGAGTGTAGCAAATAATTTCACATAAAAGAAGTAAGAAAGAGCTTTTACAATTAAGGGGAAAGGGGAGAGTTACAGGGAACCTTACTCTCATCAGATTTGGCTTACAGAGGAAATAAAACACCCTCAATTAGGTATGGAAATCTATCTTATCCTACAGGAAGATAGCAGTGAAGGGGACAGGAGAGTTTGGATAATAGAAAGGGAAGGGGTAATTAAAAGCAACATTATTGTGGGGGGACAGGTCAAGGGAGAGAATGAAATAAATGGAGTCAGGACAAGATAGAGGGAAATGCTGTTAGTCTTTTACAATATTAGTGTTATGAAAGTGTTTTGCATGGTTACACATGTATGACCTATAATAAATTGTTTGCTTTCTCAATGAGGGTGGATGGGGAGGGAGGAAGGGAGAGAATGTTGTTTTTGCATGCAACTGGGAAATAAGATGTATAGGCAATGAGGTATGCAAATTTATCTTGCCCTACAGGAAAATAGAGAATAGTCTTGGAGAAGGTGGTTGATAGAAGGGAGGGCAGATTGGGGAAAGGAGTGGTTGGGGTGTAGGCTGTCCTGGAGTGGGTAGAGGGGAGAAAATTTGGAATTCACTGTGGAAGTGAATGTTGAAAACTGAAAATAAGTAAATTATATAAAAATATGAGCAAAAAGAAATGTAGAAAAATACAATTTAGGCCTATTAGGAGAAGAAATTATCTCCCCTCCCCCCAAAAGGGGGGCAACAGAGGGAGTAGAGAGAGCAGTTCCCTCCAAATGCTGGGCAGGAACAGCCAGAAATTGTCCTTAAGAGTAATTGTTTCAACAGCTAAATAATGTCTACCGTTTGTTACAATGTAATAGTTTTAGTAAATTTTCTTAGCCCTGCCTTACATAAACAATTGTTCTTCAACATGTCACCATGACATAGAGAAGAATGGTACAATGAAAAGAAAGTTGGGTAGAGAGCCTCAAGACCTTGATCCTAGCTTCAGTACTAACACAGTTCCTGTGACCATGATCATCACTTTACCTATAGGAGCCTCAGTTTCCCTTTATGTAAAACAGCTAGAATCAGATTTGCATTACCTACCTCACAGTGTTGTTGCAGAGAAGTGCTGTGTGAATGTATGGCCCAAATAGAAATGACTGCATATTTCATAGTTATGAATAAATAATTTTTATAAACTTTAAAACCCTGTATCAATGTGAATCATTTTTTTTTTTAGATCTATCACTATCACATCTATCATTCTGTTAGATGCACCTTTTTCCCGATACCTGAGAGATCCTGGAGAGGAATTACGGTGTTATAGCCTCCTCTTACTAGTCTTCTTCCTCTTTTCTTCCTCTCCCCTTTCTTTCTTTTCCTCTCCCCTTCCTTCTCCTCTTCCCTCCACTCATTCTCTAAGGAGGTAGCTGTGTTTTGATCACAGGGACTTTGACAGCTACAACATATCCCAAATGTTTCATTTCACATATGCAGTGACTTGCTCCTTTAAGTAGAGACCTGATGAATGTTCACTGGCTAAGATAAAAGAATAAGTAATTCAGAGGTTGTTAACTTTTTGTGTATGTGTCGTAGCCCCTTATGTATCTGCTGAAATCTATGGACCACTTCTCAGAATACTATTTCTAAATGCAATAAATTCATAGGACTCCAAAGGAAACTAAAGATTAGTGAAAGTTAAAATGTAGTTTGCCTTCTGAATCTCTGAAGTCAAACTCCAAACCCTTGGAGGGTTATCTATGGACCTTAGCTTAAGAAACACTGTTCTGATAGGAAGAAAGGGCATCATGCTAATGGAGTGATAGATTCCTGCCCTGCTACTTATAAATGTAAGATTTGGTGAGCCAATCTCTTTTTACTATGAATTCAAGTACCTCCAAATTGTCAAAAAATTGTGAAAAGATAATGTGAAGCCTCCTTGCTTTTATGAATGTTAAGACATATTTATGAAAGACAAGGGATAAGGAAGCATGACTAGTGCTGGGAATCCCTGTAAAACCAATAAAGAAATATACCCTTAGCACTGCAATGTTTCCTAGAAAATGCTTCTTCCAATTGTAAGGGAAGCATCTTAATATATTACATTCTAAACGTGCTTGTCTATTTTTAAAATTGATAATATTTGGTTTAAAGTCTCAGGTAATAGATTCACCTATAGAAGCTATCCTTTTACATTCCGGCTGAGCAACCTGGTAATTAATACTTTAGGACAGGATAATATAATAATGTTCACATACATTTTCTCATTTTGTTCCCTCAGAGCAACCCTGAGGCACCGGCAAGAGAGGTGCTATTACCCTATTTTATTATGGAAAACATTAATTTCAGATAGGTTAAATGACAACTGTTCACCATACTTCTGTTCACCATAGCATTCTCAAACTATAATCTGGAATATTCTTTCCCGTAACAAGAAGGTTTTGCAGGTTACCCCTATGCCTGGATCAAATGCCTGTTTTGGAAAATGATTTGCAGCTCAAAACTCCTATATGTGTTGGCCTCTCCATTAGAATGTGAGTTCCTTGAAAGCAGGTGCTGTGTTATTTGTATCCTCAGAGTTTATCACAGTACTTTGTATATAGCAAAGACCTAATAAATGTTTCATCCATCCACCCATCCATCCATCAGTCCATCTAGTCATTCATGACTCTCATTCTAAGTGAAATCTTTCCCTCACCTAAGTGCTAGCCTATTTGAGATTCATATTCCTACAGTTTGGTTCGCAAAGTAGGAAGCATCCTATCTTTAGAACTGTGTGTGTGTGTGTGTGTGTGTGTGTGTCTGTCTGTCTGTCTCTATAGCAGCAACAATAGTAGACTCTGTAATACCCTTACATGGTGGATCTCTTCTTGTTCCATGCCACAAGAGCCTTTCCAGGTGACACTAATCAGGTACTAATTGATACCTCCCCTTTCTGTTTCTACCAATTAAATCCATGGGGTCCAAAGTTGTGAATTCAGTTTTCCATACTAGAATATCCTCCCCCTCAGCTGCTTCCATATAATAACCAAGTAACTCAAAAACCCAAGGGAGATTTTTAGAGTCCTTAAGCAGGGGTGCAGCCCTTTGACTGAGTCCAAACTTCACAGAACAAATCCCCTTAATCAAAGGATTTGCTCCGTAAAACAGACTCAGTCAAAAGACCACACCGAGGACCTGGAAGCTACATGTGGCCTGAAGGCCATCTCTGGAGCAGAGGCCATCCAACTAAATCTCCTAAGGTGAGTTGTAACTCATATTAGTTATGACATAATATCTTCCCCTCTCACCTGCTACACTTAATGTTCTATTTTATTTATTTTGTCTCTCAAATTTCCAAGTCCTCTCAAAGTACTACTTCAATTATATTCCTCTCTTTCTCATCAGATCACTGCTGCCCAGTTTTTAAATCCTTCACAGATTCCCCCATGCATCCCAAATCTAATTCTGCCCACACCACTGCTTTCATTTCCTCTCACACTATATTTTGCTTCCATCCATCTGGCATGGCCTATGAAGTCAAGGCACGAGACAGGTTAAGTGACTTTCTCAAGATTATCTAGTTTATCAGGGGTGAAATTGGATATAGGCAGCAAAGCTGGAGTCTCCAAAGACTTGTTTCATCAGGAGATCACTGAGTGACATCTGAAATCTCATGGAATTTCTGTTTCCTATTTCCCTATTTTCATTTCCATGTGTTAGGTTATATGACTTAAGCTCAGGGATGATGCTTCCTGACAAAACACCTTAGGTTGGTTAATAATTAATATTAATCACAGGACAATAGTACAATCTGTCCACATCAGGAAATCTCTCTGTTGCCGTGGCAATAGTCTCACTTTGAACCCCCTCTTTTTTTTCTCCTTTAGCGAGAAGCACCTCTTGTTCATTGTTGATTTAGAAATAGCCTCCCACCTAGTAGCTATAGTAACAGCTTGTAACAAGTTTCTGCTAACACTGAAGCCTCCCTCCCAGCTCAGCGCTGCAGGGCACAAGCTTCATTTCCACTAATTGTCACAGACTGTGATTTAGGAAACCATTAGGATCAGGCAGCTTATACTGGTCTTTAGATTTGAAAACGTTGATTTGAGAACTGTAGAACCTTTTACATGGGGTGGAATATTAAGACTCAATTGTTCAAATATATCTTATGTAAATATAGTGCTTATGCAAATAACATTTAAAAGCTAAATACAGCATATATGTGTGTGTATAAGGAAAAAATAAAAATACAGCAAATATGTGTATGTATACAGCTTATATATATATATATATATATATATATATATATATATATATATATATATATATTGCAAAGCTAATAAACATTAGGTTGCAAGATAGCACAGTGGATAGAGCTTTAGACCTGGAATCTGGAATCTCTGAATTCATATTTGACCCTAGACACACTAGCTGTGTGAATCATTTCATTTCTGCTTCAATTGCCTCATCTGTAAAATGTGCTCCTACTTCACAGGATTGTTGAGAAAGTAAAATGAGATAATATTTGTAAAGTGATTGGCAAGCCATAAAGTGCCCCACGTTAACAACTAGCTGGAGTTTAATAATAGTTAGCATTTCTATCATTATAAAATAGACACAGAGAGAGAATTTTAATAAGGTGCATCACTGATAGCCATAGAGTGAGTTTTCTCATTGAGATCACTTTATGTGTACCCCATAACAACCTTATGAAGTATGGGATCAATTCTATATGAGATGTGTGCTAGGTATTGTTCACATACAGAGTCTCTCTCTCTCTCTCTGTGTCTGTCTCTGTCACTCTTTCACACACACACACACACACAAACACCAATCAAATACGAAGAGACTGAAGGTCAGGGAGTTTAAATGACTTGAACATCTGAATGTCTCAGGCAAGATTTCAACCTATTCCAAGTCTCGCACTCAATCAAAATGGCCATATTGCCTCTCTTTATGAAACCGAAATTTACATAGCTCTTTAAGTATGGAAAAGCAGTTTATATACATTACTCATTTGAGTCTCACAAGAATCATGTGATTCTAATAAAACTTCAGTTATTACTATGCCCATTTTAAAATGAGGAGAAAGGCTTCTGAGGTAGCATGATCACACCTTTTACATTTTAGTCCAAGGTACATTGTATAAATAGAGCCCTTTTTTGTCACTTTCCATATATTGAATTGAAGTTTGGTTCATAGGTAGAATTTATTAATATAAACTGAGTCACATGATTCACACAGGTACTGGGCACTCTTTAAACTGTATATTCATTGTTGAAGTCACAATATTCGTATCGTCCTATTTTAAAGGCTGAATTCCAAAATTCATGTGATTAACAGTCACAGAGTGAAGTATGTGTTATAAATGAACAGTACAGATGTCATCAAATATGTATATGCATGTATATATTTATAATATGTGCATACATGTAGCATGTGCATGTGTATGTGTATGTGTTTGTGTGTAAGGCTGTGGAGAAGGGAGAAGAAAGGGGAAAAAGAACAAAGTAAAAAGTGCACAGCAGAGAACAAAAGAAAACTTAGAAGGAAGCAAAGAAAAGATGGACAGCTCTCAATGCAATGTATAGTATTTATCATACAATCTTACCTGAAATAAAAATTTGTTGCTATATATTTTGAATCCTCTCATATTCTTGCTGTGCACATGGCATGCTTTTTTCTTTTCTTATTTTGTATTTCAGTTTAAATATTTAAGTTTATGATAAGTTTCTTTTTCTTTTTTCTATTCTGTATTTGAGTTCTAATATTTGAGTCTAAGAAAAAAAAGTTAGGAGTTCAGAGTTATTGGATCACGGAGCACATAGAGGGGAATAAGGTATACGAAGAACAGTAAGGTATAAAGGAACCAAATTTTGAAGGCATTTAAAAATCAAACAGAGGATTTTATATTTGAGCCTTAAGATAATAGCAGGCCACTATAGTTTATTGAATGGGAGGTATTCAGGGAGGGATGTGATGGTTTAGACTTGTGCTTTAAAAATATTACTTTGGAAACTGAGTCTGCAATGGAGCAAGAAATGGCTTGAAGCAAAGAGACAAACAAGAAGGGAATTATAATAATATGAGAATAAGATGAAAATGACGTTGAGGTATGTGGTGACAGTGTTAGAGGAGAGAGGGAGGCATATAAGATCTATGGGAAGTTAGAAATTGGCCATACTTGTCAAGAGATTAGATGTGAGTAGAAGGGGCAGTTGAGGAGGACAACTACATGGTGAACCTGGGAACTGGAGAAGGGTGATAACTTATGTTGGAAGAGGAAGAGGAAGAAGAGGAAGAGGAGGAAGAGGAGGAAGAGGAAGAAGAAGAAGAAGTTTAGTTTTTCATTTGTTTTATTTTTGGGGGGTGAGGAGGAGACAATGAAATCAATTTTGGATATACTGAGTTTAGGTGTGTACAGGACATCTAGCTTGAGGTATACAATAGGTAGATATGGATGGAAGACCAGACGTCAGGAGACAGGAAAGGACTGGACAAAGACATTTAAGAATCATCTGTCTTGAAATGAAAATTTAATACATAGAAAGGGCATAGAGGAGAGTAATAAAGAATAACTACAGTCATCCTGAAGGATATAAGTCTCTGATTCAGAGGTAAAGAGCAAGTGCATTCCAGGAGGAATGACCAGTACAAATGCACAGAGAAAGAAGAGGGAGTGTCCCATTTGAAGACTAGAGAAAATGCCAGTTAGACTGATTAAAGGAGGAGGTATAATGTCTAATGTAGCTGGAAAGAAATCGATTGGGACCAGACTATGTAGGGCTTTTAGAAAAATAAACAGTGATGATTCTATTTTATCCTAGAAGCAATAGGAAGCCACTAAAGTTCCATTTTTCTTTTTATTTCACTTTATTTTATTTGTGCTTAAGGCAGCACTGTGTAGGATTGCCTACAATTGGTATAGACTTGAGGGAAGACCAACTAAGAAGGTAAGAGGTAATTGAGGGCTTGATCTTCAAGAGTAATTGTATGAATGGACAGAAAATATTATTTGTGAGATATGTTTTAAAGGTAGAAATAGAAAGATTTGGCAACTAATTGGGTTTTTGAAGCAAGGGGAAGTGCAGCATAATGCTGAGACCACAATCCTAAGACACTAGAAGGCTGGGTGGTGCCGTTGGTAGAGACAGGGGTATCTGGAAAGAAAATAATGAGTTCAGTTTTCATCATGTTGAGTTTAAGACCACTCCAGGACATGCAGTTTGAAATTTCCAATAGACAAATGTTTACCCAGGATTGAAGTTTAGAGAAAGACCAGGTGTAGATATATAGATTTGGGGATGAACTTAATAGAGATGAGAGTAAATATACCAGAGGTTCTGTGCTACCAAAAGAGAATTCCTAGGGAGAAGAGGATCCAAGATAAAACCTTAAGGAACACCTATAGTTGGGGGGGCCTGATGTGGATAGTGAGATAGCAAAGAATGCTATAAAATGGTAGTTACTTAGGTAGGATGAGAAGCAGGAGTCATAGTTGATAGAAGTTTCAAAACTGGATGAGGATGAAGATACCAATGTCCTCAACAAAAATAAGGAAGTTTGGGGAAGTAGTTTCAGGGGAGGGAGACACAATGAGTTCTGTATTAGACATGTAGAAATTGAAATCCCTAAGTGTAGATGTTTAGCACACAATTGATGATGGAGGACTGGAGCTCACTAGAGAGATTAGGGCTGGAAGTGTGGATTTGGGATTCCCATGTACATAGAAATACTTAAACCTAAAGAATTTAATGAGATCATAGAGATAATATATTAAAGAAGAGGGGCCAGGACGTGCCTTAGGGGATCACTCATGGATAGGTTATAGAATGCAGATGATCAACCAGCAAAATAGGAACTTAAGGAGTGGTCACAAGAGAGACATCAAGACATAGCAAAGTAGTCAGTGCTGGGGTAGGAGAAAGTATCTCCAGAAAGGAAATAAACCATACCATATAAGTATTACTTGAGAGAATTAGGAGTATTTATTTAGCCAAGTGAAGACATTGTAAGTATTATGAAGGTGTCTTTTAAGTGTTTATTTTGCCATCACATGGAAACGGAATGAGGAACAGATTTACTTGTCCCAGGGGACAGAAGTAGAAGTTACTGGGATACAAATATCAGGTCCTTATGAAGAAAACTGCCTAAGATCTAAATCTAGCCATAGATGAAATTAATTTTCTTTTTTAAAAAATTAATTAACTTACATATTTTTAGTTTTCAACGTTCACTTTTTTAATATAAATTTATTTATTTAACTTTTTACATTCATTTTCACAAAATTTTGGGTTCCAAAATTTTCTCCCCATTTGTCCCCTCCCGCCACCCCAGTACACTGAGCATTCTAATTTCCCCTATCACCAATCTGCCCTCTCTTCTGTCATCCCTCTCTTCTCTTGTCCCCATCTTCTCTTTTGTCCTGTAGGGCCAGATAACTTCCTATTCCCCATTACCTGTATTTCTTATTTCCTAGTAGCAAGAAAAATACTCGACAGTTGCTTCTAAAACTTTGAGTTCCAGCTTCTCCCCATCCCTCCCTCCCCACCCATTGCCTTTGGAAGGGCAGGCAATTCAATATAGGCCATATCTGTGCAGTTTTGCAAATGACTTGCATAATAGTCGTGTTGTGGAAGACTAACTATATTTCCCTCCATC
>CM053771.1:334952256-334997256 GCA_028658325.1 Potorous gilbertii
TTCAGTGAGCTTTTGCACTTCTTTTTCCACTTGGCTAATTCTGCTTTTGAAAGCATTCTTCTCCTCAATGGCTTTTTTAACCTCTTTTGCCAATTGAGTTAGCCTATTTTTCTAAGTGTTATTTTCTTCAGCATTTTTTTGGGTCTCCTTTATCAAGGTATTGACCCGTTTTTCTTGCTTTTCTTGCATCTCTCTCATTTCTTTTCCCAGTTTTTCCTCCACCTGTCTAACTTGATTTTCAAAAACTTTTTTGAGCTCTTCCTTGGCCTGAGCCCATGGGATATCTATTTCAGATGTTTGGGATACAGAGGCCTTGACTCTTATGTCTTTACTTGATGGTAAGCAGTTTTCCTCCTCGTCAGAGAGGAAGGTTGGAATCATTTGTTCCCCAAGACAGTAACCTTCTATGGTCTTATTTTTCTTTCCTTTTCTGGGCATTTTCCCAGCCAGTTACTTGACTTCTGAGATTCCTCTCCACCCCAACTTGCCTCCAGATCTGCCCAGCTAGTGCTTGGGGCCTGAGATTCAAATGCCACTCCCCAGCCTCAGGGCTTTCACCAGTTGCCCAAGCTGCTATTCAGGGTAAGATTAAATCAGGTTCTCAGGTTGGGGCAGGGCTGCCTCCCAGGCTCAGTTCCCTCAGGGGGTTTATGCAGAGAACTTTCATAATGGAGCTGCTGCTGAGCTCCTGTGTGCTCCGGGAGCCTCTGGCCTCCTGCTGCCTCTTCTGCTGCCTCCCAAGGGGGCCTGAGTCATGGAGATACCCCACTCCCCTCTCAGCCCATCCAGATGTCTCTCTCACTGACCTGTGTGTCTGTGGGTGGAGGGACCTTCGCACCCACTGGAGATTCTGTCCCTGAAGCCTGCCCTGATCTGCTTGCTCCTTTCAGTGCTGTGTGGCCAGGGCAGGGCTGGGCTCCACTTCCATCCAGGGTGCAACAGACCTTTGGGATCAGTTTTTCAGGGCTCTCTGGAATGGAAATCTCCTTCACTCTGTTTCTGCAAGACTTCCCCTTCTCCAGAATTTGTTGGGAGTCTTTTTACAGGAGATCCATGGGCTGTGAGTTCAGAACTAGCATATGTGAGTCTTTCTACTCCCTCAACCTTCCCTTTTATAAGTTTTTAAGTTCTTAACTTTCCCCCTTCCTCTCCTTCTGCCTTCTCAAATCAGCATGCAAGATGGTATAGACTACACACATACAATCATATTAAATTTATGTCCGTATCATATTATGAACAAAGAATCAGAACAAAAAGGAAAAAGCCACAAGAAAGGAGAAAAAAGAGAAAATAATTTATTTTAATCTTTATTCAGACGCCATAGTTCTTTTTCTGGATGTGGGTAAGATTTTCCATCATAAGTCTTTTGGAATATACATTGCTAAGAAGAGCTAAGACTATCAAAGTTGGTCATCACACAATGTTGCTATTACTGTGTACAATGCTCTCCTGGTTCTGCTCACTTCACTCAGCATCAGTTCATATGTCCTGTCAGGTGTTTCTGAAATCTGCCTACTCATCATGAAATGAGATTTCTAAAAGGCTTTAATTTCCATAGCTGGAAGTCTTCAAATAAAGGTTAAATGATTACTTTGGGGGATTCATAAATTGAGTAGTAATCAAACTCAACCACAAGAGTCTATGATTCTAGTTTTCCATGAAGCAAGCATGTATGAAAACATGATTTGGTGACCTTGAAAGCCAAAGAAAGGAAATAGATCCATTTCTCATCTGAGCAGTCATTCACATATTTTGTCTTGTTCTAATCAGAGCTAACAATCCAGTGATATTGATTTGATTTGAATGAAATGATTCTCTGAACATGGTCAGGGTTTATAATACCAATTACAGAAATGTGCCCCTACTTTCATTATATTATACATTAAATAGAAAACTGTCTATGTCTTGGTCTATGCCACTTGCTTTTTGCTCAGAATTGATTTTTTTCCTGTGTTTATATGGCACATCTAATTGATAGGAAGTCATACCCCAAGTGAAGTGGAAATTTTTCTTTTGTAAAAATATATGACATAATTTAAACCTAACTCAATTCCTGTCATGAATTACATAATTGTAGAACTGAATAGCTATTCTACCACAATGGGTTAAGCTTTTAATTCTTGCCAGGAACTGGTAACTTTGCAATGTTTAATTCCTCACTGAAGTAATTTTTAGTACCATTAACTGGTTAAAGATGTGATTCATGTTAAATCTTGTTACTCACAATTATCAAAGATTGTACAAGCAGTCCTGTCCTTGAATTGCCTCAGCTTGAACAGCCAGTCCTGAATTGTACCCAGTACTTTAAGTTAGATGAATGGTCAAATATATGTGCTATTGTGCATTCCAAATTTTGGGAATCCTAGGACCTGGTAGGATTGTATAGTTGTACATATACCTACCTTGTATTCTTAATGAATATTCAGAGTTGACCTTTCTAAATGAAAATAATAGAGACTTCCTTAGTTTCAACCCCTACAAGCTAGACTAATATTAGCAGCTTTCTCTCTAATTGCTTCTCACATGCTTCCATTCACCACCCAGCCTACCTGTCCCACTCCCAGATATGTTTCTCAATTATATACATATACATGTCACTGGTCCTTGTTTAATTCAATTCACCCAAAATATTAAGAGTATACAATTTGTAAAACATTGTGGTAACCAGTAAGAGGGAGTGTTGTAAAATAATAAAGAAAAAAGGAATAATCATTTATATAATACCTACTATATGCCAGAAACTGATAAGAGCTCTACAAATATTACATATTTAATTTTCCCAACAACTCCTATGATTTGCTATGCTATATCATCTTTTACAATAAAAGTAACTGAGGCAAACAGAAGTTGTGACTTGAGTAGGGTAGCATAGGAAGTAGGTATTTGAGGTCAAATTTGAACTCAAATCTTCCTGATTCCAGGAACAACACTATACTCACTCAGCAAACAGCTGTCAGAATCTGAAAGTATTATATATGAGGGATTCTTGGAGTAGAAAATATAGAGAACTGTCCAGAACTGGCCTATAACTATCTAGCTGCATGAATTGATTTATACAGGTTGCTTCTTCTCTCAGGATCTCACTTTACTCACCTGAGAAAAGGGCACAATGAATAAGATTATCACTAAAATCTCTTCTAACAATACCAGCCCAGGACAGGAGTCCAGTGGAACTGAGTGAGAGAGAATAGCACAACCACAGATAACTACAGCAGCTGCTCCTGAGACTATCAGTATGCAAATTGAATGTCTGTAAAACACCTACTTGAACTTCCAGGAGCCAAGATGGCAGAGTGATTGGTAAGTGGTCTATCCTTGTTGACCTTGAAAAACTCAGAGAATATTTCCCCAGGATAAATTCTGCAATAGTGGCATCAACAAAAGGGGTAAACAGTCTCTTAGCCTGTGAGGCTAGGAAAATCACAAAGGGGGTCCCTCTTGCTGTGACTGAAGGGGACCAGTGCAAGACTGGAGCTGTCCCAGAAAGCCCTACCTCAGAGAATTGGGAGAAGATCCTGAGCCCCAGAGGGGTGGAGCCTTGCAACCATTAACACCAGGAACCCATGTGTGTGTGCCTCAGCATAGCCAGGGGAATAGGAAAGACATTAGCACAAATTGGGTTCACCAACCAGTGAGTCTGCTTGTGCTCAGCAGAGAACTCCTATGGCCAGACCACCCCTCCCCAACACTTAAAGCAGTTAATTCCAGGGTCACTCCAGGGAAACTCAGAAAGACTTCACCTGGCCTCGACTTTGGCACACTAGTCAGTTCAGCACCAGGTAAGCTACAGCATTCTAGTTTCTAGCTGAAAGGACCAGAGGCCACAATACACAAAGCCTCAAGTTCTAAGGAAAGAACTGTGCCCCAGAAACAGAGATCCACTTTGAAAGCCTGGAAAAGGGTGATCATCATGAGCAAGAAGCAAAGGAGAAAAGATAAGACCATAGCATCTTTCTATGGGGACAAGGACCAAAACACAAATGCCAACAAGGTCAGCATTGGGACTGTACCCCCATCAGAACTGTATCCCCTTCAGAAGGGAATATGAACTGGTCACAAGCACAAAGAGCACTCTAGGAAGAACTGAAGAAGGATTTTAAAAACCAAATTAGGGAAGTAGAAGAAAAACTGGCCAATGATTTCAAAAATATGAAAAAAGAAATCACAGAAAAATTTAAAAGGAAAATTGGACTAATGGAAAAGGAAGCACAAAACCTAATTGGGAACATTGGACAAATGGAAAAGGAAACACATAACCTAATTGGTAAAATTAGATAAATGGAAAAGGAAGTACAGAAATTACCTGGAGAAAATAACTCCTTAAAAGGAACAATTGGACAGATGGAAAAGAAGATGCAAAAGTTAACCAAAGAAAACAATTTGATAAAAGTTAGAATTGGGCAAGTAGAAGCTGATGACTCTATGAGACAAAAAGAATCAGTCAGATAGAATCTACAGAATAAAAAGAGATAAGAAAATGTATGGAGAAACAAGTGACCTGCAAAATAGTTTCAGGAAAGCCAATCTAAGAATTATTGTTCTACCAGAAAGTCATGATGAAAGAAAAAGAGCCTGGACAATATTTTCCAGGAACTCATCGAGGAAAACTGTACAGAAGCCCTAGATCCCATAGGGCAAAATAGTCATTGAAAGAATCTACCATTCACTTCCTGAAAGGGATCCCAAACTGAAAGCACCTAGGAATATCATTGCCAAATTCCAGAACTATCAAGTGAAAGAGAAAATACTACAGGCAGTCAAAAAGAAACAAGTCAAATGTTGAGGAGCTAGAGACAGGATCACACAAGACCTTGCACCTTCTACATTTAAAGATCAGAGGGACTGGAATATGATATTCCATAAGGCAAAGGAGCTGGGACCACAACCAAGGATCAATTACCCAGCAAAGTTGAGCATAATATTTTGGGCAAGGAGATGGACATTCAATGAAATAAGGGATTTCCAGATCTCCTGGTGAAAGGTCAGAGCTTAATAGAAAATTTGATCTTGAAGCACAAGTCTCAAGAGAGGCATAAAAAGGTAACAGGGGAAAAAATGTGTTATTCAATATGGTCAAACTGTTTACATCGCTATAAGGGATGCTGATACTTGTTAATCTTGAGAACTGTATATTTATTATGATATATAAAAGGGATATACATAGAGGGAGTAGATATAAAACAAATGATATGATGATAAAATGTGATTTAAGGGTGCAAGGAACTGTAATGGGAGATGTGAAAAGGAGGAGGCAGAAAAAGATTACATCACAGGAAGAGGCACAAAAACATATTACAGGGGAGGCAAAGAGGAGAGGGAGATGAGCATTGTTTGAGATTTACTCTCATCTGATTTGGTTCAAGGAGGAAAGAACAAACTCCATTAAGTATAGAAATCTAACTAATTCCGTAGACAGCAGGAAGGGAAAGGGGAAAGAAAAGGGAGGGGAAGCTAAAATGGAGGGAAGAAGTAGTAAGAGAAAAAGGGAATAGAAAGGAGGGTGGCTAAAATAAGGAAGGGAAGACTGAGGGAAACTGTGGTCAAAAATGAAAACTCTATTGTGGAGGGGAAGAGAGAAGGGAGAACTAAAATTAGAAATGGGGAAAAGAGGATGGAGGGAAAGACACAGATAGTAATCAAAACTATGAATATGAATTGGTTTAACTCTCCCATGAAATGGAGACAGATAGAAGAATGGATTAAAAACCATAATCCAAGAATATATTGTTTACAGGAAACACATTTGAAATGGAGGGATACACACAGGCTAAAGATAAAATGTTGGAGCAGAATATATTGTGTTTCAGCTGGTGTAAAAAATAAAAGTAGGGGTATCAATCCTAATCTCAGACAAAGCAAAAGCAGAAATAGATCTAACAAAAAGAGCTAAGGAAGGAAACTATATCTTGCTAAAAGGCACCATATTTGTCAGATTTATGAAGAATAGAGAAATTTTTGACCAAAGAAGAGACAGAGAACATTATGAAGTGCAAAATGGATAACTTTGATTACATTAAATTCAAAAGTTTTTGCACAAACCCAATGCAACCAAGATGTAGCCGGAAGCAGAAAACTTGGAAAGAATTTTTGTAACTAGTGTCTGTGATAAAGGCCTGATTTCTAAAACTTAGAGAGAACTAAGTGAAATTTACAAGAACTCAATTGATAAATGATAAAAAGATAGGAATAGAGCTATCCATAGTCATATGAAAAAATGCTCTACATTACTATTGATTAGAGAGATACAAATCAAAACAACTCTGAGGTACCACATCACACCTATCAGATTGGCTAACATGACAAAACAGGAAGGTGACAAATGTTGGAGAAGATGTGGGAGTGGTGGAACAGTCATTCAGTGTTGGTGGAGCTGTGAGCTGATCCAACCATTCTGGAGAGCAATTCGGAACTATGCCCAAAAGGCTACAGAAATGTGCATACCCTTTGACCCAGCAATATTGCTTCTAGGATTGTATCCCAAAGTGATCATAAAAATGGGAAAGAGTCCAACATGTACAATGATATTTATAGCAGCTCTCTTTGTGGTGGCCAAAAACTGGAAATCAAGGGGATTCCCATCAATTGGGGAATGGCTAAACAAGTTGTGGTACATGAATGTAATGGAATAATATTGTGCTATAAGACATGATGAACAGGAAGACTTCAGAGAAGCCTGGAAGGACTTATATGAACTTATGCTGAGTGAAAGAAATAGAACCAAGAGAACTTTGTACACAGCAGCAACCACAGTGTGCAAGGAAATTTTCTGGTAGACTTAGTCCTTCATGGCAATGAAAGGACCTAAAATTTTTCAATGAACTCTTGAAGCAAAACACCTTTCACATCCAGAGAAAGAACTATGGAGTTGGATCAAAGAATGAAGGAGACCATTTTCTCTTGTATTATGTTTTGTTCTGTTTATGGTTTCTCCCATTCATTTTAATTCTTCTGTGCAACATGAATAAGGTGAAAATGTATTTAATTAGAATGTATGTATAGAACCTACATAAGGTCTACACTGTCTTGGGAGGGAGTGAGGAGGGATGGGGCAAGGGAGTGGAGGGAGAGGAAAAATCTAAGACATATGGAAATGATTGTAGAAAATTGAAAAGAAATAGAATACTTTAATAAAAACCTAAATAAAATCTCTTGTAATCCTGTTATTTTGTAAAAGTCTACTAAGGTAATTTTCACAGTATAGAATAAAAAGTACCATAATATAAATAATATATTACATATATACATATACAAACATACATACAAGTGTGTGGAGAGAGAGGAAGAAAAACAGCAAAGAGGAAGAGGGAAGGAAGCAAGGAAGGAAGGGAGGGAGGGAAGAAAGAAAAAAGGAAGGAAAAATGAGGGCGAGAGAAAGAACAATTAGTAGGGGGCATCTCTCCAAAAACTTGTTGGAAATTCTCTGTGGAGTCATAAAAATCTCTTGTTTTGCAGAAATTTTTAGAGGGTCAGTGACATTCAAGACCCCCAGTTTTACAGGTTCTTTTGAAAAACCATGAGTCACTATTTTATGTATTTACACAAGCACTACAACAATCAATCTGTTCTTCAATGCACCATTAGTAGTTATAGTAAGCTGTCTCCCTAAACCTTTGTACAGAATAAAGCACTTGAATTGACAGGCATACAGTTGCCTTGGGTACCAAGTGTACATCTGTTAAAGATACCAGAAATAATGACAATGATGACTCACATGATGGGTCTATCTAGGTCACTGAACAGTTTAGGCTTCTGTCAGAGAGTGTTTTTGTTGAAAATAATGTATAGTGTCCTGAATGACAAGCTCCAAATGACTAGTCTATTTCCATGTGCTTTCTTAAAGATACAGACCACACAGGCTCAGAAGACAACATTTAAATTGTGTTTTCCCAAGATATGAATTTTTAAAAAATCAATGACAGGGCATATTTAGAGATTCAAACACATTCAAGAAATATGATAAATTTTTGCTGTAGCTGTTTTGTTTTTATTTTTGTTCTTGTTTTTATCTTAAAGGTGAGAAGCTTAAACATTGTCTCTAGGTCGGCAATAATAATCTTTGGAAGTATATGGGACCAATGAGTCTCAGGTTTAATTTTTCTACACTCATGAGTAATCCTGCATTTCTGATAAGGCTTCATAACATCCTTAAATTTCTCAAAGATAAATGCAGTTTTAAGTGGAACTATATTTTAAAAAGTAAAACCTTTCTTTTATATGGGTCCTATAAAAACATGTGTTTGTCCTGCATTCTCAAAGAGGACCATGACTTCAAGATGATGACATCACTTGTATTGGACTTTGATTTCAGTGAGGGAGGACTGTGCAAAGTCACCAGCCTTGCTTTCTCCTGTGAGCCATCTGGGTCCAATGGCTTGGTATTCATCAGGACAATTGGAGACCACTCAGAATGAACATAGGACTAAACTGGAATCAAATTCCTCATCTGGAGTTAGATTTTCTCCCCATCTCTTATATCTTCTGTCTCTAATTCATGCTTCAATGCAGATATCAAAGTAATCTTCCTAATCTATAGGTGTGCTTGTCATTCCATTTCTATGTAAGATAATTTTTGGTGGCCCTCCATGACCTATTGGATAAAATGATAAACTCCTAATCCTATCACATAATACTCTATACAATCTAGCCTGACAAGTTTCCAGCTAGACCTCACATTATTTTTCCTTTCATACACTAAGTTTAGCCAAATTTAACTGCTAGTATTACACTAACATCTTTCTCCCTTCTCCAGAACAAAGTGGATGCTTAGAGATGAAAAGGATCTCAGAGATCACCTAGTCCAACTCTCTTAGTTTACAGGTGAGGAGAAAGAGGCCCAAAATGGTTAAGTGACTTGATTTGAGCTGGGATTTGAACTACTTTTCATGGCTCCAAGTTCATTTGTTCACTGGACTTCACTATCCTTCATGTCTTATTCTTGCAATCACGGGGCAGCTAGGTGGTGCAGTGGATAGAGCACCAGTGCAGGAGTTAGGAAGACCTGAATTTAAATCTCACCTTAGACCCTTGACACTCACTAGCTATGTGGACTTGGGCAAGTCACTTAACCTCAATTGCCTCATCCTGGGTCATCTCCAGTCTTCCTGATGAATATTTGGTCACTGGATTCAGATGGCTGTGGAGGAGAAGTGAGGCTGGTGACCTGCACAGCCCTCCCTCACTCAAAACAAAGTCAAGTGCAAGACATGTCATCATTTCTCTGATGGCATGGTCTTCTTCAGTAAGGAAGGACGAATACACATTTTTGCAATCATTCTCTTCTTCTAAGTCCAGTTCAGGTGACAACTCAATGAAGTCATCCCTCATCTAGTCTTCTTTTGACTCATCCTCCACTGAAAAGACTTGCTCCCTATTCATTTTCCCATGGCACTTCTCTGAATTTTCACCTTGTTCCCACCTCTCCCTTTACCATTTATTTCAATTAATCAAATAATCAATAAGAATTTTAAGTGCCTAATATTTTCTAGTGAAGGAAACATATACAAAGAATGAAACTACATTTCCTCTAAAGAAACTTATTATTTAAGGGACCGGGGAAAATGTGCATATGAGCATAAACAGAATAAATATAAAAATGATAAATATAACGAAACAATGTTTTATGAAGAAATGGAATACTTATGAATACATACCTATGTGTATGTGCCTATGTGTATGAGTCCATACATATATAATATATGCATATATACCTATATACACATGCACACCTATACATGCATACATATATACACACATAAATACACAGATATACATACAACGTGTGTGTGTATATACACATATGTCACTTAAGGTAAGAGAGAATTAAATTTTGTAAGTAAGTATCTCAAGACCAGTTTATATCTATTTAATGTGATTGAAACTCAGTTATTGTATATACAAGTAACCACAGACTGGAGGGCACAATAAATTCTAGTTCCACCATGGACATCCTGGATGCTTCATATCAGAATACTAAGCAGGACAAAAACTACTTGCTGAATATTTCTGCCTGAATTTTACTGGGACATCAAACAGAGGATGTGATAAAGTATTCAAGAAAACTTCACAAGAAAGTCTGCCAATTTGTATTTGGGGATTGAGGGGAAAAGAATGAGGGTAGGAAGGAAAAAAATGCCACACATATGGTTAGGTGACTACCACTCATAAGTCAGTAGTTGAAATTACTTTTGGAAAGATACATAAAATATGGATGCAGAATTCATTATGATTTTTTAAAGAAAACAACTTATAAGAAAAAAGGTTGGATCAAAACAGCAAAGCTGATTAAGAGCCCACTTTACCAAGTGGTCCAGAAATGTCAGTTATCAAGATAAATAGCAAATAAAGGAAAGCCAGCAATCAAAGCATAACACCTGCTGTCAGAAATGACATCCATGTTGGAAGGATATTAAACATTCCAGAAAAACAGTTCTGCTCCTGCCAGGCACATGAATGTCAAAGGCACTAATGATGAAACAAGCTCTACCACTGGCCAGCATTTTGCAGATATGTGCATCCAGGTGCTTACCATTGATCTCAAACCTTAGATGAATGGGCTAAAGAAAACAGCTGGAATCAAGTGGAAAGTCGGTGTCTAGTGTTATTCTCCCTGCCCCCACCAGACTTCCCAATGTGAGAAATCTATCTTGTATACAAAGTTCAGCGAAGCAATAGACTCACATTGACCTCGGGTAAACATTTTGGAAATGGTTTAAATGTCGTGAACACCTGTCTATCTTCTTTCTCTTGTAAAAATGTGTCACAGAATGGTGGATACCATTTGAAATGTGATTGATTAACTGTGCCATGAACACAGCATGCTCTTCCTTGCCTCCATCCCTCATTGAAACACCAACCCTTTTCTCTTGTGCACATCCAAATAGTACACCGTCTTCAAAGCTTAACTCAAGCTTAACCAACTCAGTAGATGAAAATGAGAAACATATCATATATACCAATATATTTAGAGTAACTCTTCTTATAGTAGGCAAGAAAAAGAAATCAAAAGATATTCACTGACTGGGTAATGGCTAAGCCTGTCATGGCACAGTAATGTAATGGAAAATGACTACATTGCTACAAATAAATTTGATGAATAAAGAGTTGCACGAGAATACATCCAAACTGAAGCAAAATTAAATTAAACTGAAACAAAGAAACAAAACAACACAAAACAAAAAATAACCAATGAAGGGCTACAATAATGTAAGTGGAAAGTACAATAGTAATTAAACAATTGGAACCGAATATTGTAAAATTACTATGACTAAGCCTGACTCCAAAAACCAAGAGGTGAGAATGCACTCTTTCCATATTATCAAAGGAGGGTGACTATGGTTGTGGAACTGCATATAATATCAAACTTGATTGATATGTAGGCTAGGTTTACTTTTTTATCTTATTTCATTCATTGTTACACTGTATGGATATTAGAGACGACTGGGAAATAAAAGTGATGAAATACAAGAATTATCTATCTTTTAAATTTCACCTCCTTACTATACCATGACATACTGATCACAGAATTTTATCACAAAATTTCATAGGATCCCAGAGGCCACCTCATTAAATTCCATACTAGAAAAAGAACACAGTATATATAATATGGTTTCTTAACTTTTTTCTATTTGTCTTTGACTTTTTTGTCCATCTGGTGACATCTAAAGGTCCCTTTTCAGAATACTTTTTAATGCATAACACAGAATTCATAGAATTACAAAGAAAGCGAAAAGGTAGTAAAACTCAAGATACATACTTGTTTTCCTCATCCAAGTTTACAGACTGCCTGAAATTTTTCTGTATAACCCTTTGGGGTCTATAGAACCCAGGTTCAAACTCTGACTTTGTAATATTCTTGATGATTGGCTCCATTTGAAAAAACTCTGTTGATACGGAACTCAATATTTGCCAAGGTAACCATTTCTATTTTTGGAGAATTCGAAATTTTGGAAAGTTTCCTTACATGGAGCCAAAATCTGCTCCTTTGTAAATTCCTCTCATTGTTCATGGTTCTATCTAATGGGGCCAGGCAGAACACATCTGACCACTCTGTTCTTCTATATTACGTACTTTCAAAGACATGTCACACTAAGGTTACAATGTCACCTATGAGTCTTCTCTTTCCAGTTTATACATTACATCCTCCTTCAACCAATACTTAAATGACATATTTTCTCATTCCTTATTAAACTGATTGTCCTTGTCTAGACATTCTTGTCTGTCAATGTCCTTCTTAAGCATGTCACCAAAGTCAAACGTGAGAATCCATATGTCAGCTTCCTGAACCAGAATTCAACAAGTCTATCACCTTCATTTTTATAGTGTGTTGTTATTAATGAAGCCTAAAAACAAGTCAGATTTTTTTAAACTACCATGTCACATTATTAACAAACACTAAGCTTGCAGTTCACAAAATCCTGCGGATGTTTTACACATAAAATGACTGATGGTATCATTAACACATGATCTCTTCTTTATGCAGCTTATTAGTCTAGTTTCACTTCCTGGTCAACACAAGAATAATGGTAGCATTGAACAAAGGACTATGGAAAAGAAAATGAGGGATCTCTCCTGTTAGATATTTTTTCTTCTTAATATATGCACATTTAGGTATTCAGATGACTTCAATTTACTGAGATAACATGCATAAAATAATTTATGGTGTTCTGGAGTCAAAAGAACCATAATAGGTGTGTTCAACCATTTGAAATTCTTCCATATTGAAGTGGGATCATATTTGTTCTATTTGGCATGAAAGAGCAACATCAGTACAAATGACTGGAGGTAAAAAAAAGAGGCAATTTTAGGCTTGATGCTAGGAAAAACAAATGGAATGGACTATCTTCCTTAAGAGGTAGAGCATTTGCTCTGCTCAGTAGTCATCAGAGGCTGAATAACTTAATAGACTATCTCAGAGTCTTTGTGTGCCTCCCAGGGTATTTAGTGCATGATTGGAAGTGTCTCACGGTTGTTCAGTAGTCGAAAGGAAATTACCATCACATTTCCTATGCAGAACAGTGGATGAATTCCAGTTGTGGATAAAGTGTTTAGAATAAGGTGACATTTATTGTTTTTGTTTTTGTATTGACTTAGCACTCAATTTTTCCCAATTACTTGTAAAAACAATTTTTAACATTTGTTTTAAAGTGATCTTTCTAGAATAAATAAGGAAAGTAATCATTAGACAGCATAATCAATGAATAGTCAGACTAACCTGAAAGGACACATTTCAGAATTCTAAAAGAAATATATTTAAAAAGAAAAAAAATACACTTAAAATTTTTTTCACCCAGACTTGTGATGTCATTAGTAGAGAGATTTATGGTGAGGAAATCCCTCTACCTATTCAGATGTGCCAATGTTTTGTGATCTAATTTCTTATAGGGTAGCCTAGAAGGTAAATGATTTTGACCCTGGCCACACAAACTTTATATCAGGGGTCCATCTTGACTCAGATGACAGTTCTTTAGCCACTATACAAACCTGTATCTCATGAATATTGTATATTTAAAGATAACTAAGAAACTATATTATGTGAGCATCAGTTGAGTATTCTGGGTTTAATTTTATAGAAAGTAAAACATTCACTGCATGGTTTTATAACGGTACATGAAACAATTTTTACAGAATTCTGTTCATAAAAGAGAAGGATGAAGCAGTGTTTTTTAATTTCATAATCTTTCATATTAATCTTTTCATTTCTCATGGCCCATATTACAAGCTTTCTCTTTCTAAAAAACTCCATAGAAAGATAAAAAAAGGTAGGAGAATGATATATTCCCATAGCCAATGTAAATAAAATCTGAGGACATACAGTAGGAAACAAGCCACTGGAGTACAATTCTGGATCCCTGAAGGAACTAAACTATGCCTTTCCTCATTGCATTTAGAAATCCCTTATATATTCTGACAAAACTGATGTTTTTGTTTCCCTGGTTGTGTTTTAAATATTATTCACACAGAATCACTAGGACACAGAGGATAAAGGGCCTTGTCTCACTAGCAGCCAAATGAACACATACCATGTCTACCTCTGAGACATAGTGGGTTGGGTAACAATGGTCAAGTTACTTAAGCAATTAAAAGTCTAGGCAATTATCTAAAAATACAAATATCAGAGAAGATGTAGCATTGGTCAAGGGAGTTTCCTCACCTGGGAATTCCAGATGTAAATGAAATGCTAGGTTCATTCCTATTGATATAGTTGACTGAGGGTCAAAAAATCATGAGGGAAAGGATTTTATTGAAAAAAAAAACAAAGATCCTCAGAAAAGATAATAGAAAAACGAAACGGTCAGAACCAATACATGAATGAAAAACTCATTGGGTAATGGCATCCTAATTTGAGTCAATATCTACTCTTCCTAATCCTGCACAACTAAAAACAAGAATGTAGCCCTGAATTGTTAAGATCCTCATCAGTGAATTTCAGTAGAATGTAAATAAGACATGGGTTGACAAGTAACCCTAACCCTAAATGGGCTCTGATTATGAAACCAAATTGATTAAGATAATGTGGTATTACAAAAATGTCACAGAAATTGATGAATGCTCTGAAGCATTAAATTGAACAAAAGTTTTTGTTGTTGCTCTTGGTGATGGTGGTGTTTTTCACATTTTTCTTTTTTAGCTCTTATAACGGATGGCCTTCAGAAAGTGATTATGTATTTCTAATTACAACATTGCTCTGGTTCAGGGATAAAGCATCTCAACATTTTATTAGCACTTCATCTAATGTGATAATACTTTAGCCTTGAAAGAAAGTGTGGTATGTTCAGTATAATCTTTTATTGGATTTTTTAAAATTCAACACATATAAGGTAGTTAGGTGGAGCAGTAGATAGAATGCTCAGTCTAACGTCAAGAAGATTCAACTTCCTGAGTTTAAATCCAAATTCAGATACTTGCCAGTTGTATAACTCTTGACAAGTTATTTAATACCTGTTTGCTTCAGTTTCCTCAACTGTAAAGTGAGCTGCGTGTGTGTGTTCATCCTTCGTTGCCAAGGAAGACCAGGCCATCAGGGAAATGATGACATGACTTGCGCTTGACTTTGCTTTGAGTGAGGGAGGGCTGTGCAGGTCACCAGCCTCACTTCTCCTCCAGAGCCATCTGAATCCAGTGACCAGATATTCATCAGGATGACTGGAGATGACCCAGGATGAGGCAATTGGGGTTAAATGACTTGCCTAAGGTCACACAGCTAGTGAGTGTCAAGTGTCTGAGGTGAGATTTGAGCTCAGGTCCTCCTGACTCCTGCACTGGCGCTCCATCCACTGCTGCCCTAAATGAGCTTGGAAAGGCAATGGCAAAGCGCTCCAGTACTTTTTGCTGAGTCAAACACAACTGAAATGTCTGAACAAATTCAACATTATTCTTGATTCATAACTATCTCGTCTATAGGTTCATCAATATTGAGATGATAGTGAAATTAAAGGTCACCTAGTTCTAAAGATTTGCTCACAAATATTAAAAACTCACTCCTATAAAACAAAAGTACATTCAACATACCTTTACATTTAATCTTTATTACCATTTCTCCATCATTTTATGAAGTCTAGGGCCCAAGGGTGGGGTGGGGAACCTGTGACATTAATGTCACATGTGGGCGTAAGGTCCCTGGTACTAGGTAATCAACAAAACAACCAACCGAAATGCAAATTGAAATGACTCTGAGGAACCACATCACATTTTTCAGATTGGCTAACGTGACAAAAAGGGAAAATGATAAATGCTGGAGAGGATGTGGGAAAACTGGAACACTGGCACATTGTTGGTGGAGTTTTAAACTGATCCAACCATTCTGGAGAGCAAATTGGAAATATGTCCAAAGGGCTATAAGACTGTGCATACCCTTTGACTCAGCAACACCACTTCTGGTCTGTATCCTAAAGAGATCATAAAAATGGGAAAATGACATCCATGTACAAAAATATTTATAACAGCTGTTTTTGTTGTGATCAAGAATTGGAAATTGAGGGGATCATTAATTGTGGAATGGCTGAACAAGTTGTGACATGAAAATGATGGAATACTACTGTTCCATAAAAAAATGATGAGTAGGTGGACTTTAGAAAAACCAGGAAAGAATTATATGAACTGATGCTGAGTGAAGTGAGCAGAACCAGAACATTGTATACAGTAATAGCAACATTGTGTGATGGCTAATTTTGATAGATTTACCTCTTCTTAGCAATGCAAGAACCAAAGACAAGTTCAAAAAATTAATGATGGAAAATATTACCCACATCAAGAGAAAGAACTAAGGAGTCTAAACGCAGATCAAAGCATACTATTTGCACTCTCTCATTTCTTCTTTCTCATGGTTCTTCCCATTGGTTCTAATTCTTCTTTACAACATGACAAATGTGAAAAATATGTTTTCTGAATCTATATGTAGAACCTATATCAGATTTTACACTGTCCTAGGGCGGGGGGAAGGGAAAGAGGGAGAAAAATTTGAAACTCAAAATCATATGGAAGTGAAAAATTGAAAACTAGAAATAAATATTTTTTTAAAGAAATCAAGTCTTTCTTCATAATATTTTTAGATTTCTAAAGTATATACACTCACATAACAATTGACTTTCATCAGCCCCAGTTGTTTTCAGCTAGACAGTCTATTTTAATCCTTTTCCTCATACAGATGAGAACACTTAGAACCAGGAAAGTGAAATGACTGCTTAAGCTCAGACAGGTATCATCAGAAATGGAATTCTAACTCAGATCCTCTGAATCCAAAGCAGGTGATCTCTACCCTGCATGAAATAAACACTTTATTCATTTATGTGTATATTTTAATTTTACATATAAAAAATCAGCTTCAAATCCTCCCCTCTCCTCTAGCTGCTACCCTACCCTCTGAGAAGATGAGCAATAAAATACTCCTTATATGGGCAATATCTTGCAAAACACATTTCTGTATTTGCAATGTTGCATACAATTTGCTTCAAGTTGCACTCAAAGTTCAATAAGTTTCACTCTGCTTTTTCAACATAATTCTTTCAGAATTGTGGAAGATCACTGAGTAACAAAGTTGATTATCATTACATTAATTTGTTATTTTGTATAATATTCTCCTGGTTCTGCTTACTTCACTCAGCATCAATTCATGTAAGTCTTTTTAAGATTTTCTGAAATCTACCTGTTCATCATTTCTTATAGCTCAACTACATTCCTATACCACAACTTGCTCAGCTATTCCCCATTTGGTGGGCACCTCTTGATTTCCAATTCTAAGCCACCACAAAATAAGCTACTATAAATATTTTTTGTACAAATAGGTCTTTTTCCCCTTTTTATGATTTCTTTGACATACAGATCTAGTTGTAGTATTGGTAGGTCAAAAGGTATGCACATTTTGTACCCCTTTAGACATATTTCCAAATTGTTCTCCAGAATGTTTGGATCAATTCACAACTCCCCAGTGGAAGAACCTTATTCTTATGACCCCTGGTTCAAATGTTTAAACCTGGAGTGAAATCTTCTTTAGATATCAACTAAAAACAGTTATTAACCCATTGATTTGTGATTTTAATCTGAACCTGTGTAAGTAACTCCTCATGTTTAACCTACTGACACAAATTAATAAATTAATGCCCAAGGGTCTTGCTCAGACCATTAAAAATTTAAGTGAATTGTTCATATCCACAGAATTTGTGTTATCAAAGATATTATGTGATCTAAGTTTGGTCACTTTCCAGAAACTAAGTTCTCTTCACTATACCTCACTGTTGTCTTTCAGATGATTAATTGGTATACATGAAATAGTAGGCCAGTAAGGCCTAAACACCTGCTAGCTGTAACCTGCTTTAATTATCTTTCTTCTATCATCCTTACAAATAGTTCATTCATGCCTTCTACCAAAGATGAATTTGTAAGATGGAAAAGGAGAATTAGGCCCAGAACCTGTGGGAATGGAAAAGAGTTGTCAGACCATAGAAATAAATTTAATTTAATTTTAATTTAATATGTATTTATTAGAGAAAAAATTGTAGCATTGATATAGCTTAAGCCTCGGAGTCTGAGAGAGCTGGATTCAAATCCTAACTTTCACATACTAACAGTGTCCAAGTGACTAAGGTGGTTCTTTGAGCATTGAGCTGCTAATCTACTTAGGTGGAGCTGTTTTTACAATAGCCAACTCCAGACCTCAGTAGGTAACAGTTTTGGAGGGGTAGCAGGGCGAGAGGTATAAAACACTTAGGTATACAGTACTCTATAGGTTGGAATTCTCCATGCTAATCAAATAAATAAAATACAGCCACTATTTATATAACCCAATAGCCATCCACTTCCTTCTATCCTCCAAAAACAAACTTTTATTAAGCATCTACTATGAGCAAGATTTGTACTTGTGTCATGGGGGTATACAGAGATAAATAACTGTTTTAAAGTTTGTATTAGGCTAAAATAGGAATTTTTTTCATCAACTGGGGTAAACAGAATCTCCCATAATCTTAAGGAGTATAGGGAATTTTATTTTTTGGCAGATACAAAATGAAAGTCTCCCACCTAATAGATCTCTTCATTATATATTATTCAGTTTCCCTACTCAAACTAGCCTTGTGGTAAATTATTTATAAAGCATCACATCTCTGGAGTTATTTTGCATAGTCGGTATTATCTAAACATAGTCTCCTGCTAAGAACATTTTCATACCTCTGGATCATCAACTGAAAAATTATTTGGAAGTGATCCTGATAAGAACAGAAACTGACCGATGTGAATTTCTTTTTCCAGGTCTTCCTTGATTCAACTTCTGAGAGAAGTACTACCAAGTAAAGGAATAGCCAAAAGGTTGACAGGAATGGGAAAAAAAAATCTGAACCATCTATGAACTGAGACTTATTACTAGGAATTTTGGCAGCTAGGATAGCCATGGAAATTGCCAGTATGACAGTGCTCTTGGTTGGTGATGGAGGGAAGAGGATATTGCTCTCTAGAGAGAAGACAGAAACCTAGGACCATTAGTCCTAGGTTGTACTGGGGAAGGAGGCAAGACAGTAACACAAGTATATGATCTTAAATATTCTTTGCTATCTAGTTGATAAAACCAATTCAGTACTACTGAAATACAGCAGATATCAGTGCAACTGGGCAAGGTAAGATCACCTTCACCAAACAAACACAAAAAGTTTTGCATTATTTTAAAAACTAAGGCTTGTGATTTTTTTTCATGTAGCTGCCAAATTCCTAATATTGAAGGGCATTTTCTCTTGTTATAACATTTACAGATCTTTACAGAATTCACAGATTCAAGTATTTCTTGTAGGGATGGAGGTCCATGAAAACATAGTGGTAAATGAAAAATAAGTTTGCTTATTGTCAGGGTTTTAGCTCCTTTTTTTTGGTGGGGGGAGCCCAGGTAGAGGATATTTTAAAAAAGGAATGGAAGAAATATTTGCTTTCAAAATTCATGTTTAGATTCAAATTTCTGCTTATACATTTGGAGGAAGATCACTACAGAGTGTCGCAAAAGTTTAGTGCAATTCATCTGCAGTAAGACTTTTGGAACACTGTGTGCACATGTGTATATAGACATATGTATTAAAATGTATGTATAACCACACCTTTTTGCAGTAGATAAAAGTCTGTATTGACTAACTCAAAACTAAGCTTTGTCTTATAATACTAGAAACATGAAATACCATATCCCAAATATTCTCTTACAACATAGGCAGCAACAGATAGAATCGAGCAAATGAGCTATCATTTATTAAACATTTTCACTAGATGAGTTTTAGAGTTAATAATATATTAAAAAGTAAATAACATTTTTTAAAATCTATTGTCATGATTTAATTAGAACAGGGAACTTCCAGTGTGAATACTCCTTTTCTTAATGCAATGTTCTATAATTTAAAGCATTAGAGCATCCACTAGGAGCATAATTAGTTAAATATTTTGCCTATGGTGACACAGCTGATACATATCAGAGGCAAGGTTTCAGCCCAGATCTTTCCAACACCGAAAACAACCCTCTTTCCAAATACAACAGGCTGCTTTCTCCTTTTCATACTATTCATTTCTATACCAAATACATCAAAATCATTTCCAAACTGCTACCTCATTTAGATAGGGAACATAAAGCATATGTCAACATGAAGCTGTGTTTGACTGACTTCAGTGCTGATTGGAGAGATTTAATGAGTCAATAAGACTCACCATGGGGTGTCTCCTTTTTGAAACCCTGGGAATATTGACTTCCGCCACAAATCATTCCTTCCTACCCAAGTTTTGTCTCAGGTTGACTCTGGCAGCCTAATTCCTGATAGGTTAATCCAGGTATTTATCAGGGAAAGCACAAATTGTAATCAGCTGTGAAGGCTCTAACTCAAGAAATTGCCAGATCCTATCAATTCTGCCTTATCTTGGCAGCACTGATTGACTCTGGTTCCTTTCTAAATTGACAGGCTCTCATTGTTGCTTATGGAAATTTCTACAAGGTCTCAACCCCAATAGGAAAGTTATTGCATGCTATCATCATTGAGTTAATTATACCTGCTCACCCATCCTAGAAGTCTTTTATCAGCTGTTGGACAGGGACACCGCAGATGGGGAATTGAGCACAGATAAAAGATATCCCTAAGGGGACTGACAAAGAGAGTACAGCAACTCTCTAACTCACAGCTGTGTACCACACCACAATCTGCTAACCACAATATACTCTATCACACCCAAATCCTTAAAGTTGGGGATTGAATTTGATTCATGTTTATGACCTTCCACACCTTCAGCTAGCAGAGTGATTTGTAATGCTTAGTTCTCAGTTAATACGTTCTTTCTTTTTTTTAATTTATGGAATAAAACAAAGCATTTCCATAACTTAGTACAATATAAAAAGGTGATGGTACGTGAAAATGAGAATCTGCTATGCACTACTTGCCATCACTTTCACATATACAACAAAATTACCATGTAAATTTCATTTTTTCTTCCCTTTAGACACAAATAAATGTAAAAGCACTCTATATGTATTTCTATTCATCAGTTCTTTCTCTAGATATAGATAGCATCTTTCTTTATACATCACTTATTGTTAATTTGGCTATTTATAATAGACAAAATAAATTATTCACTCAAAATCATTCTTAAAATAATATTCCTGCCACTGTATACAATGTTCTTGATTCTGCTCATTTCACTCTTCATTGTTTTGTGCAGTCTTTACATGATTTTTTCCCCACAAAACCGTTGAGTTCATCATTTATTATAATATAGCAGTATTTCATCAAAATCATATACCACAAATCAGTCAATTCTTAATAAAATGAATTGAATCAGAGCTCCATTCTTTTTCAGTTACTTTTCTAAAAGACTAATTTAGGAAAAACAGGTAGCTAAAATTTTATGCTTCAGTATTTGACTTAAATCCTTCATTGAAAACAATTCACAGACAGTAGATTGCACCTAGTAGGTGCTCAGTATATGCTTTTATACGTGGAAATACATTTTTTAAAATTTCAGCAGAACACAGAAAAGAAGCTTGACATAACTAACATTGGGTTCATTGTTGCATTCTACTAAGATTTGCACTGATGGATGTTAGGCTTGATGCTTACTTTCATGGCTACATGATGATGAATACATTTGGTTAATCTTCACAATGTGACACTGTTCATATTTTACAGATGAGTATAGTAAGCCCAAGTGACTTGTCCCATTCCATATCTGTACAAGATAGAGCTGATCCTCAATTCTGTGGCCTCAGTCTCTAGCGCTTTTAGTTACTATACATTTCTCTGCAGTACCTTATGACTCTGAGAATGGTAAGATATTGAACAGGATACATACGCACACACGCACACACACATGCACACACACACACACGCACTCTCTCTCTCTCTCTGTCTCTCTCTTTTCTTTCCTGCAGATCACATAAGGATTGGAGGATTGTAACAGATTTTAAAACTTTGCTCTCTAATTTAAGAGGGTGTTAATATTCACCTTCTTGACAAAGTTCTGATAAGCCAGCGATCTGGTGTTATGTGAAAAAATACATACAAACTCTAAACAACCATATGTTAAAACATTGTTAATAAATACCATACATTGTACTTTTGATAGGTTTTGACCATAAACTCAGACAACATGGCAAAGCCTTGTGTTTCTTTCCAGTGACTCTAATGTGATGTGTACTGATTTCATATGGCCAGATTCATTTTTCATTGTGAAAGAGCAGTGGTCAAAGTCCAAGGTTTTGAAATGCTAGCAAAGTTCTCTATCACAGGCATAATCATTGTCCAAGTAGCAACGCTATACAAAAGGGTCGTTAAGAACTGGGACTTATGATGGAGACAAAGGGGAGGATGGCTTTAATTGGACATCAGGAGAATTTGTGACATATAGGAAGAGGACAAGGCATTGAGATCCAGAAAGACCTTGATACGTGGTCTTGGGCAAAGTACAACTTCTCTGAGCCACTCTCCTTACCCATAAACTGTCAAGATCAAGCATAAGGAATCAATTCAGACAAATTCTTGAGTTAAAGTTATCACAGATGATTACACTTTGTGCTTTCTTGAACACTTGCATTAAATTATAAAAAGTAGGTTGTCAGAATAACTCTTGCAAAACATTCTTTGCAGGATATTGTGAGAAAAACACTTTGTAAATATTGATGTTCTCTATTAATATAAGTTATTATTGTTTCCAATTCTTCAATGGATTATTGAGCATCTGTTGTACATATATCATTCTACATATCAGTGTTCAACACAGAATGAAACAACCAAAGGCTCAGCCTGCTCTTATGACATAGTCTGCAATTGACCAATAATAAGTAGGCTCTTTCAAAACTGCTTTTCCCCTCCCAAAGGTTCAGAGTTTAAACTGACTTTCAGGCCACTGATCTGAAAAAAAAAATACTATGTGTAAAATTTATCTTGCAGTCTTAAAGGAAAATAACATATGGCATGCAAGTGATAGTGAATTCCCTGAAAATTAGATCTAGAAGAAACTTAGATATTAGAAAATTCAAACTCTGCATTTTGTAGATAAGGAAACTGAGAGTGAGTGATGAAATATGATGTGCCCAGGGACATGCAGGGAGTAATTAGCAAAATTAGGACTCTATTTTCTAATTCTCAGTCCATTTTCTTTTCCATTGGATCAACATTAGCTTAGCCAATCAAATTTACCTTATTTTCACAACTACTTGGATATTCAAATATCCATATCCTAAAAAGCAATTACTATTATATATATATTATATTATATATAGTAGGTGTAGAGACCCTGTAGCATTCTGACATTTGATACAATTAGCATAATGTCAACTGCTAACAGGAAGTCTTCAGCATGCATACATAATACCTCATTCATCTTTGGATTCTGCACAGGTTATTCTACATGACAGTTTCAGAAATCAATGACAAGCAAATGTATATCTCCCTATGTAATAACTATTCTCACAGTGATAATCTATAGCCTCAACATACAGATGCAAAACATCTTGATGACTAGCAGGTTTTAAGTATACAATTCACTGTTTTTCAGTTGAATTTATTTAAAAAATATATCCATGTGTATGTGTATATGTACATATATTTGTTCACATATACATGCATATGCTATATAATTCTATGTTTGCACATATATTTTGCATACATGTTAATTCTATGTTTGTATGCATACATTTTCTTATGCATGCTATATCATTCCACATTATGTATGTACATGTATACATATGCATATGTATATATACATCCACACAATTTTTAAATAAACAAATATAGAAAAATACAGATTGAAAGGCTGCCTATCATCAAGGTATCATGTATATTTGTGTGTATGTGTATATGTGTGTATGTGTGTGTATGCTTGTATCAGTCAACCTTTCTGTCTCTATTTTTATGCAATAAAGAATGAATCCAGCAGGAACTGGCATTCTATACAAGATTCAATTGTGTGACTATAAAGATATGGTCTATTGTAGAAAATTATTTATGAAAGCTTGCCTGTTTGTTTTTTATTTTCATTTTATCAAGAATGCCCCAAAGCCTATTTAGAACACTTAGAAAGCAAGACAGACAGAAGCAGACAGACACAGAGTGACAAACAGATGCAGAGAGATTATAAAAATTAACATATTGTCAACTTTTAAATATCTTGAAAACTGATCTTTCAATGCTTTCAGAATTTTATGATCTGCAGAATCAATATCTTCTTTGTTTATTTGATCTCTCTGGTCCAAACAGGAAAAATGAAAGGATAAAAACAAGTCATTGTCTACAGATGATGCATAGTTGAATGAGCAGCCCAACTGAGTTAGTACATCAGCATAGAGCTAGGATAGACAAATCTGAAAGACAATGAGCCAAGCCCATATTGGAACAGGAGGAAAAGAATATTGGCTGGATTACATTTGAAAAATTGTCCAATGCTTCCAACAATCATAAATTTCTCTGGCAAAAAACCCCTCATATTCTAAACATCACTAATCAAATGATATATATTATATTGGTTACGAATTGTGGAAAACTATGATTTCCAAAGACTCAAAAAATCAGATGACACAAAAAGAAATGGAGATTTACAACTGGAAACAAGATCAACCATGATGACTTGCACACAACAAATGGTGTAGATGTACCTTGGAAAAAGTGTATTCATCATTGGTTATAAAGGGAAAATGAGGGATACTAGATAAATTTTTGAAATTGCTGACCCACATAACATTTAAAGGTCAAGTATGGCAATGTATTTTGTATATTCTCTATGGAGGATTAATGGGAGGGTGTGGAGAAGAATTGAAAAGTGAATTACATATGCCTAGCATTTTCATCCCCTTCCCCCTATATGTGAATAAAATCACAGGTCTCGTCCAAAAGTAGAAAGAAAGATGTTTTTCTTACCTTGACCAATAATGGATGGATAGACAGAAAATATTACAGGCAGCCAGGAAGAAACAATTCAAGTATTATGAAAACATAATCAGGATAACACAAGATCTAGAAGTTTCTACATTAAGGGATCAGAGGACTTGGAATATGATATTCCAGAGGTCAAAAGAGATGGGATTAAAACCAAGAATCACCTACCCAGCAATATTGAGTACAGTACTTCAGAGGAAAAACATGGAACTTCAATGAAATAGAGGACTTCCAAGTATTGTTGTTGAAAAGACCAGAGATAAATAGAAAATTTGACTTTCAAACACAAGAATCAAGAGAAGCATGACAAGGTAAACAGGAAAGAGAAGCCATAAGGGACTTATTAAAGTTGAACTGTTTAGCTTTCTACATGGAAAGATGATATTCATAACTCATGAGATCTTTCTAAGTATTAAGATAATTGGAGGGAATATATATATGTGTATATATATACCTATTTATATGTATACAGATATACAAACACATGCACACACATAGACACACACATATACACATACATCAGTTTGTTGCTAACTTGGAGGGAAAGTTGTGCCAACACACTTTTGGCGGAAGCTTTCAGAATTTTGGTGCGCAGTATTGCATTTGCTCATCAGGATCAGAACAGTCACAACCACTAAGATTGGTTTGATGAAAATGATGGGGAAATCCAGAATCTGCTAAATGAAAAATGAGAACTCCACAGGATTTACCAGCAGGATAGTTCACTTCTAAAAAGGCTGCATTTAATTCCATCAAAAGTATAAGCAAAGCTTAGAGAGATGCAGGATTCCTGGCTCAGTAAGAAGGCAGATTGAATTCCGTTTTATGCTGATAGTAACAATCCAAAGAGATTGTATGATTCCTTAAAAGTTATTTATAGCCCAAAAACCTATGATGTATCACATCTACTCAGTGCTGATGGAGCCACATTGATTAGTGATAAGGACATGATCCTAGAGAGATGGGCTGAATGAACACTTCCATAGTGTTCTCAACAGACAATCATCAATAAATGCTGAGACCATTGACCATTTACCTCAGATCAATCCCTTCTTAGCTAAAATTCCAATTGAAGAAGAGGTTTTGAGGGCCATTAGGATCCTTTCATGTGGCAAAGCACCTGGTGCTGATTCTATTCCAGCTGAGATTTACAGGGTAGAGGGACCATTGCTCATACAAAAACTGACTGAAATATTCCAGGTTACATGGCAAGAGGAGGTTGCCCCCAGAAGTTCAAGGATGCCTCCATTGTCCACCTTTATAAAGTTAAATGGAATAGATTGTCTTGTGACAATCACAAGGGGGTCTCTCTCTTAGTCATTGCTGGCAAGATTCTTGCTAGGGCCCTCCTTAATAGGAAGACCCTTCATCTGGAAGATGGTCATCTACCTGAGAGCCAATGTGACTTCAGAAAGGGCCAAGGAACAGTTTATATGGTGTTTGCTGCTCAACAACTCCAGGAGAAATGGCAGGAGCAGAACAGAGGTCTGTACGCATTTGTAGATCTGACCAAGGCCTTTGGCACTGTTAGTTGTGAAGGCTTTTGAGAAAATTATGTCAACATTTCGTTGCCCTGAGAAGTTCCTCAGCATTGTATGTCAATTTCATGGGCATGTTTGTTTGGGTTCTGGACAGTGAACAATACTCTTGTGCCTCCCCAGTAACCAATGGAGTGAAACAGGGCTCTGTGCTAGCTCCCATGTATGATGACTTCAGTCACGTTGTCAAATGCTTTTAATGAGAATGAACACAGCATCAAGGTCAACTATCATACTGGTGGTAAGTTCTTCAATTTGAAAAGTCTACCAGCCAAAGCCAAAGTGGAAAGAGTTTTGGTGCATGATTTTCTGTTTGCAGATGATTGTAAACTCAATGCAACCTCTGAAACTGAGATGCCACAAAATATGAATCGATTCTCTTCTGCCTGTGCTAATTTTGGCCTAATAATCAATACCAAGAAAACACAGGTGCTCCATCAGCCACCATCACACTATCTATATGTGAAACCATTGGTTACACCAAATAGAGAAGTTTTAAATGCTGTAGACTAGTTCACTTACCTTGGAAGTGTACTTTTCAGGGATGTACACATTGAAAACGAGGTTGACACATGCACTGCCAGAGCTAGTTCAGTGTTTGGGAGACCCCAAAGAAAAGTTTGGGAGAAAAGGGGTATTAGACTCACTACCAAACTGAAGGTTTACAGAGCCATTGTTGTATATTTGTGAAACATGGATAGTCTACCAGAGCCATGCCAGGAAACTTAATTGCTTCCATCTGAACTGTCTTAGGAAGATTCTGAAGATTACTTGGCAGCAT
This sequence comes from Potorous gilbertii, assembly GCA_028658325.1. Lineage (NCBI taxonomy): Eukaryota > Metazoa > Chordata > Mammalia > Diprotodontia > Potoroidae > Potorous > Potorous gilbertii. The sequence continues at coordinate 334,979,448 of CM053771.1, forward strand.
AAGGTACCAGAGACTTAGGTCCTTACTCGAACTAAACTGCCACGCATTCAAACTATGCATCAGAGAGAGCAAATCCAATGGGCCGGCCATGTTGTTTGAATGCAAAATGTATGCTTGCCAAAAAGACCATTTTATGGAGAACTCACATGGGGCAGGCAATCACATGGTGGTCAGAAGAAGTGATACAAGAACACTATCAAGATCTCTCTCCAGAACTTTGGATTTGATTGTGGGACATGGGAGACAATGGCAGAGAACTGCTCAGCATGGTGCACCCACAACAGAAAAGGTGCTATATTCTATAAGCAAAGCAAAATTGAAACAGCACAAAGGAAATGTAGGATGTATAAATCTGAAATAATCACCCCAAATGTTCACACAAACCCTGTGTCCAATCTGTGATAAAGCATTCTGAGCTTATATTGGTCTGATCAACCATAGTCATACGCACTGAAACTTCACTTTATCATGGTGACGTCATTTTGGTCCTCTTTGTGAATGAAAGCTAACAACCATGTCTGCATGTCTATGTACATATATATATGTATACACACATATATAATATATGTGTATGTACATAGCTATACATCTTTCTCTCTTTCCATATGTGTGTGTGTGTACCTACCTACATGCAATAAATCATGCCACATAAAAGCGGCAATAAAAAGCTTTTATAATCGATGGGAAGAAAGGGAAGATGGGAGAGAATAAGTGAGCTCTCCTTTCATTGGATTTGGCTTCAGGAGAGAATAACATACACACTCAATTGGGTATGGATGCTTATCTTACCCTACAGGAAAGCAGAGGGGAAGGGGATAAGAGACAAAGGATAATAGAAGGGATTTCAGATTAAGGGAAGGCATAATCAGAAGCAAACACTTTGGCAGAGGAGCAGGTCCGAGGAGAGACTAGAATAAATAGAGAGTGGAACAGGATAGATGGAAATACAGTCTTTCACATAATGCCCGTTATGGCAGTGTTTTACATGAGTATACATGTATAACCTATATCAAATTGCTTGCCTTCTCAATTAAGGTGGATGGGGGAGGGGATGGGAGAGAATGTGGAACTCAAAGCTTCAAAAATGAATGTTCTATCTTGTCCTATAGGAAAATAGAAGGGAACAGGGCAAAGGGCAGGGTGATAGAAGGGAGGGCAGATTGTAGCAAAGAATAATCAGAATATACACTGTCCTGGGTGAAGGGGAGGGAGAGATTGGGAGAAAATTGAAATCTAAAATTTTGTGGAAGTGAATGTCGAAAACTGAAAATAAATAAATTTTTTTGAAAGCTCAAATTCTGATGAGGGAGATAACATACACATTTATAAATATATAAAGAATAAATATAAAATAACCACAAACTAATGCAAGATGCAGGGGCACTAGAAGGTGAGAGGATGAAGAAAGATTTCTTAAAAAGGTAGCAACAGCAGAGTTTTAAAAGAATTTAGCAAATCTACGAGGTGGAGCTGAGAAAAGTGTTATTACAAGCATGGGGGTGTGGTGTTCAAAGCATGACCATAGAAGTGATAGTTCTATAAGGAACAGTAAGAAAGTCAAGGTGGCTGGGGCATACAGCATAGGAAAAGGAATACTGGATAATGAGGTTGGAAGTTTAGGAATCGACTTGCAGGAGTGGGGAACCTGCTGAGGCCACATGTGGTCCTCTAGGTCCTCAAGCGTGGTCCTTTGAATCGAAACTTCACAGAACAAATACTTTTAATAAAATGATTTTTTCCGTCAAACTTGGCCTCAGTCAGAAGGCCACACCCAAGGATCTAGAAGGCCACATGTGGCCTAGGGGTTGCAGCTTCCCAACTCCTGTGTTAAGTTCTCTAAAACCTAATCAGAGTTTTATATGTTATCCAAAAGACATTGGAATTTATTGAGTCAAAGTAAGATATAGTCAGAGCTGCACTTAAGGAAAATCACTTTGGAAGCTCTATGAAATATGTGTGTATGTTCATGTGTATGCATATAAGAAACATGAAGCTCCATCTAAATTTTATTATTTTTACTTCAATAAATGAAAAATCTATAATTTTACAGTTACATGCTACTTATAACTAAATAGTTGTTGCCTAATAACTGCTTTGCTGCAAATATACTACTGCTTAACCAACTTGGTAATGAATCTCTCTAAAATTATCTTTGCTGGCCTTTGGACAATAGGCACATAATAGATTTATATTTCCATCTAAGCAAAGTTGATAGAGTGGCAGGCCTAGAGTCAGGAAAACTCATCTTCTTGAGTTCAAAGCTTTCTAACATTTACTAGCTTTCTAACCCTGGGCAAGTCACTTAACCCTATTTGTTTCACTTTCTTCATCTATAAAAGGAGCTGGAGAAGGAATGGCAAACTACTCCAATATCTTTGTCAAGAAAATCCCAAAAGGGGTAATGAACAATTGAGCACATCTGAAAAAATTGAACAGCAACATTTATATTGAAAACCTTTGAACTTCAAGGTAAATATGTCTTTTGGCAAAACCTTTGATAATTCATTCACCACCATCTCATCCACATCATGACAAGGTATCAGAGGGGTTTTAAAATAAATTTACAATCTTTCCTGACATCTAATAAAAATGTTCTCTTTCTTCAGAAATTTGCATGTCGAAATATCTCGGCATCTGAAATAAGACCACTAGGGTCCAGAAAGATGGAAGCAGTTTCCTATTGTCACACAACAAGCTAGCCAGTGGCCAGAAGAACATTTTCACCAAAACACAAAGACTACTTGAGTATAGGCAAGGGGGAAGGAGGCCTCAGTCTAAAAGTCAGAAAATTCACATGGGAACTAGAAAAAAATATAGAAAATATCCAGCCTGTACAAGTCTCCAGGTGAAACCTAAAGAGCTGGCAGAATCTTCCAGGCAACCAGACCTTACCACATATTGTGCCTGGAGGGAAAGAGGTCATTAGCACAAACCTTAAGAGAGAGAAGTAATGCTTTATATGCCTCTCAGAAACTAATGAAAAGCCTATGCAAAGAGAACTGGTGCTTCATACAGGTTCCGAAGTAAAGGAGAAACATGGATATTATGTGTTTATTATATTTATTTTTCTTTTTGCTAAGAAATAGTTACCTTGACTGAGCTCTTTCCTTATTAAAAGATAACTCAGTTGTCACTTCTCTGCAGGAAGGCAAACAGAAGCTGTTTACTAGTGAAATTTCTGGGGCTTAGGAAAAGCAAGGATCCAAATAGACAAAAAACTCAAGAACTAGTCAGGTCAAGAAAGATTGCCACCCACCCCATGTCACAGGTCAAGAGCACAAGATGGAGTACATAAAGGGAAGGGCAAAGGTACAGATTATAAAGCAGCACTGCCTATGCAGGAAGAGTGATATAATGTCTGTTAATCTGTGCCAACCTTCCTTGCCCATTCCCTACTCTGATGCACTAGTGTGGTCATGGTTCAGGGTCCTCTATTTTCTCACCTGAATCAAACATTCCCATGAGGCTGTGGATTTAGACTACAGGAATAGTAACAAAAATTTATGTTGCTATCGTTAGGAAGCAAATGAAAAGAACTTCTGACATCATTAAAACTTGAGTTTAGCATGGGGACCCACAAGAACTAATAGTCTTTCAGCTTCCATATGGTCCTGTATCTCTTTTTTTCTCCCTTTTTCTGATACTAGGATTGTTACCCTACTCTCCTGGTACACACAATAATTATTTTACATTGCCACGTACATTCCAGACCTCATTCATGATTGCTCCACAAATTACCAAAGCTCAAGGGCTAATTGCTTGTTAGAACCTGCCTTCCCTAAAATTGAGCATTTAAGGCAACGTTTTGTCTCCTTTGCCCTTGTTCTGCTGTCTTTTGGTGTTCAGGACAAGGTAAAGGAATTGGGACATATGGATAGATATTGCAGACAGACAGATTTCACCAAAATGTAAGGAAAACTCCCTAACATGTAAAACTATCAGGAATGGAATGGTCATCTTTACAAATATTTGCAACAATAAATATTTGTTGTATTTAACTGAAATGTCTTAAAAGTAGTGAGTTCCCCTAAATTAAATGTTGGACAAGGGAAGGCTGGATGACAACTTTTGAGGAATGTTGAAGAAAGGATTTTTGTTTAGGTTTATTTTAAATTAGATGGACTTTGAAGTCCTGTCAAATATTTAAGATTGCATGATTCTGATGTCCTATGACACGCTCTAAAAATACTATTTGCATCATTCAATTATTTCACTGTTACTTCAAGGATTTATAATTAATTATCTGGGAAATTCATCAATAAATCAGATCAGAACAGGGCTATATCATAGTAGCTGTCCTGTGATAACTTCTACAGTCAAAAAAACCCATCATCCTTCAGCCAGCATCGAAACTTAGCTAAGTGGATATTTTGGCAACCCAGCCTGTCACCTCCATGCTTCACCAGTCTGACTTCTTGATAACAGACTCTGCTTTAAATTAGACCATGAATTCACGTTTTTCCCCTTTAGATAATCTACTGATTGGGAATAGATTTTTTTTTAAATCATAATTTAGGAATAAGGAGGAAAATTTTATCCTTGTATCATATAAACAACTTAAGAAAAGTCTACTAATAGGTTACTTTTCATTCTATAATATGCCTTCATTACAACTTAAAAATATTTTTTATTTCCTTTCCAAACTCCTTAGAAATAAGCAAAAAGGACCCACCTAGGCTAACAGATTTCTTAAACTATTAACAATTAAGTTTTGAATTTTGAAATTAAATTCCAAATAAATGAACATTTCTATATTGTAGGAATATTTCCATATTGCAAATATAGTTGTAAATCCAGAATATGCAGAGCTTCCTCTTCTTAAGTACACAACAAATTGGCATATAGAGTAGCCTAAGGATTCCGGATCCTACAAAATTGATTATAACGTCCCAAGTTTCAGTAAGAGTAAGCTTGCTAACCACTGGCATAGAGCTCAAATACACAAAAATGAATGGGACACTCAAATACAGTATGGCAGAATTTATTTTAGACTAACAACATATACCACAATAAGCTCCAATGGAATACATGACTCAAAGATCTTCTGGTGATGTATTTCACGTCGTAGATAGGATCCTGTTTCCTAAATTACGGAAAGGAAGACTATGATAGTATCTACCTCATAGGACTGCTTTTAAATAATATGTGTAAAGTACTTTGTAAATCTTAAAGATCTATATAGAGGTAGCTGTTATAACCATTATTTTCATTTTTGTTTTTCTTATTTCTCCTCTTAGAATCATGTGATATTTTCATTCTTTAAAGTCTTTCTGTCTTAGCAGAAGCTCCCAGCTTGGATATCCCTGCGGAAATGGCCTTCAAGAACCTAGAATCAATATGGAAACATGATGAAGCCCCTAAGTAAGTATTTTTGTGTTTAATAGTAGTAAATAAACCACAGACTTTCACTACCATATCAAGGTAGTTTGAGTTATTAGATTGGAGGTGAATTTTACTAGTTTTACTACTTAATATGTTTTAAAAAGAGAATAAAAACAGCAATGTTTTAGGGTGTTTCTTAAAAGAATTCATAATTTATACTAATTTTTATGAAGCAAATGTAATTTCAATTGCTACATAATATGATATCTATATTATATTTTATAGTATATATATATGTATGGCATATGTACTAAATATGTTTTATACACACACCTATATATATGTATATATACATACATTCTCATATACCCATAAGTATAGCTAATACATGTATGGTATATATGAATATAAGTAATGTATGTAATTATGTCCTAAGAAGTCACTGGTAGGATGAGGAAATAAGAAACTCCTTTTACCAATATAGATCAGCACCGGTTTTGTGACTTCAAGTATCCGAGAACTGCCTATGAGGTTAAGTGACTTGCCTATGGTTTCAGAGCACCTGCTAGTCAAAAACAGTGTTGAACAAAGAGATTCCTAACTCTGAGACCAGTTTTCTCTCCATTAAACCATGTCACATCTCATATCTTTATCACTACAATCATCAAATTTCTGTAAATGGAACCACACTATTTTCCCATCTGGACTAAATCTTAGGGTTCAACTATGGAATTATCAAAACAACTATTTATAGTATAGTTTTACATGTGAGTTTCATTTTGGCCTCATAGTAAACAAACCTTCTGTTAGTATATAATTGTATTCAAAGTCTCCCCTCAGGTTTTCATCACTCTTTTTCATGTTTCATCTGAAACAAAGCTTTCAGATATGTGAATCTCAGGTTTCTTTTTCAAGATTTTTTTCTTTTTTTCCTGTGTGTTCTTATAAAGCCCATCCCAAGTCCATTGAAATTCTATACACACAAGGAAAAGAAAATAGCCCTGAAGTGCTCTATGCTTTGGAAAAGAAAAGAAAATTTAGTCTTTTCTGGGTAAGCAGAAATTTTTTAGATTGAAGTAAAACCTTTTTGCAGTTTAGACACTGTTGACATAACATTTGACATTATCTGAGAACTAAAAAGAACTTACTTCTGACCACCACCTCTAATGCTGGCCAGTCATCTCTCATATTTCTTGACACACTGACCTCAGAGATGAAGTCTGCATGCTCCTTCATCTTAACTGCCACAGCCATTATCAGACTCTTGTTTCACCTCCACTCCATACATGACCTCTCCTCTTTTCAAGATAACATCATTCTATTATGGTAGTCGTCTCACATCCCTGCTGCTGTAATATAATGGCCTCCACAATATCATCCTACTTTTCTCAATGACTGTAGCACCAAGCTAACAGTCTATTGTTCAGTTCTTTTTTAGCTGTGTCTTCACGACCTCGCTTGGATGCTGTTGTTTTGGCAAAGATACTGGAGTGGCTTGCTATTTCCTTTTGCAGCTCATTTTCCAGATGTAGAAACTGAAGGAAATAGGGTTAAGTATATTGCCTGGGGACACACACAGCAAGTATCTGAGGCTAGATTGGAACTCAGGAAGACCAATATTACTGATTCCAGGTCTTTAGATGTTTTGCCAACTAACTGCCCTAAGCTAAGAGTCTAACTCTTCTCAGTATATGGAATGTTTGTGTTTTATCTGTTGTTTGTATATTCCCAAGTCCATACCACATTGCCTTGACCACAGTAGCAGACATTTCATCGCGTATGTTGGATGTTGTTGAATGAATAACTTCACACTGCCCTCAATTACTTGGAAATTCAAAACGGTGACACTTCTATCACAATCTGGTTCTCAGTTCATAACAGCTTACATTTATGTACTTGCGTTTTCAAAGCACTTGTCTCATAACAATTTCATATATATATTTGAGGAAACTGAAGTTGAGAGATATTTAAGTGACTTGCTTATAGTCAGAGAGTTAGCAACTGTTGGATCTTGGGTTGAAATTTAGGTTTCCCAATTCCTGGTCCAATACTCTTTTTCTTACACTTGGCTGAGGAACCAATCTCCTCACTTCCCATGCCCTTCTTCTTTATGCCAACTACTCTTAGGGGTCATGAAAATATGTTCTGTTATTGCAGATAACTGTTACATCTCACCTCAGAAATACCTGGGACTAGAATTTCCTTCTCTTACCACATATTCTTGATCTTTACCTTATTCCATTCGAATGTGTTCTTCATCCTCGTCATGACATTCATCTACATCTATTCTCCCAGTTAGCATTTGTTCTTGTTTTACATCACTCCTTTCATTGCAAAATCCTACAATTCCTTATCCCTTGAGGATCCAATTCAATCCCTCTCAGCAGACAACCTTGTCTTCTACTTCATTGAAATATTGGTTGCCATTGCCTCTCATCTCTCTCTCCCTCTCTCCCTCTCTCTCTCTCTCTCTCTCTCTCTCTCTCTCTCTCTGTGTCTCTCTCCATCTCTGTTTCTCTCTCTCTCTCTATATATATATATATGCATGTGTGTATACATATATATACTAACATGTGTGTACATACATACATGCATATACATACACATATATGCGCATGCATTTCTTCTTTCCTTGAATCTCAAAGGATAATGTTTCCCCCAAAATGAAAGATCTTGAGTCTAAATGCAGAATTTTACAAACGAAGAAATTAAGCCCATAAAAGTGAAAGGTCTTATCCAAAGTCAAACAAGTAGTAAGGTACAGATGTAGGATTAGTTCCAATGAAGTAATATATATACAGTGCTTTGCAAACCTGAAAGCATTGTATAAATATTATGTTGTTGTTTTTAGAACCCAGGTCCTCTGACTCCCAAATTAAATCATCTTTCCACTGTAATCCTTTGCTTCTTTTCACTTCATGTTTCCTAAGTCAAGGAGTACCTCTCAACATTTTTTGTTTTTGTTTTCACTCACTGCCATATGATTTCTCACTTCACATTCAATAATCCTTTCTTTGCGTATAACTTCATCTTCAACTTCTTCTGTCTCTCTGTCTCTCATTATACTTTCTGTCTCTCTTTGTCTCTATCTCTGTCTCCCTGTCTCTGTCTATAATCTTATCTCCAAATATCAGTCTCACATATTCAACTATTGTCTGTCTCTCATTTCTACCTATATTGTCTACTAATACCTCAATCCTAACATGTCCTGAAATGAATTTCACCTCAATAAATCAATCAATTTTTATTTATTAAGTGCCTATTCTGTACAAGACACATTTACTAAGTACCTACTATGTACCCATCTCAAATGGATTTCTCTATTGTCTCCAACATTATTACCATTCTCTCAGTCACCAAGGTTCAGAACTTCTGTATCATCTTTGTCTCCTCTTTCTCCCTAGATACCTAGTCAACAAGTTGAGACTCCTTGTATGTAATATTCCTTATATCTATCCCTTCCTTTTCATACTCACTGAGAGCTATCTTATTTTTCCATCTATACTCTCAATATTTTGTACAGTACTTTGTACTCAGTGCTCAAAAAAATCTTTTATTCACCTATTCACCCTAAAGGAACCCTTAATTTCTGGGCTACTGCAATAATCCTTTCATGTCTGATTACTACAATAGATTCCTCAATGACCTATTTGCCTGTAATATCTTTCCTTTATTGTTAATTCTTGTATACCAGTGAGCCAAAGAGATAATAGCATTGACCTTGTCCCACAGAAAACTTGCCCAGTACATCAGAAGTGCGAAAATTGGGCATATTTGGTGGACATTTTTCTACCCTAGTGATATCATTTCTCCTTGATCTCTTTTTACAAGTGGTCTTCTCTCCATGGTTTGCTTAGGGCCATTGGTATCTGGAGATATCAAAAAAATCCAGGATTATATTTATTTCTATGTATGGAATATTTACATACAAAGCTATACTTTATACCCATTTGAGATAGAAAAGAGAGCATAAGTATCTTAAGAGAGTATACGAATTTCAAATGGGGATTTAAAAAGAGCTGTGAAATTCTGAACAGCAGCACACAATTGTGAAGCAATAATAGCCCAAGGTTATTTGTTGAACCACCTGGGAACCCCTATAATGCATATCACATGAAATTACATCAGGCCACTTTTTGTAACATAAGTGATTGAATTAACTGTCATGCTCATTGTAGAATGATTATGTTTGACAGCAACTAAAGGGTATGGGTCACAAAAGAATGCAACACCTGTTGCTAGTGAAAAAGAGTGCTAGAGAGCATTTTAGAAATCTCCAACTTAGCTCTTAGAGTGATTTTAAATCACCCTTTCTTACAGCTATTCAATGTCAATTTATATACATTTGCCATATGTCAACAGCTTATAAATTCACTCCTAATACATGCATGCACTCACACATAAGTGTATAATATTTAGATTAAGGAAAAAACTATGTCCTAAGCACAAAAATGCAGGTTAAGATACTGTGTAGGTAATACTCCTAATTGTTATGCTTACCTCATAAGGCCCCTGGCAAGATAACAAAGTATATGTGTATATGACTTTACAGTTGAAAATGCATTCATTATCTTGTTTACACAAAAACTATGTGAGACAAGAAGGGAGAGAATAATATTCCAGTTCTACAGAAGAGGAAACTGAGGTTCAGAGAAAATCAATGATTTGCCTAAGGTCACAAGGCTAAGTCTTGACTTTCTTCTATGATGTCATGCTCTCTTGAAAATGAGATAAAAGTTTGGAGAGTCAAGACAAAGGATATAAACATGTTATAAAATATAAAGAATACATTATAATCATGTGCAAAGATATAAATAAAGCAATATTAAAGTCATCTGTTTTCTAACTCAAAAATTTTTGGCATCTGAGATGAGTATTTGAGTGTTAATGAAATTGGCTAGAAGCCCAAAACTCTACACCTCATCAAAATCACTAATAGTTTTATATGCCATGATAGAGGAAGGTGCAAATGGGTTATAATGTTTTATCAATCTAAGAATTTAAAATGTGTATACCAAGAGGTTTATTTTTTGTTTTATCTTTTAAATTTCCTATTCTAGACTTTAGGACTTTTCTTAATTACCCTCACCCAAAAAATGACTTTTTTTATTGTTTTGTTAACATATGAAAAAAAATATTTAGTTTTGAATAGATTTATGACTAGACAATTAAGAAATTCAGGGAAAACCATACCAGATTTGCTATTATAGCCACACATTTTAATATAGCAAAATACAATTGATTATTTCATTTATAGTCACAATCAAGCAGCATTGAATGGCTCTTAGAGCTAACTAGCCTTGGAGTCAAGACAAACTAGCTTCAAATTGTGTGAAATATACTGGCTATATGATAAGTTATAAGAGCTAGAATAAAAACTTCAATATGTTGAGTAAGTCTTTCAGGAAGCAATTATGGAAGGACAAGGGCCAGATTAAAAAAAGAAAGAATGAGAAGTCATGTGTGGGGCGTAACCTTCACCACTAGATTTGTGCAATTTTAAGTTTCACAACTGTAGGGCATACATGCATCAATGAAATCACATATCCATTGAAGAATTCCTTTTTCCTTTTTATTCTAGCTCTTATAACAGCTAAAGATTGCACTGATGTATCACTTGGACTTTCTATCTTTTTTAACGTTTCTAATCACATACTTGTTGGATGACAACTTTATCTCTTGTCTTTTTCTCATGTCAACCTCTATGAAATTCAACCATAGTCAGTTTGGCTAACTTACAGGATTTTTTCTTCAAAGACTGGGGTATTCCAGTGGGAATAACATATGGCATCACTGGGAGAAAAATAGCATTAAAAAGATTAATATTTGTTTCAGAGAGTCACTTAGGATCATTGAAAGCACTATAAAATTTCCACCATATGATTCAGTCCAATCTCTTCTTGTTCCATAGTGGTCACAGATCATTGCCCATCTACCCTAGTTCTTTAAGATCTATGGGTTGCCTATCTATCAAGATCATCGACAGTTAGGTGGCATAGTAGATAGAGCTCTAGGACTGGAGACAAGAAGATTCAAGTTCAAATATGGCCTCAATCTGGTTAAGTCATTTAACACGTATGCCTCAGTTTCCTCCACTTTAAAATTAGAATAATAATAAAACACATACCTCACAGGGTGTTATAAAAAGGATAAAATAATATTTGTGAGTTACTTAACATAGTGCCTAATACACAGTACGTGCTTAAAAAATACTTCTTTATGTACTCTCAAAGATTCTATGCCATAGTTATTGACATTTTTCTTCCTATTGTTAAACTGATTTCTTTTCAATAGCTATAGATCTCATTGAGCAGGCCTAACATCAATAGCAATACAAAATTCCCCTTAGATTAGGGAATTCCCAGTGTAAACATCATCAGGACAGTGGGGAAAACCTTTACAAATACATAGTTTTGTTTCATGGATCATTTGACATTTACAATCAAATGGTTCTTTTGCAAAAAGTATTTCTGATGCTAGAACTATCAGAAACTTACAAGATAATAGTACATACATCATAAGCACTGCTTTGGAGGAAAACATATAAAGCTATTATTTTATTTACCAGAATCATAGAATTTTAGAGTTGTTGATCAATTTCAATCAAGTTTAAACTATATAGGAAAGGTGTGCCATTATAAAAATATACAAGAAATGTTCAGACAACCTGTTTGAAGATCTCAAAGGAGTGCGAATCCACAACCACTTCTAGGCAGCTCATTCCACTTTTGGATATCTCTTGTTGTTGAGATTTTTTTTTTTGAGATCAAGTATAAAAACTTTCTTTTTGGAACTTTTACCCATAATTCCTGGGTTTCTTTTTACTACATTATAGTCCTTCAAAGAGTTGAAAAGAACTAGCATTTTCTCCCTGTTATCTTCTAGGTAATCATGACCAGTTTCTTAAAAAAATTCTCATATGATATGAACTTAAAGTCCACTATCTTGGTTGCCCTTCTCTGAATACTCTGCAGGTCATCCATGTTTCTCATAAATAGACACAAGAACTGAACACAAAACCCGAGATGAAGTCATTCAAAGGATACGATGGGGACTTTCACCTCCTTGTTCCTGGAAATGATGCCTCTCCTAATGCAGTCCAAGTTCACATTACTTGTTTGTTTCATACTACATCATATTATTGACTCATACTGAGCCTACATCCCACAAAAAGCCCAGATCTTTCTGAGAACTGCTCTCTCTTTAAATATATATATATAATATATACATATGTAATATATATAATATATACACACATATGCATGTATGTATATGTACTTATATGTAGATACATGTGTATGTATATTGTATGCATACACATACATACATATTTTGAATTAAAGCATAAAAATTTCCATTTGTCCTTATTCTATTTCATTTTATCAGATTCATCCCAATGTACTAGTCAAGTGGTTTTAAAATATTTTGTCATCAAGACCCCTTTACACTTTTAAAAAATGATTCAGTAACTTCTTCCCCACAGCAAAGAACTTCTATGAGATATATCTATTGATATTTACTACATTAGAAATTAAAACATCACAGTACCATTATGAAAATAGTTTTGTTGTCATGTATTCTCTGAAAGAATCTTAGGAAAAAATTTTACACTTGATTTCAATGACAAAAAACATCTCAATAATAAAATCTATCCAAAAGTGGAATGGACTGTCTAGAAGAAATTGGGATTGCCAGTCCTTTGTGATCTCCAAGCAGAGATTGTCTGACCACTTCTATTCCAGAGAATGACTTGACCACATTTTGAGAATGATGGTTCTAGCCTGTCAAAATCAATCTCTATCATCCAACATGTTAACCCCCAGCTTTGTATCTTCAGAAAATTTGATAAACGTGTCCTTCATGTCTTTATCCAAAGAATTGATCAAAACGATAAATAGCATAGAGTCAAGCACTTATTCCAGGGTATGAGACGAGTTTTCCTGCCATATTTTACATTTACAATTTATATTTAAAATTAATCTTTTAATTTGACTGTTTAGTTTTGAATCTACAGTTATAGAATCATCTAGTCTGTAGCTTCTGTCTCTTATGCAATAATACTGAGACTTTTTTATCAAAAGTTTTGATAAAATCTAGATAGACTCTACCACAGCCTTCATAATCTATTAAACTAGTAATCTTGACCCCAAAGTAAGTGAGGTTAGTGCATTTTTTATAAAATAAGGTTGGTTCTTTGTAATCATTGGCTCCCATCATAAATGTTTACCAACTATCTTTAAATGATCCATTTGATAATTTTTCCATTTTGATAGTTTGATAATTTAATATTATTAATTGAAATCAAGCTCTCTGGTCTATAGTTTGCAGAATCATTTTTTTAAAATTGGGACAACACTGCTCTTTTACAATTTGTATTTTTGCTAAGATTTTTCATGAGCTTTCAAATATCATTGATGGTGGTTCTGTGGTTCGGTATCAGTTCTTTCAGAATCTACAAATGTAGTTCACCTGGGTCAAGTGCATATATTTATCAAGAGCAGTTAGGTGTTCTCTTTGTTCTTCCAATTAATCCAGGATATCTAAATGGGTGAGCTGTATTTGTTCTATTACATCTAGGGAAAAGGCCATTCTTCTTTGCAGAGAAAACAGAAGCAAAAAAAAAAAAAACCCAAAAAACCACAACAGTCTTCTTTGTAGTTTCCAGTTACCATTATGCCATCCATGCTGAGTAAAGGTTCTATCTCTGTTTTTACCCTTTTTTCTCCCAACGTAGCTAAAACAAAAACATTTGTAAAAAATGAATGTACAAGTTTTGGTGGTCAATAAATAATAAATACAGTGGAATGCTATACATGTTACACCTATCAGTCAGTTTTATAACTGAAGACAGAGCCTACTACAGAGAATTTATTGTGGAAGCCTACAGTTTCTTTCTCATACTTTCATCAAGGGTAGACTTGATGAGTGGACAAATAATTTTCATAAAGTTTTTATGGGAGTCAAAAAGTAGATCTAGATGATATTGACAGGGTAGTATAATTGTTTTTCTAATGTTACATCAAAGCAAACTAAAGCTCAGAGAAGTTATCTCATTTGTCTAGGTCGCAAATCCAGTAAGTTGCAATGACTCACATTCTTATGCCCTTTAAAAAAAATAAATTAATATTGACATTTTTTTCTTCATATCACTTAACATTCCTTCTGTATTCTTCTCTCTTACCACTCTGATGACCGTCTCATATAGTATATTTTTAAAAACAAGAAAAATAAGTAACTCAGTCAATGCATTAAAAAAGTCCCCTTATATCTAATGCCCATAATAATTGATCTTGCTTCCTCAACTCTACAAAGAATGAGGAAGCATGTCTTCTTATATCTCTTCCCTATGGAGAAGCTTCTTTGTATACTGTGGTCTTTCTACAAATGATGCTATCCTTTTAACATAGACCAATGATATTGGGATTTTGTTGGAAAGTCTAAAAATATATTATCCAAATATGATTTAGCAGTAAGGTAGTTTTGTAGTTGCTAGTATCCTCCCATCATTTGTAGTATTCCAAAATTTCCCCTTTTTGAGGCAGACAATTAGTCAGTTTTCAATATTTTGGTCAACACTTTTAACCAATTCTTTACTGTTGGTTAAACTTAAGCAACAGAAAGGCACATTGCTGGTGGAGCTGTGAATTTTCCTGGAAAGGAATTTGGACCATGTTGCAAAAGTTACTAAAATATACACACACTTGATCAACCTTGATTCCAGAGAACCAGTGATGAAGAATACTACCCAACTTCTTGATAGAAAAATGGTACACTAAATATGCAGAATGAGACATACATTTTTGGACATAGGCAATCTAGGAATTGGCTTTTTTGACTATGTGTATTTGTTTAAAGTTTTTTTTTTCTTTTTCAAGCATATGTATATGTGATGGGGTGGATACTGGTGGATGAAAAATGCTTGATAATTGACAAAATATTTAAAATAAATTGTGATTCATCATAATAAATAATTTTACCCTTAGCCATTTCTGATTTTTCTATATAAATGTTTGATTTCATTTCATCATAATGAGGCTCTAATTGCACAATGAATTCATAGATATCTATCTGGAAGATATTTTAGAAGTCATCTAGATCAACTCCTTCATTTTCCAAATGAGAAAATTGAGTCATAAAAAGGTTAAGTGAATTGTTCTGTGTCATCTAGGTAGTGAAATGCCTGTGGAAGGATTTGAAGTAAAGTCTTCTGAGTTCAGAGGACAGTTAGATGGCACAATGGATAGAGCACTGGTCCTGGAGTCAGGAGACCTGAATTAAATCAAGCCTCAGACACCTAATAGTTGTGTGACCCTGGGCAAGTCACTTAACCCTGTCTGCCTCAGTTTCCTCATCTGTAATATGAGCTGGAGAAACAAAAAATCAAACAGTTCTCTTTGCCAAGAAAATTCCAAACAGGGTCTTGAAGGGTCAGACTTGACTGAAACTACTGAACAACATCTGACTCCCAAACTGCTTCCATTCATTATCTCTTTTGTTTTAGTTTTTACCATGTAATTTTTTTGAAGTGATATATCTGAAATGTGAATGAAAAGTGGATAATATAGTTTCATCAGGATGGAGAATTTCTAGTAAAGAAACTCCCTTCACTGATATAGACTTCAAATAGTTTATGATTTAGTCGACAAGATGTAAGGTGCTGCCTGAGACAGTTTGGTGCTGCATAACTTTCTTTATCCTTTCTTGAAATCTTTTTTTTTCCAATTTATTATATAGAACTAGAGAGTACACTGTATTTGCATGGTCTTCATCTCATTCCAGGATAATGCACAAGAATAGAACTTTGTCAAGGGAAACAAGTATGTTCTTAAAATAAAAGAATACAAATCTCTAAAACACTCCCTTTCTCTGTGTGTATGTATACATATAAACACACAGATGTAAGTATATACACACACATATATATGTATGAATGTATATATGTATGTATAATCTACCAAATGTTAATAAACTAACTCTATCTTGGTACCTTTCTCAGCCAATTCTCAACAATTAAACAAAATTTCCAGAGTTAAATCATATTGACAAGACAATGATCCTCATTAAATTATTCCAAACACCACTAATCTTCAATTCAGATGGTGTCACTTTTTGCTACTTCTTGGAATAGTTACTTTCTTCCCTTGTTTTCTCATACTGTTTTTTGCTTTTTGAAACATCCCAAAGCAAACCTCTCTTCTAAAACTGACTGAAATAGCATCACTTCTGAAAGACACAAACAACTGGAAACATGATGGAGTGGAAGGGGCAGTAGATTTAGAATTAGAAGCCCTTAATTTGAATCAGACCCATTGTTGTTGTGTTTGTCCTTCGTTCTCGAAAAGGACCATGACATCAAGATGATAACATGACTTGCAGTTGACTTTGATTTGAGTGAGGAAAGGTTGTACAAGGTCATCAGCCTCACTTTCTTCTCCTGAGCCATCTGGGTCCAGTGGCCTAATACTCATCAGGATGGCTGGAGATGGCCCAGGATGCAATATGAGACACTGTTTCTTAAAGGCTAAGCTCTTATCACATTCTCACTTTGAGTGAAATACACTCAATGAATAGTCTTCTTTAAGTAGTTAGTCAAGGGATGGTCCCTTTAATCAAAAAAATCAAACTGGGAGGGGAAGATCCTCAGGATTCCTTGGTAAAAGAGAAATGATTACCATCATGCCACTGGACCCAAGTGGCTTAAGAGAAGAAGGTGAGGTTTGTGAACTTGCACAGCTCTTCCTACTACAATCAAAGTCAACTGAAAGTCATATCATCTTCTTGATGTCATGGTCCTCTTTGAGAATGAAGGACAAACAAAACCTGTGAGTGAGTAGCAGCCTCCTCTCCCCACCTCTCCTCTGGGGTTCTGCTGGGAAAGGTAAACTCCATGGCCAAAAGTTGCCTTTTTCCTCTGAGTTTACTGGCTACATTTCTTGCTCATAGATCACATCTTCAGCCCAGTTCACTCCGGAGCTCATAGACTGGACAAGTTCCCACCCACCTAGAACAGGGGATATAATAACTAAATAGTAATTGTTTCTCTTTTATTCAGGAACCCTGAAGGTCTTCCCTTCCCAGTTTGATTTTTTTTTATTATAGGGGCCATCCCTTGAGTAACTTAAAGAAGCCTATTTATTGAATGGGTGTATTTCACTCGAAGTAAAATTATGGTAAGACCTAAACCTGAAAAGGCCAGGGTCTCACATTGCATCCTGGGACATCTCTAGTCATCGTGATGAATATCAGGCCATTGGACCCAGATGACTCTGGAGAAGAAAGAGGTTGATGACCTTGCATAGCCCTCCCTCACTCAAATCAAAGTCTACTGCAAGTCATTTCATCATCTTGATGTCATGGTCCTCTTCAAGAATGAAGGAGAAACATAACAATTACATCCACTCTGTGCTACAACTTAGCAATAGATAGGAGACAAAAGTAAAATAGGCTAAACTTCTTTGGGCAGCTGATAGGATAGACTAGAGACAGA
>CM053771.1:334999384-335030874 GCA_028658325.1 Potorous gilbertii
CTTCTTCTTCTCCTCCTCCTCCTCCTCCTCCTCCTCCTCCTCCTCCTTCTTCTTCTTCTTCTTCTTCTCCTCCTCCTCCTCCTCCTCCTCCTCCTCCTCCTTTTCAACATCATACCTTCATCATCATTTCAGTGGTTAGGGTATTTTACCAATTGCCCCACACCTTGGAAAATAACCTTCAGTTTATTTCAATTCAAATAGCATTTAAGTACCACCAATATTCCTGGTTCTCTGCTAGGTGCCAGGGATTTGTTGATGTTCAGTAGTTTCCATTGTGTCTGACTCTTCGTGACCTTATTTGGGGTTTTCTTGGCAAAGACACTAGAATGGTTTGCCAGTTCCTTCTTCAGCTCATTTTTCAGAATGAACTGAGGCAAATGGGGTTAAGTGACTTGCCCAAAGTCACACAGTTACCCAAATGTGAACACAGGTCCTGCTGACTTCTGGGCCTGGCTATCTACTCCATCACACAGTTTCCCTAGATACCAGGGATACAAAGACAAAAATGAAATATTTCCTAGATATTCATTACCTGATAGACTCATTGAGTACTGTTCCTGAGTGTTAAATTCCATGTGTTCATGTATTTATTCTTGGAAACTGATACCTATCCCCCCATTCCTGTAGCCACCTCATTTGACTTTTGGAAATTTTTGGAAATTCTATCCACCCTTCAAAGTCCATTTTACACATTTCAGCCATTATCCTGGGCCCAGCCAACTTTCCTTGCTCCTCCTCCAGACAGAAAATTTTGTCCCTTTCCTCAGATATCATATAACACTCGTTATCCTTTCACATTGCATTTTGGAGACTGTATGTTTGTGTTGGAGTCTTATTTTCTCTCCCTTCTTGTAACATTCATGAAAGCAGAGACCACATGGAAGAGATCTTAGAGCACAGGGGATTCACAACTACATTTCAAGGAGTTCATGAATTGATTTCCTTTGTAATCTTGTGCACTTGGTTGTGCATTTAAAACCTTTGTTCTAGAAAGGGGTCCATAGGATTCATTAGACTTCCAAAAGGATCCATAATCTAAAAAAAGGAAAAGATTAAGAACTCCTAACCTAGAAAACAGACAAATTATTTCTATTGTTTTATCACTTCTTTGGTCACAACTGACTCTTCATGACCTCATTAATGTTTTCTTGGTAAAAATACTGGAGTGGTTTGACATTTACTTTGCCAGACCACTTCACAGACGAGGAAACTGGCAAACAGGGTTAAGTGACATGCCTAGAGTCATGTAGCAAGTAAATGTCTGAGACCCGATTGGAACTCAGGTCTTCCTTTCTCTAATTAGGCACTCCGTCTAGCGCACTTTTGATGGGTATATGATTTCTTCATTGTAAATATCATGTTCACAAATGTAAATGGTGACCTCTCCAAACTGGTAAGTCTTAGCCATATTTTTGATAGATTTCCCCATTAGGTGACCTACTAAATATACTGTAGTTGCTCAGTGGTATTAAGGCAATAGTAGTCCTTCAGATAAAGGAGATTCAGAGAAAGTTGGGATGCAGATTCTTGATCAATATGGCTTTAAAATATGTGTGTGTTCATAGGGAGGCAGTGTGGTACTGTGGCAAAAGCATTAGCTAGAGGATCTGAGTTCAAATTCTGCCTCTGGTACTTACTTGTCCATGTAACCTAGGGCAAGTCTTATAGCTTTTATGGACCTCAGCTGTTTGTTTATTTTGTTTTCCATCTCTACAAAATGAGGGGATTGGACTAAATGACCTCTGCAGTCCGTTTCTATCTCCATATCTAAGGTTCTATGGCCTAAAGATATTTGGCGTAAGAGAACATAATACTCCAGGAACATGATAGTTGACTTTGAGAATTTGAAAAGTTGTCAGATGGAAGACAGATTCTTATCTTGACTAGTTTTCAATTTCCCCTTTATAGCCTTGGGCAAATTCATCTACATTAATTACATTAACTATAGTACTAACTGCAACTGCTACCATGCCTTGTCTTTTCAATTCAAGATGAGTATTTTCCAATCACTTATCTATAACTGCTTTTATGAAATGCTGTTTCTACTATCATTAATAATAATAATACACATGTTTCTTATAAAATTTGCCACCTTGACCACTCTGAAATAGGGAGTGTAAATGGCATTGTCCTTTTGGTGAGATGAAAAAAATTGTAGCAAACATATTACACACCCTGATCAGGACATACAACTAGCAAATACTACAGCCAGAATTTGAACCTAAGATTCTTGGGTCCAAGTTTTGTGTTATTTCAACCACAATATGCTACACTTCCACTCACATCTCTAACCTATTACTTTCTAGGAATGAATTAATGAACAAATTAAAGAGCATTTACTAAGTGGCCTATCCACTATGCAAAATCCTAGGGAAATGAAGCAGTCTCTGCTTTCAAGGATCTCATACACTAGTTTTCAAGCTTTTTTGGTTTCATTGACACCATGGTGGTACTGAACATTTGATTACTGTTGGCATT
This sequence comes from Potorous gilbertii, assembly GCA_028658325.1. Lineage (NCBI taxonomy): Eukaryota > Metazoa > Chordata > Mammalia > Diprotodontia > Potoroidae > Potorous > Potorous gilbertii. The sequence goes on from CM053771.1 coordinate 335,001,863, forward strand.
CAAGCAGCAATGTGATATCTGGTTCAAGAGAGAGAGCTTGGAATACCATCCCATTTTCACCTTTCTTAAAATTCTTCTGATAACAGATAAAGCAGAACCTACCTAACCTTTCAACCTAAGGGTGTGCCAAGTATAACATCTGATTCCCAGGAGAGTTTTAAATTGCAAGATCAGAATACCCGCCTTCTACTCTGCTACTCTCTCCTTTGCTATGTTGGATGTGAAAGGAGCTTACACACCATGCTGACTACATAAGTGGTAGAGCAGAGGATGGCTTGACAGTAAATGGAACGTGACTTTTCAAACCTCACGGGGAGAGTGTGGTGTCATGCCTGATATTTTGGACTTTGATATCTCCTGACAGTTTCTTTTTTAATCATTTCATAAATCTTATCTTTCAGGACCTGCTGCATTACAGGCTGGTAGCATTGATACTCCAATATCATTCTTATTTCTGCTTGAGATCCCAGACAGTATCTTGCACTGGTAAAAATCTGCCACCTTCCCAAAAGTATATCCTATTCTAGGTTTATCCTCTGATGTTTTTTTCAGTGATGATGTATAAAAGTGAAGGTGGGTGTGACATAATGGATAGAAATGCATCTGAATCCCACCTCTTCTGTTTGCTACTTTATTTAGTTTAGTGTAAGTAATTTCACTTCAATGGACATCATTGGTAGAGAGGGATTTTTCATCCAGGAATTCTCCATACAAATAAAACCACAAGTTCACTCTCTGCTCCTATTCTCCATGTTATAACACCCTTAAAAGCTTGAAGCCATTTTTGACTCTATCTTCAAATCTAATGAATTCTTAGGGTCTGTAATTGCTACTCTTACAAAAACTCTGACCTTTATTCCAAACTTCCTGTTCACATTACTATCACACTTATTCAGGTTTTTACCATCTCTTGTTTGGTCCATTGCAATAGTCTTTAACTGATCTACCTGCTTCCAGCTCATCGATCACAAGGTTTCCATCTTGAATTTATTAATTGTATATAAGTCTGAATACGTGACTTCTTTACATTTAAAAAACTACCCTGTTTCTTTAGTGTCTATTAGGCAAGTTACCCAATCCTTAATCTGACATGTAAAGTCTTTCAAGTTGTCTCCAACCTTACCTTTCACAATTTATTTAGTATTAATCTTTTTTACAGGCTTTAAATTCCAACCAAATTAGACTCCTAGCTTTTCCCTTTTATGAGCCTATTATCTTTGTATATTTAATACAGCTAACCACCCACATTCTTATGACTGTAATGTATTCCCTCCTCATTCCACCTATTGCAATTCTTCCCTCATGTATTATAATAACTCAGATTCATATAATGTTTTAAGATTTGCAAAGCACTTTACAACTATAATAACATCCCCCCCCACAATAATCCTGGGAGCTACATGCTATTTTTATTCCTATTTACAAATATGGAAATGGAGGCAAACAGAGATATTAAGTGACTTACCTAGGGTCACATGAATAGTGTCTGAGACACTGATTTAAATTCAGTCTTCTGGACCCCAGACGGAGCACTCTACATACTGCGTACCTAGGTATCAGATCAGATATCATTTTCTCTATAGTCTTTTCCAGTCCTGCTTCAAATTTTACTAATGCATTTTGCCTAGATCTCTTCCTAATTCTTACCACACCTTTGTATATTTATGTCTTACTATCTACACAATATGCACCCAATAGATCATATGCTCATGGAGGTCATTGATTATATTGTTTTGCATCTTTGCAACCTTATACCTATGACAGAAACTTACATATAGTAGGCTCTCAATTAACATTTGTTGAATAAGTGAATGAATAAGGTAAGTTAATAACACTCATTGGCTATTCTTTCCATTCCTTGTGGTACTTATTTATGTCACAGTATAGGATATTTCTTATGCTGTAGCTTGAAGTGACTAAATTTAAACTCCTTGAAGGCAGCTACCATATATTAATGTTACTTTGAATCACCCTTGTAGCATCAATTGCCTTGAACTTGCAAATCGCTCAAGAAATACTTATTGAATGAATTAATTTATGAAGAAGAACATGTATACGAGCACAGACTAAGTTGTAAAAGTGAATAATAATAAGATTTAGGAAGGAGATTTTTATTTCAATTTTAGTTCTGTTTCTGACTCACTATATGACCCATGGTAGTTCATTCATCACTTACATGCTTCACTTTCCTTGTATGCTAAAATTATGAATGTAATATCTGCCTCATATTGTGAAAATAAATATATTATAAGCAACCCCAAAGAGAGATCTATTGCTACTCAAAACTATTATTTTCATCACTATTGAGAACCAACAATGTCTTAGTACTGGAGAGAACATAATCGTAAATACCGCTCCTCCTTGTAGGTTTAAAACCCACATTAGCCCCAACAGATAATACAGAAACAAGATAAATGTTGTATATCACTTTGCTCATCTGGTTTATCAGTTACCCATGTGCTCCAAAAAAAACCTCGTAAGCTTCATTTTGTAAACACTGTGACAAGTTCAAATACTTTGACAGTTGGAGAGGAATTCAAACATCGGGAACAGGATTGTCCCTGTCATAGACTGGATGGTGACAGGAAAAAAATGGCAAGATATTATCATTTGTTTCATATTATTTTTCTTGGAGTTTGTTACAGATTATGGATGAATGACCAAAGGAGATGAAGTTAATGCATCGCTGGATTCAGAAAACTTGGCTTTTAGCGGTGGCATTGCATATCAGTGCTGAATTTAAATCATCTTATCTCTACATAAGCTCTATGAGTAAATTGCTCATCATTTTATTCTTGCCTTTGATGGGAGGTAAATTATTAGAGTCTAAGACCAAAGATATTTCCTACATCAAACAGATTTGGTAACTAGGCAATGGAATTTGAGTTTCTATGGTGGATAAAGAATTAAAATAGGCTTAGTAAGACATTGTTCTCTCCTTGAAATCAAGGAGATTCTTAAATATCTTCCAGAAATAATTTTTTTTTCTTTAAATAGTATATAAAGCTGATGTCCTAATGTCCTTATAGGTTTATGTGATAAGTTGACTACTTTACATGTCTAATATACTTTCATTATATTCCAAATCCTTTCTTTTCATGTTCTTTTGTCATAATGGGACCAATATCATATATCATCTTGTATTGTAGCTATTTTATCATTCATCTTCTCAGCAAGATTATGCGTTATATATATTTATATATCTTTTGATTCATTTCCCACAATGACAAAGGTGGTACCTTTTTGAAGGTAGACATTCAATAACTACTTACTGACCAGATGAAAAGAAAAGTTTTATTATTTTAGAGGAAATATAGAACAATAAAGAATAGACAGAGGTAATTTGAGGGTAGAGAAATAAAATAAGTAAACTAGCAAATGTAATGACTCCTGGAAACAACTGTATCCAACACCTTAGAGAACAGTTTGCTTAGTCAGAGCAAAAGATATGAACTGGTGAAAAAACACTGAATGTGCTGAGAAATTTCTTGCCACATGATTGTAATTTGATTCTCACAGTGACTGGAGTCCATCTTATACTTCTGAGAAAGGAGCCATGTAATCAGAGTTGTATTTAATATGATACTTCGTATTTTCTGTATGATACAAATTGGAAGGGGCATGGAATCAGAGGTTGTGATATGCACTAACATGTTTATAGAAACATTTTTTTCATCTTATCAAGAACTAAAGGGGGCAGAGCCAAGATGGCAGAGTAGAAAAATGCACTTACACCTAGCTCTTCCCACACAGCCCATAAAATACCTGTGAAAATGACTCTAAACAAATTCGAGACCAGCAGACATCACAAAATGACAGAGTGAAAGAGATTTCCAGCCCAAGGTACCCTGGAAGGTTGACAGGAAAGGTCTATTTCACAGAGAATGGAGCGGAGCACACTCCACAGAGCCCAGCCTTGGCCATTCAATGCAGCAGGGAGAGGATCAGAACAAGCCTCTGGGATGGAATCCTCAGCAGCAGAGGTGGTTCTCAGATCCTTCTACCCAAAAAGGCCAAAGCCACTTCAAAGGTCAGTGAAAAGCTTTTTCTCTTAGGTGAGAAGGGAGAAGGGTTCTCTCCTAGCCCTGGCTGCAGGAAGCTGCAGCATCCATTTTTGGAATGTTCTGCCTAAAGCCCCTGGGGGAATTGAGCAACTGATATAAATCTCAGCCTTTAGTGGCAGTTTAGGGGAGAGGAAGAGTGCTGGCTGGTGTGGTGGAGCTGGTGGAGGCTCTGGAAAGAAAATTCTACTTGCAGATCCTAGGCAACAAAGATTTGGTAGCTCCCAGACTACATAGGCCAGGAGAGGATTAAACTCCTCATCCTTGTTTGAGCCACCTTGGAGGAACTGAGAATTTACAGGTCCCCAGAGCATATTTTCCTCTTGTCAAGGAACTCAAAAGTCAATAACTGGCTGGAAAAATGCCGAAGAAAGGGAAAAAAATGAAACTATAGAAGGTTATTTTCTGGGTGAACAGGTATTTTCTTCTATCCTTTCAAATGAAGAAGAACAATGCTTTCCATTAGAGGCCTCCAAAATAAATATACAGTGGTCTCAGGCCATGGAAGAGCTCAAAAAGGATTTTGAAAATCAAGTAAAAGAAGTAGAGGAAAAATTGGGAAGAGAAATGAGAGTGATAGAAGAAAACCATGAAAAACAGGGCAACATTTTGCTAAAGGAGACTCAAAAAATGCTGAAGAAAATAACACCTTTAAAAATAGACTAATTCAATTGAGAAAAGACATCCAAAAAGCTAATGAAGAGAAGAATGGTTTAAAAAGCAGAATTAAAAAAATGGAAAAGATGGTTCAAAAGCTCACTGAAGAAAATAGTTCTTTAAAAATGAGAATGGAAAAGATGGAAGCTAATTATTATATGAAAAACCAAGAAACTATAAAACAAAACCAAAAGAATGAAAAAATGGAAGATAATGTAAAATATCTCATTGGAAAATAGATCCTGGAGAGACAATTTAAAATTATGGGACTACCTGAAAGCCATGATCAAAAAAAGAGCTTACACATCATCTTTCATGAAATTAACAAGGAAAACTGTCCTGATATTCAAGAACCAGAGGACAAAATAAAAATTGAAAGAATCCACCAATCACCTCCTGAAAGAGATCCAAAAAGAGAAACTTCTTGGAATACTGTAGCCAAATTTCAGAGTTCCCAGCTCAAGGAGGAAATATTGCAAGTAGCTAGAAAGAAATAATTTGAGTACTGTGGAAATACCATCAGAATAACACAGGATCTGGCAGTTTCTACATTAAGGGATCAAAGGGTTTGGAATATGATATTCCACAAGTCAAAGGAACTGGGATTAAAACCAAGAATCACCTACCCAGCAGAACTGAGTATAATACTTCTGGGGAAAAATTGGTCATTCAATGAAAGAGAGGACTTTGAAGCCTTCTTGATGAAAAGACCAGAACTGAAAATTTGACTTTCAAATACAAGTATCAAGAGAAGCATTAAAAGGTAAACAGGAAAGAGAAATCATAAAGGACTTTCTAAATTTGAACTGTTTCCATTCCTATATGGAAAGATGATATTTGTAACTCTTGAGAGTTTTCTCAGTATTTGGGTAGTTGGAGGGATTATAAGTACACACACATATAGACAGAGAGCACAGGGTGAGTTGAATAAGAAGGGATTACATCTAAAAAAATAAAATTAAGGGGCCAGAGAGGAAAATACTGGGAGGAGGAATGGAATGGGGCAAATTATCACCCATAAAACAGGCAGGAAAGAGCTTTTTTCAATGGAGGAGAAAAGGGAGGAGATGAGAGGGAAAAAGTGAAACTTACTCTCTTCACATTTGGCTTAAGGAGAGAATCACATGCTCACTCAATTTGGTGTGAAAATTTATCTTACATTACAGGGAAGTAGAGGAGAAGGAGACAAGTGAGGTGAGGGGGATGGTAGAAAGGAGGCCAAATGGGAGAAGGAAGTAATTAGAAGTAAACACTTTTGGGGAGGGACAAGGTCAAAAGAGAAAATAAAATAAATGGGGGGCAGGATAGGATAAAGGGAAATATAGTTAGTCTTATACAATATGACTATTATGGATGTCTTTTGCAAAACTACACATGTATAGCCTATATTGAATTGCTTCCCTTCTCAGTGGGGATGGGTGGAAAGGGAAGAAGGGAGAGAATTTGGAATTCAAAGTATTAGAAACAAATGTTGACAATTGTTTTGCATATAACTGGGAAATAAGAAATACAGGTAATGGGGTATAGAAATCTATCTGGCCCTCCAAGAAAAGAGAGAAGATAGGGAAAAGGAAGGGGAGGGATGTAACAGAAGGGAGGGTATGTTGAGGGAAGGGGTCATCAGAATGCAAGGCATTATGGGGTGGGGAGAGGGGAGTGATGTGGCAAAAATTTTAAACTCAAAATTGTGTGGAAATGAATGTTGAAAACTAAAAATAAAGAGATAAACATAAGAAGCAAACAAAAAAGTGAGATTAAACTATACTTTGGGAATATAGGGAACTTCATTTCCCAAAGCCTAGGAGAACCTTTATTGAGCCATAGTACCAAATGCCTCTGTATGGATTTCATAATTTCACTTCCTATGAGATGATCCCAAAAGAGCTATCAAAAAATAAATAAGTAAAAGGAAAAAAAGAACTAAAAATAAATGTGATCATCATCAATAGAGGAATGACTGAAGAAATTATGGTATATGATGGTAATGGATTATTATTGGGTTCTATGGTAGCTAATTCACATTCTGATGGCACTTGAACATTTGCAAAATACTTTACCATCATTATTTTATTTGATCCTCAATAATAACCCTGTAAGTAAGTGCTACTATGATCTTCATTTAACATCTAACATGACATGGCTGCAGCTGAGAAGACTTAAGTGATTTGAGTTCACAAGGCTATTGAATTAAGCAGAATTTGAACTCAGGTCTTCCTAACTCAAGATTCAAATCTGTTTCCCTGGACTGCCTCATAACATGATGAAAAAGGTAGTTTCAGAGAAAAGTAGAAAAATTTGTATGAACTGGTTAAAAATGAAATGAGAAAACCAGGAGAATATTTTATACAGTAACAACAATAATTTAAAAAAAGGAAAGAAAAAATAATTTTAGAAGTAAATAAAAAGCGAAAAACTCTTTTAAAAAAACTGAAGAGCTCTGATCAATGCTATGGCTGATTTGAACTCTAGAGAATTAGTGATGAAGCATGATGCTCATCCTCTGACAGATAGGTGGTGGATCCAACGTACCTAATAAACTATAATTTTCTGGAGTTGGCAAAAGGATGAACGTAGTTTACTTAACTATACTTGTTTATTAAAAGAACTGTACTTTACATTTTTTTGAGGTTGGACTGAGATTTAGGAATGGTATTACTCCACAAAAGGGGATAAAAGGAAGAAAAGTTCATTGAAACCTCACTTTTAAATGAACAGAAGAGAATAGAAAATGAAACACAGACTAGTAGGATTGTTTTGAAAGTAATATGCTGAAATCATATGTGTGTGTGTGCACGTGTGTGTGTGTGTATGTGTGTGTGTTTTAAGGACAAACTCTTTAAGTAATAGGTACTTACAGTTTCACATATAATCTCTTTCTGTTTAATTTGTATATGAAAATGTTCATTATAGTATTTGAAAATTAGAACAAAAAAGTGTTGCCTAGACTACTGAGAGGTTAAGTAACTTGCCTGTCATTGTGTAGTCAGTCTGTGTTTGTGAGAGGATTTGAGTCCAGAGTCTCTTACCTTCAAGATTGGTTTTCTATCCATTAAGCCATCATATGCTCATATTCTGTAATACATACATATATATATATATATATATACACACACGTGTGTGTGTATTTGTGTGTATATATATATATATATATATATATATATATACATATACATATATATCATTGTTTTCCCTCACCAAAATATTCCATGTTTAGAGAATACTGGAACACTATTTGGCTATTTCATTAAAACTCACACCTTCATTTGTTTATTCCATTCCAAAATACCTGAAATTCACATTCTGGATATCCTGTACCGGGAAATAAATACTTAATAACAAAGTGATTGAAAATGTAAGTCAAGTTGGCTATGAAATTATGACCACAAGGCAGCTAACAGACTGAGTAAATTGTAGCAATTTTTGAAATAAAGGTCCAAGTGACCTCGGAGAATGGAAAAAATGTTATTGAATTGGAGAAGTATAATTTTTTTGTAAATTAAAAATGGAAAGCATAGTCTGAAAATTATATACCAATAAGCTTAATTTCTATGCTAACAAACTTATAGAATACATTCAGAGATTTTAGAAAAAGTATCAATGAATATAGTCAACATTCAAAATAGCTGGCCAATTTCAAGACAGCTGCAAGGAAATTGTTTCTCCTAAGAATGGATAAGACAGCTTCCCTTAAATTTTGAATCAAAAACAAGTTCTAAGAAACCCAGAAACAACTGAATGACAGGACAGAATCTCAACACTGGGGTGTAGGAGTATTCTAGGTCACGCAAGTCTGGCATGGTCTTGACAATTTCTATAAAATCCAATATTATCTCCGAGTACATTAAGGTATCTGTGCTAAACTAAAGAAAACAGAACAAAATCATTAGTGTCAGGAGCATCTCTGCTATCGATTAATACATATAAGGCTTATTAAATTACATGGGCTGAAGTGTTAGCTAATGAGAAACCATCTGAGTTATATCATTACTAAGATGCTTTCTTTTTTTTCTCTGTGTCCCAAGCCTATGAGTCACACCATCATCCTGGTCCAACAGCTGGCTATAGTGATTAAATTTCATTCCATGTCATGATCACACAGAGGATCTTTCCTGAGTGGTTCCAGTAACCAGATTACAGAAGATCAGAATTTGTATGCCTGAAAGGATGAGTAGTATCACTGTTCTTGATGTTGGAGATGTATTTTTCTATTTTTCTTTTTGGATTTCACTGATAACATGGGCAGATTTTGGAGAACAAACATTATGTGTGTGTGTGTATATATATATATATATATATATATATATATATATATATATATACACACACACACACATACAGATATACAAATGTGTATATATATATATACACACACACATATGTATGTATGTGTGTATGTGTGCAGTATGGTGTGATATTATAACCAGAAAAGTTAATCTAATATTGGCTGCTAAAAAGCACTTTAGAGGAATGTTATACTTCTCATAGTCACCAGAACAAGGAAAGTTCCAGTCTAGCTGTCCTCTGCCACCATTATAAGCCATATGAAATATTCACTCAGTTCTAAGCACCACATTTTAAGAACAACATTGACTAGATGGAGAGCCCCCAGAGAGGAATAACATGATAATGTCATATGAGAATGATTTGAATAAACTGGAGATGAGGAAGAAAGATGGCTAAAAAGGGATTTGCATATTATGAGTGAATTCAAGTACTTGAAGAATTTTCACAAGAAAGAGGCATTAGATCCATTCTATTTCTCCCCAGAGGATAGAATGAGTGGAAGTTGCAAAGAAGCAAATCAGATTTGCTGTAAGTGGGGGCGAGACTTTATAACAATTACAAGTATCCTAAAGTGGAGTGGGGTATCTCAGATGGCAATGGGCGTCACCTCACTGGAGGAAATCATTAAAGAAAGGCTAGATGACTACTTGTCAAGCTAACTATAGATGGGATTCTTGTTCAGATATAAGTTAGACTAGTTAGCCAAAGCTCTATGGAACTGTGACTTGAGCTGGTTGAGAGCTATTGTATTCTTCCTTCTTTAGTTTTTTTTACTCACATTCCTCTTCTTTTCTATTTCAATTTTTCTATGTCAATTTCCTGACAATTCTCTGACTCAAAGTCCTTTGCTGACTTCATTGCTCACTAGCCAACAACAATCTCCATGAAAGATCAAGGAACGGCACCAAATTTTGGAAGGAATTAGATCATTTTTTAACAAAGTTTTTATACACCCACACATACACACATATACATACATATACACAGAAATATATACATATATACACACAAGTATTCATATATATACATGTGTACACACACACATATGTGTTTATATTTGTATACCTATATGTGTATGTATGTTTGTGTATATGCACGTATTTAAAAAAGCACCTAACAACAAGCCTCCAAATAAAATCCAGTGTCAATAAATGAATTGGATCTTTGTGTCTTGTCTTTGGTAACCATTGAGATAATAAGTCCGGCTTTCTTCTTGCTCTTCTCTTTCCAACTTTTATTTCTACTTAACAAATATTGCTGTGGAATTGTAATCAAGTTTTAGTTTTTTTTATTTATTGAATAGCATTTTACATTGTTCATTCTCCATTATAAAGATAGGTGAAAGGGCTTCTTTATTTCTTAGTGAAAAATAAACTCCACTAAATTAATTTTGAATTCAATTAAGCCTCCAAATACACATACACAGGCTAGGTAGTCTTACTAACAACAACACATACCCCTCAAAATCACTAACTTTTTCCTTTTAAAAAAAGTCTCAGGCCTTTGTAGTCAAATTGTACTTGTGAATTGCAGCTTAAATGGTCTGATAGTAAGGAGATTGTACTGCCACAAAAGACTTAGGGGATGCAAACACAGTTAAATGCAAGTAATTCTTTTCTTATTAAATTGAAGCAATATTTACATCTCCCTTAAATGATAGATCAAATGTGTGATTCTTAACCTAGCTTAAATATTTAAAAGAATTTTATGTTAAATACATTTTTTTTTTACTTGCAAAGGCTCAAATCTTGTAGAGGTTGGCTTTAGCATTAGGTATCTGTCACTATATGCCAGAAATTGAAAATAAATCTTAAGCTTTTAAGGTAACTAATGCAAAGATGCCCATTATCCATACATAACAAATTCAAACACTGTACCTATATCTACCAGAATCACAACAAAGTCAAATGACATGATCTATACCCGTAATCTTTTTTTCTCAATGTCACATCATTTAATTTTAACATACTATCACCAGCTTCCTATTTAGAAGAGTGAAATCCAGAGATAACAGGGAAACACGCTAGGATAATTATAGTACCAAATAGCTTTGTGTGATGTGGAAACTGGCTGAGAATAGCCAGAATTACAACTTTGGCTATAGTCCAAATGAGGTAACCCTATTCATGGAATATAGAAATCTCCCAGAGAAGAATTTTCAATGTGCTATAAAAGAACTTGTTGTGATATCATCTCCTAAAAGACTACCTTTAATGAAATGCATGTCTTTTATTATGAAAGCAATTTAGTCACCCAAAAATCATGTAAATCAGGAGAATCAGAAATTTTCCAATTAAATCTATATTCAAAAGTAGAAGTATTCAGATACAATTTACTTTTCAAGTGAGAGATCAAAATTCCCTTTCTGGTCATATGGGCCATTTCTTGGCAGAAAAGTTTACTTGTCCATCTGTCTGTCGGGCTGTCTATCTATGTATCTATCTATTTACATAGCTTTTATTTTGATATATTTCAAGGTTAAACAGTAATTCTTTCCCGATAATTACTATTTGTCCAGTGCTTTACAACATGATTTACAAAATGTAAAGCTTATACATTAACTCTTCTTTTTCTCAAAACAATCAAGTGAATTATGCAAAATTGGTACCATTTTTCTTATTGTACAGATGAGTAAATAAGGAGGAGTGACTAGAGAGTCGATTTGCCCAAGGTTAGAAGAGCTCATATATTCCAGAGGCAGGGCTTGAATCCATGCATTTTGACTCTCCCTCTGATGTACTTTGAATTAAACCACACTGCTTTCATACATGTTGATAATCACCTTTGTATTTCCGAGATTATTCTCTCTGCATTCTCTGTACCTCCTCTTTTCTTCTTTCCCTAATAAAAGGTCTCTTTCATGCCCACCAATTGACACACAAGACATTATATTTGACATCCAAGTTTAAGGGGACAGGAATTTTCTTCCTAGTAAGATTTGGGCATATTAGTGTGAATATAGGGTCTAAATTTTGGAGGAATCTTGTTGCTAAAACATCAAATGCTTTATCCTGTAATCCTGGTGTCACATATCGAATATGCTTGATCCATTCCTGAGCTGTTGATATGAAGGATATGAATAACCATGAGGATGCAGTTTCTTTCTGGGACCCTAAGTAGTCAGTGCATTTGTGATATGCTCAAGGAAATCAGAGTTTAGACTTAGGCTTAATAAGACACTCGTGCCCAATGATACGTATTGACTCTTGGGTCAATCCTTACTTATATTCCTTTTTGAGTCACAAAGTTCTGAGGCTCTACTTATATCAGTTAATAGGTGAAGCAACCCATGGAAGATAAAGCAGCCACTGTGCACTGTGTGCTAAGTTTAGTCAAGGAAAGGGTCCACAGTGGACTTGCTGGATAGGAAGGCAAAGAAGTAAAGCTATAACATGCCCACCAATAAACAAAAACAAACAAGCAAAAAACCCAAACAAAAAGCTCATATTTTACTTCCTATCACTTGAAGTTATCATTTTATAGCACTTTCACAGCCTCCACTCCTTTCCAGTCATTTCTTAATACTTTGCAATCTGGAAAATTCACTTAACTGACATTTTTCCCTAAGGACTGCTTAATTGACAAATCTAATGCACTATTGTTTGATTCCCATCCTTCTTGACTTCTATATAGTATCTGACAGTGTTGAACATCTTCCTTCCTAGATACTCTCATATCTTTGTTTTATGCCACCACTCTCTCTTTGTTTTTAAATTCTCCTACCTACCTACTCCTGACAACAGTAGAGTTTCATAGGAATTGGCATCCATATATTTCCTCTAACTGTGGTTCTAACCCAAGCACTATCCTTTTCCTTCTTTTCCTGTCCCTCTCTACTCTCTTGATGAACTCATAACTCTTCAGCTCCCAGGAATTTAGTTATAATTTATACAAAAATTACTCTCATGTCTAGAGATCCAGACCGAGACTCTCTTCTGAGTTCCAGTTCAGTATCATCAAAGGCTCATTAAATATTTTGAACTAGATTGACATAAGCCTTTCAAACTCAAGATGTCAAAACAAAATCCCACACATAAATCAACAAGTCGTTATTAAGTAAGCATTGCCTTTTACCAGACCAATGTTAAATCTCTTTTGAAATTCCCAGTTTCTGCCAAGTGCATGATCATCCTTTTAGCTACCCAGGTACATTGTCATAGAGTCATCCATAATTTCTTATTCTCCCTAATCCAGTATATCCAAGAAGTTACCAGTTCTTACAATTTCTACTTCCTAAACATCCTTCACATCTACTTCATTCTCACCACTCCTAGCCTCATGAGATCATAGATCTATAGCTGCTAAATGGAAATTTAGGGATTATTACTTTAAATTTTTCTTTCTGTTTGGGGGAACAAAAGGTCAAGGATATCAAGGAAATTAATGAAAAGAAATGCAAGGGAAGGTGGCTTAGTCACATCGAATCTAAAACTGTATTATAAAGCAGTTATCATCAGAACTATCTGGTACTGGCTAAGAAATAGTGGTGGATCATGTTAGGTACACAAAACACAGTAGTCAATGACTATAATAATCTACTATTTGATAAACCCAAAGACTCCAACTTCTGGGATAAGAACTTACTATTTGACAAAAACTGCTGGGACAACTAGAAAATGACATGGCAGAAACTAGAAATAGGCCAACATTTTACACTATATGCCAAGATAAGATCAAAATTAGTACATGATTTAAATGAAAAGGGTGATATCATAAGCAAATTAGGAGAGCAAGGAATAGTTTACCTGTCAGATCTATGGAAAACAGAAAACTTTATGACCAAACAAGTGATAGATAATATTATGATATGCAAAATGGACAATTTTTGTTACATTAAATTAAAAAGTTTTTACACAAATAGAGCCAATATGACCAAGATTAGAAGGAAGTTAGAAAGCTGAGAAAAATGTTATAGCCAATGTCTCTGATAAAGACCTCATTTCTGAAATATATAGAGAACCAAGTCAAATTTATAAGGATACAAGTCTTTCCCCAATTGACAAATGGTCAAAAACAGACAATTTTCAGATGAAGAAACTGAAGCCATCTATAGTTATATGAAAAAAAATTCTCTAAATCACTATTGATTGAGGAAATGCAAATTCAAACAATTCTGAGGTACCACATCATACCTGTAAGTGACTAATATGACAAAACAGAAAAATGATAAATACTTGAAAAGATTTGGGAAAATTGGAACATTAATGCATTGTTGGTAGTGTTGTGAACTAATCCAACCATTCTAGAGAGCAATTTGGAACTATAAACAAAGGGCTATACAAATGTGTATACCCTTTGATTCACCAATACCACTACTAGATCTGTATCCCAAAATGATCATAAAAAAGGGGAAAAAGGCCACATGTAGCAAAATATTTACAGCAGTTCTTTTGCAGTGGCCAGATATTAGAATATAAGAGGATGCCCATCAACTGTAGAATAGCTGAACAGAGCATGGTATATGATTGTAATGGAATACAATTTTGCTATAAGAAAAGATGAGCAGACAAATTTCAGAAAAACTTGGAAAGACTTACTTGGACTGATGCTGAGTGATAAGAATAAGCAGGAAATTATTGTACACAGTAACAGCAACATTGTGCAATGATCAGCTTTGATAGACTTACTCTTCTCAGCAATACAATAATCTAAGACAATTGCAAAAGAGCCATGATGGAAAATCCTATCCACATCCAAAGAAAGAGCTATGAATTCCGAATGCAGATCAAAGGATACTATTTTTCTCTTCTTTTGCTTTTTCTTTCTTGTGCTTTTTCCCATTAGTTCTGATTCTTCCTTTACAACATGACTAATTTGGAAATATGTTTAATATAATTGTACATGCATAGCCAATATAATATTTCATGCTGTCTTGGGGAGGGGAAAGTAGGGAAGGAGAGAAAAAATATTTTGGAACTCAAAATATTATAAAAGTAAATATAGAAAACTACTTTTACATGTAATTGAAAAAAAGAAAATATGATTAAGTGGGGAAAAAATTCTTGTTTTCCTGATCCATCACCTAAACAGCAACCAAAATTATTTTTACTAAAACATAGGTCCTAGTATGTCATGCTCAACTAATCCCAAACCACTAATAAGTTATATTAAGATAGCATAGTGGAAAGGGAGCCATATGTGAAATGTTAAATATGTTTTCAGATTTAGCTAATGTGTTCATGCTTTTAAAAGTTTTATTCCTTATTATAAAGGATGACTTGCTGAGAGGCGATGGAGTTCAGGAGGATATATTCAGAAAAAGAGATCCATAAAATTACTCGAATTTATCAATGATCTTAAATTAGAATTTCAATCTAACAATTAAAACTACAACCTATGCATTCCTATCCTGTGACAAATTTTTCTATATCCTATAAGAAGCTTGTCTGAATTAACTCATGAAATAAAAAATAAATTAAAAATAAAGCCAATGAAGAATAATAGGTAGAGGATTGAATCCCAACTCATCTGTATTTTGTATGACCCTGATTAAGTTACTTCAAGTCCTCATTTCTTTATTTGTAAAATGGGGATAAAAATACAGAGAGAGCCTTCATGAGGTTCAATTCAATTACATTTGTTTCATTT
Organism: Potorous gilbertii; assembly: GCA_028658325.1. Taxonomy (NCBI): domain Eukaryota; kingdom Metazoa; phylum Chordata; class Mammalia; order Diprotodontia; family Potoroidae; genus Potorous; species Potorous gilbertii. The sequence continues at coordinate 335,017,453 of CM053771.1, forward strand.
CAATTTAATTCATGAATGTTTCCAGCATGGTGCTAGATCAGAGGTGAAAAAGTGAAATGGACCCTGCCCTCAAGGAGCTTACTTTCTATAGGGTAAAAATATAAGCATAGAAAATTAAATTAATTGTATAGAGTAATTTCCAGGGAGAGGTCACTAACATCTGGAATGATAAAGAAAAGCATCCTATAGATGGTGACATTTAAGTTGCTCTTCGAAAGAAGCTGGGGATTCTATGAGGTCAAAAGGCGATAAGAAGGGAGTGTATTTGGTCATGACCAATGCACAGGAGAATTGGGGAAATTTCTTTGTAGTCCTTAAAACTCTATGCAGGGTATTCCAAAGTCTCAGTGCATTTTTTAAGCTATTCAAGTTTTTGGATACCCTCTATAACTGTGAGTTGATCTAACTTAGAAGCATCAGCAATTTTGAATATTATAGATGTGACTTCTAAGATTTACTAAGTCAGCTGTATGACAAAACTAGTTTCTATATAAGCCTCAAAATATCTCTCAAGGGAACGCTCATGAGCTAAATCCAAACCACGTTCCCCCAAATCAGTAATTTATAGGACTAAATTAAAACAAAGGAATGAAGAATCAATTTTACTACCCTTATTTCATTTTGTACCTTCTTTGGAAAGTAATGAAAGGGTGAAACAAGCCCCTAGCACTACCTTTGAGTAGTTCTCAACTCCAAGACTCCAAGTGTCTAAAATACCTAAATGGGGAATTTCAAATGTTGAAAGTCAGGCAATATTTATTTTTCTAGACTGAGAACCTATAGTTTGAAGTATAAAATGCAAAGGACTAGATGGAAGCATGTTCATCCTAGAAAAGGGGAAGGTCATGGCACCCACGAAAGGATGATTTCCTAATGTTTCATCAGTTGACAAAGTACAAATCAACATAAAATATGACTGATTACACTGAATAGCCAAGGCTTGTCAATTACATCAGACAATGATGCTACTTTGCACTTCCCTGAAGGTGAGTTGCCAAGACTTCAAGATGTACAGCTAAAGACTGCCCACATGAGGGCCTTAACACATATTCCACTGCTGTGAGCATCACTCCCTCAGCTCCAGTAAGCAATAGTCACATGATGGATTACTCATTTCCTTAATGCATTGACTCAAAGGCATCATGATGCTATAGAGAAATGTATTGCTTAAAAAATAAAAGAAAAATATTTTGTAATTGAATGACATTATACACACTGTAAAGAATCTCTATTGACAAATCTCATTCTACTCATACTCTTCCCAAGGTGAGTTAGATTTTTAAATCTCAAATTAAAATAACAGAAAAATCCACATTCTTCATGTTCTCTAAAGCATTACTCTTAAAAGGAAGAGAAAGCATGATGCTATACATTCTTTGAAAGGGGGGAAATAGAAGCAAAACACTACCTGCAGAGGTGATTTTTCCCTGTGTCCCTCCCACCACACTGGAAATAGACACTAGGTTTCCCATAATAACACTAAATAATCCATAAAACTGCCAAAGCCTCACCATCCTCTCAAGCATAAATATGAAACACCGGTTACCCATAACATTCCTGAGTGCAGTCAGCACCACATTGAAATGTAATCAGGAAATATTTAACAAAATAAGCAAAAGTTCAAAAGTCTAAAAACAGATAAATATCATTTTAATACTCTGAGGTACTGAGATGCAACAAAATTACAAAATTAAAATAAACTTTCATAGGTAAATATTTATAATACAAGTTTTAGAAAGTTAATTTTCCTACTATTTTATCATTTATCATTTAACAGCTTACCTTTAAACAAAATACTGGCAAATAAACACTAACGATTGCTACGTTAATAATGGAAAAGGAAACTGTTTAGGGAAACTTAGAGAGTTGATGTGCTTTTTCCTCCTAGCAATGATCTTGAACATTCAAAGTAAAACCTTAAGTGATAATAATGGATACATAGATAATAGATAATGTTAGTTTGTGGTTTTCTAAGTCAATATGTAGCCTGGAGGGATCCTTATGAATAGTTTAGTGGTCCCTTTTATAATTGAGTTTGACACCACTGCTCTAAAGGATAACATTCATCCTTTATTGTACATGCTTTTTAAATAAAATCTCTGGTAGCTGCCTCACTTCCTCTATTTGTTGAAATGCCTTATTTTACTCATATTTCCCTAATAAGTGGTACCTGACAATTACAAAGTTAGTTTACTAATGATACCACATTGGTTTTGATATGGCCTCCATGTATAACATTGCTCCCTCATCAGCAAGAGAACAAGTTTATGGAGACTTGAAATCATCTCTCTGATTTTTATGTAGATGCTAAAAAATACATTATATATACATAATAAATATCTTTAAAATATTTGAGAATACATAACAGTAATATGGTGGCTAATTAATGCTATAGTTACTGTGCAAAGTTAATTAAGAGACAATTTAATCATCAAATCGTCCTTTTGAGCAGGATAGAAAATTGACACCATAGTGGTTGTTTTTTTCTATGTTCAGAATTAAAAGGGAAAAAAATATTTAAAGTTTACTGAAGTTAAACACTTCCTTTCGCCCATGAAGTCACTAGGCCTAAGAGAAGCGACTTTTTCAAGTTAATGTACAGATTATAAATGTTTCAGGATTTGAAGTCATGTCTTCTCACTTCATTTCCAATAGGAATTGTCTCCAACATCCTAGTCTACCTTTTACTTGATGTAGATGCAGACTAGTGTTCTCTATATTTATCAAAGACTTAATTATAGCAATTGATGTTAAACAGTATTTGTGCAAAATACTGAAGGTTCATTTCAAAGTAGTTGTACATGATCCTACACATTGACACAGCAAATGTCCCTGGCCCCTCCAAAAATGATAAAAACTAGCAAACACACAAACCAATAAACATCTCTCTTACTTTCAGACCAAAAATGTGACCTGAAATTTCTTCCAACAAAATTACACCACTGGATTAGGATATTATATCTACAGTCCCTATTAAAATGCAAATACTAGGAAAGGAAATAAAGTAAACTGTTAGGAATGATTATAAATCACATTCCTGAATACTTGTATGCTGTCTAGAATAGGTGTTATTTTTAACTGTACAATTATATATGTTGGTATGTATATAGAGACATTAAGAGATTTCTTTTACAAGTGTGGTTTGTAATCTCTAGTACTCTTTCTACGCATCAATTCAGTAGAAGGATTATTTAGTCATTGTAACATAAATTACCTAACACAAGAGTAAGCCACTAGCATAATGGTCCATAGGATATGAATTTGGTAAAATCTGAGAAAGGTCTGGAATATGGAGTCAGAAAATGACTCTAGGAAAGATGTGCTGTGGGAGACCATTAACAAACAAGGAAAACCCAGGTAAAACAGAGGGTGCTGAAATGCACACAGAGTGAGGAACCATAACACCAGAAGGGATTTTTCCTTTTCAATTTTAAGACCAATGTAGCTATTCCATAATTCAGCATAGATATTTCCTTTATTTTTAGTGAATGCTGAAATATAACCTTGCTCTCAGTTATTGCATCCAGCAGGGGCCAATTTGCAGTCACTATGATCTATATCTTGCTCTGGGCCCAGATGGCTCTGGAGGAGAAAGTGAGGCTGGTGACTGCACAGCCCTCCCTCACTTAAATCCAATTCAGTTGTAAGATATGATATCACTTTCCTGATGCCATAGTCCTCTTCAAGAGTGAAGGACAAACAAACAGCAATGCATCCAGCAAGCTATTTACTGGCTTTTTAAAGACTGGAAACTTGGAAATATATTCTTAATGTCTCTTTTAATCTAGTGCACAGTTATCTTATTTCAGTCATCTACCTTACAGGATTGTGGAATGAATAAACAACTTTGGGGTATCTTTATGCAGATGAGGAATAGCATGATGGCTTAAATACATCACAGTTAATTTGACAAACATTTGCTTATCAACCACCCTTTCCTCCCAAAATAATGTGAACTCATTGAGTATCAGGACTGTTTCATTTTTTTGTTTAATATTTCCAGCATTTAGCACAGTTCCTGGAGGGTGGTAGGTGCTATTTAACTTCTGTTCTCAAGTATAAAATCCTGTATTTGACATTTCAACACCTTCATAAACTGACTTCCTCCTACCTTTCCGTCTTCCTTCACCTCACTTACACCCAAGTACTCTGTGATACATTGACACTGGCCTCTTTGCTGCTCCTTGAACAAGACAGTTCATCTCCAGACTCCAGCAATTTTTACTTCTTGTTTCCCATGCCTAGAATTTTCCTCATCTCTGCCTCTTAGCCTTTCGCTTCTTTCAAGTCTCAACTAAAATCTAGCATTTTACAAGAAGCTTTCCCCATCTTCCTTAATAGTAATGCCATCATTTTGTTGATTATCTCTAATTTGTTATATGTATCTGATTTATTATCCATCTGTATAGACATATATATATCCTATTTGTTATATATAATATATTAATATATAATATAAGATAAACACACATACATATATACATACAGATATGTTATATATAATATATAAAATCTTGTAATATATAGTATGTATATACTTGCTGTCTCCCCCATTAAACTCTTTGCTTTTTAAAAATAAGGACAACATTTTGCCTTTCTTTGCATCCACAGTGTTTATCATGCTACCATATGCATGGTAGCTACTTAATAAATACATGATAATTTATTCACAGAATAATAAATCTTTGCTGAAGACAATGATCAATGATTCTACAAATGTTTCTGAAGTTTCCCCGTAGATGAAAGGGTTCTTAACCTTGTATGTGTTTGCATGAAAATGTGGTTTCTATTCCTTTAGGACTCTGATAAAGGCTATAGAATCTTTTCAGAATATTGTTTTTATTTCATAAAATAAAATGAAGAAAACTATGAAGAAAACCAATTATTGTAAAATAAAATCAACAAGCAGGCAACAAAACACATTTAAAAAACTCACAGTCCTAACGTCAAGAACTGTTCATATATGCTGGTTCTCTGTCTTTCTTCTCCTTCTTTGCTCCTTCTCTCATCTTTTCCTCTTCCTTCATTTTCTTTTCACCTCTTTCTACTTCTCTCCCTTTCTGAAAATCATTTGGGCTACTATAAAATTTAGTCCTGATCCTGAGAGCAGTAAATTTGAGATATGTTATGTAATAGATTCTTCATAGAGAAAAGCTTTTCTAACACCTACTGTGCTTAAAAGTGTTGTTTGTAGTCTTAAAACAAATTCCAGTGTCCTCAAGGAACTTACTTTCTACCTAGTAACCTCACACATTCTTTACCCAAAAACTTGTGAATTATTCTATTTACTTATATAATTTCTTCTCTTTTTGTTAAGATATTTGAGTAGAAGGGATCTAAGTGAGCAAAGCTATCCCAAGGTCATTTATGTATTTCAAGAAAGGGGGAAATACACACACACACACATACATACACACCAGGAAAAGAAAAAAAGACTAGAGTGTTTTTTTTTTAATTTACAAAAATTTTTTGGGGGGTAGAAGGCTCCTTAAGGATACTAGAACCATAACAATTATATTCTAACACCATGTTGTATTTATAGAGGAGGTAGAAATGTCAATAGTGAGAATAAAGATGGGGAAAATATCTGTATTAGAGAAAAGCTATATAGAGGAGATCTATCTTGGAGATGACACATTTTTGATAATGTTGAGATAGCAATACGAATATGATCTAAGGAGGAGACAATATCAAAGACATGGGGAAATCTTGGACTTTTAATGTAAACAAAAAGACTGAGAAGACATCACCTACTGACATATGGGGCTGGTCATCCATCTACAATAAAATTTTCATGAGAATTGAATACACAAAAAAAGAACATGTTTCATGAGGATATTAGTAAATAATGGTGTTCACAACAATATTCCATAATGGGTCACATTTTTTATTATTACAAAATTGACTGAAATGTGTAAAGAATTCAAAATCCCATTGGATATGTTGCATGTTGATTTTTAAATATGATTTGATTAGGTAGAGCAAAATGTTCTTCCAAAAAAATTGCCATCCTTCCACACACAAGGCATATTTGGTATTCCTTGCCAGTTATTATGATGGAAATAAAATTGTATGATAAACCTCTGGGTGAAAAAAATTTGAGAATTGTATGCCTTCCTTTTTTATACCTTACTTCTTTTTTTTCCACAGTAATATCAGAGATCAAGCCCAGAATCCAAACTGAACACTGTATCTATGTGATGAGAACGTCCACATGCTCCTGCTTGTCCTAACTTCCTTAACAGGAGCCTCTAGTTTTCCATCTTTGGCTGCTCATCTAACATCTCAAACTGGAGGTCCCATGACATTATATTCCTTACTCCCTGCCTTTTTACAAACTTCTCCTCTTTCCAAAACATCCTCCAAGTTACCAGGGCTCACAATCTTAATGGCATTCTTGTCTCTTCACTCTATCATCCACTTCCTTACAAATCTATTCTGCCGTGAAATCTTGTCAACCCTGCCTTCATAATATATATGTTTTAGGAATATGTCCCCTACTCTTCTCTACCATTGCTCCAGTCTTGTTTCAGGACCTCATCTATTCATACTTAGATTATTAATGTAGGCATGTAGTGTTCCTCCATGCGTCAGACCTCTCCCCAGTCTAATTCCATTTTCCATTCAGACGTAAGGGTAATCTTCTTAAACTGCAAGTCTGACCACGTCACTCCCTTAATAAACTCAAGTAACTCCCTAGTGCCTCTGGAATCAAAGATAAATTAATGTTTGGCTTTTGAAGTCCTCCATTACTTGTCCCCTTTCCATCTTCCCAGTCTTCTTCAACCTCTGTTCCTCCAGGTACTCAACAATGTAATGATACTGGTGTCCTTTCAGTTGTTTGCAGAAGACACACTTCTGACTAGACATTTTCATTTGCTATTTGTCATAACTGGAATACTTTTTCTTCCTTACCTCCATCCCCTTGTTTCTCTGATTTCTTTCAAATCTCAACTAAAAATCCCATGTCAGGCAAGATATCTTTTTAATTCCTCTTAATGTTAATACTTTCCATCTGAATCAATACCTAATTTATCATGCACATATCCTATTTAAAATATTCTATGCATATTGTCTTTATTAGATTATAAGTTACTTGAAGGTAGGGATTTTTTTCCTTTACTTTTAGGTCAGTGCTCATTGCAACATCTGACACATAGAAGGCATTTAACAAATACTTGTTGATGCTACTTCATTGATATGATGTCATTCTGGTTTTATCCACCACCAGAATATGACAGAACCTCTGAAATGAGATTTAAAATCACTCAAATGAATATGACCAAATAGTCAACAGGGGAAAACAACAGCAACAAAAACAACAACAACATGTCAAACAAGGTCCAAATGGATATGTTTGAGATATAAAGAGATTTTATAATAAAATTGAAAGAACATGGAATATATTACTTATCAATAATCTGGATAGGTGAACAATTATGAGTAAACAAGAGATAGAGAGCAAGATTCGGTGTAAAATGGGTAATTTTGATTAGATTAAATTCAAAAGGATTTGTGCAAAAATATAACTAAGATTAGAAGGAGAGTAGAAAATTGGGGAAATCAATTTTTATAGAGAGGTCTCATATCTAAAATATGTAAAGAATTTTGTAAAATCTGTAAGAATATGCCATTCCAAAATTGATAGTCAAAGGATATGAACAGGCAATTTTCAATTAAAGAAATAAGAACTTGGTGTTTGCCAAAAACTACTGTGCAAACTGGATAATAGTGTGGTGGAAACTGGGCATAGGTCAATTCCTGACACCATATATCAGAATAAAGTCCAAATGGATATTCCATCTAGGCATAAAGGCTGATACTATAAACAGATTAGGAGAGCAAGAAATGGTTCATTTGTCAGATTTATGGAGAATGGAGAAATGTAATACAAAACAAATAGAGAACATTATGAAATATGAAATGGATAATTTTGATTACATTAAATTGAAGTATTTTTGCACAAATCCACTGTAAACATGATTAGGAAGGAAACATAACACTGGAAAAGAATTTTTACAACTAGTATCTGTGATAAAAGCCTCATTAAATTTTCAAGAATACAGGTTGATAATTGATAAATGCTCGAAGGACATGAGCAGGCAGTTTTCAGAGGAAGAAATTGAGGATATCTACATTCCTATAAAAAAAACAACTCCAAATCACTATTGATTAGAGAGATGCAAGTCAAAACAACTCTGAGGTACCACATCACACCTATCAGACTGGCTAATATTATAAAATAGAAAGGTGATAAATGTTGGAGAGGATGTGGGACAGTTAGAACACTAATTCATTGTTGATGGAGCTATGAGCTGGTCCCATCACTCTGGAGAGCAATTTGAAACTATGTCCAAAGGGCTATAAAAATGTACATATCTTTCAACCCAACAAGATTGCTTCTAGTGCTGTATCCCCAAAAGATCATAAAAATGGGAAAAGGACTCACGTGCACAAATATATTTATAGCAGCTCTTTTTGTAGTGTCTGAGAACTGGAACTTGAGGGGATGACCATTAATTGGGTAATGGCTGAACAAGCTATAGTATATAAATGTAATGAAATACTATTGTGCTATAAGAAATAATGAAGAGGAGAACTTCAGAAAAACTTGGAAAGACATGTATGAACTGATGTTTAGTGAAATGAGCAGAAACAGAAGAACTTTATACACAGCAACAGCCACAGTGTGTGAGGACTGTTTCTGATAGACTTAACCCTTCACGGCAATACAAGCATCTGAAACATTTCCAAAGTACTCTTGAGGCAAAATGCCATCTACATCCAGAGAAAGTATTATAGAATCTGAAGGCAGAATGAAGCAGACTATTTTCTCTTTTGTTATATTTTTTTTTGATTTTGTTTCTTCTCATGGTTTTCCCATTCATTTTAATTCTTCTATGCAACATGACTAATGTGAAAATGTATTTAATAAGTTTGTATGTGTAGAATCTATATAAGATGGCATGCCATCTTGGAGAGTGAGGGGGGAGGAAAAGGGAGAAAATTTTAAAAATATGGAAGTGATTGTTGAAAACTGAAAACAAAAAAAAAATGACTTTGAGTGAAATAGACATTTTGACCATTATTCATATCCAAATTAACTACAAAGGACAAATGAAGAAAGATGCTATCTGTATCCAGAGAAAGAACTGATAAATAGAAGTATGTATAAAATGATTATATATATACATATATATGTATATATACATATATGTGTGTTTATATAAAACACACATATATGTATACATGTAGATAAATTGATAGATATTTGTGTCTAATGGTAGCCATCTCTGGGTTGGGGTGGGAGAAAAAATGAATTTACATGATTATTTTGTTGTGTATTTGAAAGGAAGAGCAAGTTATGCATAGCAGATTTGCAGGTACATGTATTATAATCTTCTTGTTGTACTGTTATTTAAATTTTTGTTTTATTCAATAAATTGAAAATAAAATGAAAAAATAAACATGAAAAATGCCTGTTGTTCAGACATTAGTTTGTAAATTCCTTGAGGATGAGGTCTGCTTTTTTAGGGAAGGTTTTCTTTAAATCCTTAGACTAAGCACTATATCTGATATACAGTAAATGCCTAATATGCTTATTGATTTATTGATTGATGATGATGCATTTAGATGGACAATTTATGCAGCTTATATATCATGGTATAATGCTGGGGCAGATGGTAGAAAGAACTAACATGATGTCCAAGAATTAAATAATAGAAGGATGGGTTTAATTGTTTTCAGGAAATACAATTCTTCTAATTACTCCAAACTTCTCCCTGAAATGAGGGGCAATCATTTTTTAACACAAATATTATACCTGCATTGTTAATGGTTATGAAAAATTAAATGGTTAGTAACTATTACAATGAGTATCACACATCACAACCAAAAGTGATGTGGTTGATTTGAGTATAAAACATGTAAAAAAGAGCTGAAGAAATGGAGAAAGGGTAGTCTCCCCACAATTAAAGTATTCTCCTTCAAGAAGACTATTTTTTTCTGTCCTTATGTGCCCACTGCCTAGCATAGTGTCAGACATAGAACATTTAATAAATCCTTCTTGATTTGTTTATCAAAAAAGAAAATGAGCTGGTTATATGGCAAGTTTGAAGGTAAAAGGGGAACAACTTCAGTACTCCACTGATATCCTTGAAATGTCAGGAAGTTAAGGATACCCGAGAATATTTCAAGGGAGGACAGAGGTAAGTAGAATACCATGGGTAGAAATGGGGCTAATGAAAGTATAGAGATTAGATGAGACACTTGTTTAAGGAACATGCAAAACAATGAAAACAGATCTGTTTAGTAACTGAACAGTAAGTTCCAAAAAATTGTATTGAGGATAATGGCCTTTTCTCATTAGTTGATGCAGCCATTAAGGATCCTTGAACATATATGAGCACTTACTATGTAGCAGATTCTGTGCCAAGTACAGGCAAGATAAATACAAGCAAAAACAAAATTTCTCCCTCCAAGGAACTTACATTGTAATAAAAAGACATTCAAGAGGCAGAGTGAACTTCCATAGTAAGATGATTACAGTTCTGAGACTGAGAATGTCCAGACCATCAGAAGTAGCATCTAGTGAGGAAGGAGGGCATGCCTGTCCTGGGCACTTCCTTAAAATGCAGGAACTCTCTCAAGCTTGTGGATAAATGTTTGACATGGGTAGGGCACCAGATGAGATCCAGACAGATGTTGGAAAATAATATCTGGACAATCCCATCAAGAAACTTCCTAGTTTCAAGCTGAGAAAATGATTTTTGGAGTTATGCAAAGGGGTCAGACAGAATACAGCATATGAGAAATGTCTTATACCCTGAATTTAGGTAAGTGGAGAATTCTTAGAGGCTTGCCCCGGACTCTGAGAGGTTAATTCTTGATCAAGGTCACCCAAGCGGTATTTATCAAAGGTAGGACTAGAAGCCAGATTTTCCTCATTCCAAAACTGTCCTCTCTATCCACTACATTACAGTGCCTCTCATTTGAGATTCACATGTAAAAATAATTAAAAAACAATGAGGAAAAATTGATTGATGAGAGAATCAGAAGATGGATGGGAATATTACAACAACTGGACACTCCTGCTTCCTTGGTTTCAAATAGTACTGATGATTATTCATGTACTTCATATGGTACCAATGATGTACCATAGAGCTACATACACTGCTTCATGGATTACAATATTGCAGGCATGGGCAAATTACTTTAGAAAGAAAGAAGAACTATTGAGTTGATCCTCAGTAACATAAATGCTGTTGCCACCACCAGATCTAAAACCTAGGTATTTGAAGGCACTCCCACAAGCAGAATCAGGCAGGATTGGAAGGGACTTCATCAGCCATCTAGACCAATCTCCACTTTAAAGAATCTTCACTGTAATACATGTGGCATCTACTCACCCATCCTCTGACTGAAGATCTCCAATGAAGTAGGGGAAAAGAAACAAACAAAAAACAACTACTAAACCAAAAATACAACTCTTTCCTGAGGCAACCAATTCTACTTCTGGACAGCTGTAAGTGTGAGAAAGTTTTTTCCTGACCCTGAGCTTAATTTGTCTCCTTTGTATTTCTTCTTTCATTTGTTAACTGTTTGTATTATTTTACTGTAATACCCATATGGTCAAAGTTGGGTCAGAATTAGTTTCATGGTACTACACACACACATACACACACACACACGTGTGTATATGTATAAATGTAGATGTGTACATATAGGTGTATGTACGTATATGAGCATATATGCACATGTCTGTGCATTGTGTCATCATATGTTATAACTTTTAAGGTAATAAGTAGCATTTCATAACACTTTAAGATTTTTACATGTGATCTCACTTCTTACAACAATCATATGATACATGTGCTGTTAGTTCCATATAATTGATAAGAGAGCTGAGACTGAGAGATTAAGCAACTTTCCATGGTCATACAGTTAATGTCTGAAGTAGATTTTGAACTTATTATCTTCCTGCTTTTAAGTTTAATTCTCTTTCCATTATATACCAGCTGGATGCCAAATGAAACGTTAATGAAACCCCACTGGATTGGGAGTCATAGAAGCTGAGTTCAAATTTAAGGTCTGTTACTTGGGTAAGTCAAACTTCTCACTGAACTGTTTTGCTGCAGGTAAAACTTATATTCCTCGTTAAACCTCTGACCATTTAGTCCTATCCTGGCTAACTGTAATGCACTAGTATCTCTCTTCTCCAACCCGGTCTTTCATACCAGCGCCTGAATAATGACTGTAAATCATTGTTATGATTAACGCACTCCTCGACTAGAATATTTTCAGTGCTTCCTGTTACTTGCTTCATGAGCAATGCTAGCATCCAAGGCTTTCTACAACAATCAGCTTTTCCAGCCTTATTCCATACTACTCCTTTCTGCTTACTTTAGATCAAATTGCACTACTTGACACTTTCCATTTTTCATCCATCTCCACACCCTTGTTTTTCCTCTTGTTATAGCCATTTCTCACACCGACCTTCCCATTTCTCTTTTAAAATATGAATTCAGGAAGGGGAGCAGCCAAGATGGTGGAGTAGAAAGACTCACATATGCTAGCTCCGAATCCACAGCCCATGGATCTCCTGTAAAAGAACTCCCAACAAATTCTGGAGAAGTGGAAGTCTCGCAGAAACAGAGTGAAGATTTCCGTTCCAGAGAGCCCTGAAAAACCGACCCCAAAGGTCAGTCAAGCACTGGACGGGAGCAAAGCCCAGCCCTTCCCTGGCCGCAGCAAAGAGAGGAGCAGATTGGGGCAGGCTTCAGGGATGGAATCTCCAGCAGCCATGAAGGTCCCTCTACACACAGATGCACAGGTCAGTGAGAGAGACTTCTGGGCTGGCCAAGAGGGGAGTAGGATGTCTCCATAACTCGGGACCCCTCGGGAGGCAGCAGAAGAGGCAGCAGGTGGCCAGAGGCTCCCACAGCAGGGAGGAGCTGTGCAGAAGCTCCATTATAGAAGGCCTCTGCATAAACTCCCTGAGGGAACTGAGCCTGGGAGGTGGCCCTGCCCCCACCTGAGAACCTGATTTAATCTTACCCTGAATAGCAGCCTGGGCAACTGTTGAAAGCCCTGAGGCTGGGGAGCAGTATTTGAATCTCAGACCCCAAATACTAGCTGGGTGGATCTAGGCGGGGGGAAGGGGGGTGAAGAGAAATCTCAGAAGTAAAGTAACTGGCTGGGAAAATGCCCAGAAAGGGAAAAAAAAAATAAGACCATAGAAGGTTACTTTCTTGGGGAGCAGATGATTCCCCCATTCCTTTCTGATGAAGAAGAACAATGCTTACCATTAGGGAAAGAAATAGGAGTCAAGGCCTCTGTATCCCAAACATCTGAAATAGATATTCAATGGGCTCAGGCCATGGAAGAGCTCAAAAACGATTTTGAAAATCAAGTTAGACAGGT
>CM053771.1:335031374-335097089 GCA_028658325.1 Potorous gilbertii
AGAGGGCAGATTGGTGATAGGGGAAATTAGAATGCTCAGTGTATTGAGGTGGGGGGAGGGGACAAATGGGGAGAAAATTTGGAACCCAAAATTTTGTGAAAATGAATGTAAAAAGTTAAATAAATAAATAAATGTATATTGAAATAAAAAAAATGAATTCAGGTGTCATTTCCTCCATGAAACTTTTTCCGATGCCTCCAGTTGAAAGGACTCTCCAATACTTCTCAAATTCCTCCTAGTACTTTGGACTTTTCCTTTACATTTACCATACTCTTCTTGTTATGATTAGAGTCTCCCTTCCCCCCTTCCCCCCCACCCCAAAGAATAGCTCCCTGAAGGCCGAGTACCCATTACTTCATATTTGTATGCCAAGAAGTTCATCTGGTAGCTTGCACATAGTTTAATCAGTTTGTTAAAATGAATTGTTTGTTGAATATTATTTTAATTAATTCCTTTTTCAGATGAAAACACTGAAACTCCTATCATTTGAGCTTCTAATCAGAGAGAAATTAGCTTAATTCACTTTCTGGCTGCCCTGCAGGGTCACAATAGTGTTCAACAGATTGTTTCTGTTCTCCTTATAGTTACAGAGCCAGTACACTGATGCTCTTGCCTGAATCAGTCAATTCATTTATTCTGTTTTTACTCATTTATTTCATTCTTATGATAATAGACTTTCTGAATTCATTCTTAAATCTAGAGAACTATGGTGCAAAGGAAAGTATAGTGACTTTGGGATCAGAGATCCTGGATGCAAATATTCCCTCAGATGCTTAATGTATTCGCTACTTTGGGAAAGTCATAGTCTACCTGGGCCTCAGTTTTCTCATCTGTAAAATAAGAGGTTTGGACTGGATGGTGTCTGAGGTCCTTTTCAACTCTAGATTCATGAACAGTAAATACTTGACTCTTTGGATAAAAACTTGAAAGTTTGCTAAGTCTTCTATAATCTATCTTTGTAGTGTTATGTTTACCTCATTAAATAGTCTTATAGTAGAAGGAAGAGATATCCTGCTCTCTTCCATTTCCTTCCTTTTCATTCTAAATCTATTAAGGTCACACACAATTTTAAAGGCTGCCTAAAGTTCTGTTGACTTAAGCACATGTGTTCCTACAATACCCAAAGCCAAAACTTCTCTGAGGTCTTTGCCTTCTTTAAATGATGATAAATGACAAGTCAGAGCTGCTTCTGCTGGCTTGAAGAATGGTTCTTGGCTAAATCTAGCTTTGCTCTCCATTAGAGTTACTCCTGTCACCAGCTGAGCTTTATACTCTCACTTAACATCATCCCACTGATGCCACTTGTCACAAATTACCATGGTACTCAAGAGATAAGGAAAATTATGGTGCATCTGTACCACCTCCCTTGCCTATCACATCTGCTCTGACTTCTTGTTACATATGTGCATTTCTCTGCATATCTCTCTCTCTCTCTGTATATATATATATATATATATATATATATATATATATATATATATATATATACATATATGTATATATATATATCTTTCATACACACAAATATATACATATATACACATATGCACATACATATAAGTTTATATAGTCAAATGCACATTATGTATGTGTTTGTTTTTGGCATGTGCCTGCACATTCAACATTGAATCTCAGTCAACTTTTGTAATTATATTTGAACAGCAGGATGTAATCAATCATTTCAATAGAGTACATCAGCCTATGATTCAGCACAGCCTTTCATCTCAAAATGCAGTAACTTTTCATCAAAGATCACAGGCAAATTGTTAGTAGTAGATCATACTTGTGATGATTATGACCTCGTTTCATGTATCCATTTGCACCATTCAATTACTCTTCTCCCTAGATTATTAAATCATTGAATGACTTTCTCAAGTGACAATGCCCAAATAAGATGAGTTGGCGTTGTCCCATGATCTATAGTATATGTCCTTACTTAGATAACTTATTTGATAGAAAGCAATGAAAGGGAAGGAAGACAATGAGCTCTAAGGAGCTACTTCCAAAATTTTCTTACCCTTTCCTTGCCCTTCATACCCTCCTAAAGACTTAGACTGTGTGTTGGGGGGAAGGGGGGCAGGACTAAATCTGACAAAATCCCATTAGGAATTTTAGTTAGAAAAGGTGATGAGAATTCTCAGAAAATAGCACTATTATATCTGTCAGATCAAGCCTAAAGTGAATAGGCTCCAGGGAAGTATGGATTGAGGGGAAGTCTACCTTGTCTCTCACAGCAAGAGCATACTCAATTATTCTCAGTGATAGTTCACAACGAGTAATCTGTTGGATGCTGCTAATTCATTAGTTGTCCTCCTGCACATTTTCTTTCATTTGCCATTTGTTACAAATGTCAATTCATCTAAAATTAAAAACAAACTACTCTGAATATTTCCAATGATATTTCTCCATTTGTAAAAATGTCTGCTTCTTCTGGGTTTTATATTTCATATATTTCCTTATAATGACACAGATACTTTAAATATAAAAAAATTAACCTTTTTTCTTAGTTTGCATTTTTATCATTTTGGATGAGGCTTGTATTAAACTTAGCAAAAGTCAATTTAACATTTATTTTTGTGTTTGTTTTTTGAGGCAATCAGGGTTAAGTAACTTACCCAGGGTCACACCACTAAGTGTCTGAACTGGATTTTAACTCAGGTCTTCCTGAGTTCCTATGTCACCTAGCTTCCCCCAATTTAATTTTTGAAATGTATAACAGTTCAACACATGGTGATATATGACTATAATCTCTGCTAACAGGAAGACCGAGTCTGATCGATCAATGTACTTCTAATCAACAGTGGTATAAGCTGATGAGTTATCCACACTAAGTCTAGCTTCATTATGATGAACGCCCGGAATGGGGTTAGTGCCCAAGTTGCCTGTGGACTGGAAAATTGGATTCAGTAAGAAGACAAGAAGTCCCAAATTCTCATGCTAATCAGTAGTGGTTTTGGGCCTGTGAGTTCCTGCTACACTTCCAGCATGGATGCTATGGGGATAGCCAAGGGAAGGGGATGGGAAGGGAGAAAAGGAAAGGGGAGGGGAATAAAGGGAGAGGAGAGGTATGAGACAAGAGGGTAAAAAGAGAGTTAGGATCCATGAATTCAAATCCTGTTCTGTCATTAACCACCAGTGTAAATCTGGGTAATTATTTCATCTAAGTCTGTCTTTCCTTATCGTATAACAAAGATCTATTTCGATACTAAGATTCCACAAAAGCCAGCAATGGGATATAACAATTAACCCTACTCAAAATGATTTGAAAATGTCTTTTTTCCTTAGCTCTAAAACTCTATGACTCAAGAGGCATTTAATGGGAAAAAAAACATGTTATATGGGAATGGGGTTTGGGGTTCAGAAAAGAAAAGTGAATTAAATAGAATTAACTATTGATTATCACTTTCCTAACTTTTCTCAAAAATATGGGTTATGATATACATCTTCATCCTTTCTTGCTTAGGAATGAAACAATCACTTCTTTTCATGTTTCATTCAGAAGCTGACAATCTACATGAAGATAGCTTATTGATTCTCTTCATATTCTTGTTCTACAAAATATTTTGGCCTTCTGAATAATTAGACTTTTATATATAGTGCTCTGTAAAAAGATTTCATAAAATGAAAAAAACAATATTTGAGGTCATTTGGGGCTTTTGAGAGCTTTAATCTGCCTTTCTCATTCAAATGTCTTTTCAAACACTATTAGCACTGAGTTCAATTAATCATCATTATACGAGTCTGTGAAAATGAAAAAAGACAATGTTCAGCAAAAGTGGAGTAAGTAGGTAATTATTTGATAAAATCAAATGGCTCTTACCCCCCCCACCAATATTTTCTTTCATAGAGGGTTTACATTTTACATGTTTGCATTTCATACATATTTTACTGTTTTCATTTATCCTTGAACTTAAAAGAGAATGGGACCTTTCATTTTACAATTTTGGGGTGACTGAGTGAAAAAACATGTAGAAAGGTAATCTGCCTCAAATTCACAGAGTTGTAAATGGCTAAACTTGAATTTCCTGAGATTAAATTTGATAAGAAGATATAGAAGTTAAAGAGTATAGAAAGAGGAAACTCCAAAGGTGAAATTCACCTATTTTGTAATGTTACTTAAGACAGAGCTGGCTTTCTCTGCATTTCCCATTTAAGTTCTTCCAAAGCAAGTGAAGTAGGATCAGTTCATCTGAAAAGCAAGGAAGGCAGGGTATGGTACCTGAAGCACAAAGATGTCAAAGGATTAAAAACAGAGAAAAGTACACATATACATCAATTTCCATGGCATACCTTAACTCTTATGACCCCAACGTTTTCAAAACCAACATGGAAGAAATTTGAATTGACTCACAGTCAGTGGAGACAGAGGGTATGAGAAAGTATCAGTCAAATATCTACTGACCACTTACATTAGATAAGAAAGGTTCCATTCATATACAAAAATATGTGTATTCTATTTTTTTAAGGACATGACAGTTTTTAAACTGCTGCCAAAGAAATAAGTATTTCTAAACCAAAAATCTGAGGAAAAAAGTCATTTATACCTCAAATAAAAGAGATGTTGGGATAAAAGAATTATAGAATTATAAGGAATCTCAGAGATTATTTATCAAACTTTTAACTAATCAAAGAATGAATGTCTTTGAAAATATTCCCAACAGGTAATTGATCATCTAGTCTCAGTCCAATGACCTGAAGTTATAAAGATCTTACCATTCCTGCTTCAGTTAATAACTTTTGAATAGTTTTAACTCTTAGGAAGATTTTCCTAATATTGAATTGAAATAAATATGGATCAACATAATTTCCATTCATTTACCCTAATTTTTGTCTTCTGGGATTAAGAAAAGTCCCTTAGTTATTTAAGGACAAACACATCCTTTAAGAGTTTCTTTTGTCTATGATAAACATCTCTAGCACTTTTGCTCAAGTCTTATGTCAGAAAGATCTTGAATGCCTGACACATAATAGGCACACAATACATATTTATTGAACTACTGAACTCTCACTATAATGATAATCTTCCTTTCCATTGGTAGTTCAAAAATTCTCTTCTCACCATCCCTAAGACTTTTTCTTAATGTTATGCAAGGTCATAATTAGTATAATAATATCAAGATGTTTAAATGTCTAATTCTACAAATCTTAATAGATATAATATTCATAAACAGAAGCTCTTGGGGGGGGGCTTCAGAATTTTAAAGAATGTAATATGGTCTTCAGACCAAAAACAAAAAAAACAATGGGAACCAACTGCTCTATCCTTGTCTGTTCTAGAATGTGGCATCTGGAATTCCAAACATTCTAGAGGGGTGGAGACCCTTGTAGCAGTAAGCACTCTAGCATACAGAGAAGGGTCTGCTGCATGGGTTCTTAGATCAGCTTTTCTAAAAGGAAAGCAATTTAATTAAACACATATACCAACAGAGAAAATACAAGCAGGACCAACAGACAGAGCTTCCAACTGTCTGACCATAAACAATACATACATCATTACCAGAATAAGAAACATTCACATTCAGGCTTTCAAAGCTGGTGGGTTTCTTTAAATGGCTACCTTGAGCCTCATCTGGCACAGGAACCTTCTTCCAAAAACTAAGCCCCAAAGCAAAATCCCACCTCAGAGTATACATACTCTTTTCAGAGCCAGAGGGCACAACGCTTTGAGACCTAGTGTTTCACAAGCAATCAGCAAAGGTATAGGGCCCCATATAAAATGAATCTCCCCAATCAAGCCTCCTTCAATAGCCCCACCTGAGGTCTATCAATGGGTGGGGAAGATTTTTAACTCCCATTACAACCCTGTATTTGTAGAAGAAATCCTTTCATTAAAGAGATTGGTCTGTGAAACTTGGATTCTGTCAAAGCTCTACACTTGAGGACCTAGAAGGCCACATGTTGCCTTGAGGCTGCAGGTTCCCCACCCTGGCTCTAGCCAATTCTTCTCAGATTTTCCAAGACCAGAAGCATATATTTATAATAGTTATCATGATTGTTGGTTCTCCTACCCAAGGAGGCCAAACTTCCTTTAGAAATATGTTTCCTTTCCTGTACTCTGAAACCTCACTAATTATTCCAAAGAATTAAGAAACGCATCTGTTTACGTAGCCCCCGAAGGACCAGTAAATTCAAAACTAGTCAAGGATCCAATTAATTCTATAAAGAAAGGGCAGCAACTTAAAAACAACAACACCAACAAAACTCAAATGATATGTGAATATAGCTGTTACTATATTAACAGCTACTCAAAGATGGAAGTCTCATAAGCCTATTCTGATTTGTCAGGAATAAATGCTCTAAATGTGTTTACTATATGCTAAGGGAGTTTTGTACCTATTTGCCATTCCATATATCCCAAAGTTTTCTTGGAAAGAAAGTGTTTTCTATCTATATCTAAGGAGGGAATTATTTGGACATATATGTGATTACACATGGCAGGAAGGAAGGAAGGAAAGAAGGAAGGAAGGAAGGAAGGAAGGAGGGAGGGAGGAAAGGAAGGAAGGAAGGAGGGAGGGAGGGAGGGAAGGAAGGAAATAAACATTTATCAGGCACCCATTATTGCTGGGCACTGTGCTAAGCACTTTACAAACATTGTCTTGTTGATACTCCCCAAAACCCTGGAAGGCAAGTGCTATTGTTATCTCTATTTTATAAGTAAGAAAATTAGGACCATATATAAGAAAATGAATTCAATAAGGATATTTGGGAAATCATAAGTGTAGATTTGAAAATTCAAATTTCACAACTACAAGATGAAGTAGATGTTGTTTGATATATGAAAAAATGACCAGTTTTATGAGCTGGCAGATCAATGTGTATCAATCTTTTAATGGGGGGGCAAGGGAGGGAGGAAGAAAGAAGCTAAGTAGGAATTTAACAGGTTGGAGAATTGAAGGAAAGCAACAAACCAAATGAAGTATTTAGAGGTACAGAAACAAGTGAAGTCACAGAGGACAGAGTGAAAGAGAGAGAGAGAGAAAGAGAGAGAGAGAGAGAGAAAGACAGAGGGAGAGAGAGAGACAGACAGCGTCAGAGACAGAGACTGAAACAGAGGGTGGGGGAAGTGGGGAAGGGAGGAGAAGAGGGGGAGAAAGAAGCTAAGTAGGAATTTAACAGATTGGGGAAATTGGAGGAAAGCAATAAACCACATAAAGTACTCAGAGGTAGAGAAACAAGTGAAGTCATAGAGTAAAGAAATCAAAATCAGAAAACCATAAAAAATGAAAATGACATAAATGAAAAGAAGCTTCAAAGACAACAGTTAGCAATGATCTCTTCTGTTTAGGGAGAAAAGATAGTGAAATATGAAATACGCTGCTCTTATTTGGCTAAAGAGGGGGAACAATCCAGGTATGAAAGGTCTCCTGTACTACTAGAATGGGTCACTTTGCTGGTTTTGCTTAACTGTTTTTCTTGGTTAAAAGGGAGATTTTAATGGATAGAGCAGCAAGTAGACTGATTACTATAGTAAAAAGATAATGCCATAAAGAATATTTAAATGAGCAAAAAAGAAAAAAGGAAAAGTCCATAGAAGGAAACCTAGAAGTTCCTTTGTCTAGGAGACAGGGAAAGGGAGAAGGGAAAAGTTTGGGTAATTCTCTTTCAGGCAAAGGTGGGGGAGGTAAAGAGAGAAAAAAAATGGGTGAGAGGAGTGAAGGTGGAGAAGGTGATATAGTTTAAAAGATGAGAAGAGGATAGTGAGAAAGCAATAGAGGGTGTCCTATACTCAGCTATTCTTTCTTCTTCCCAGTAGTCATTTTGGGTTGTAGGGGAGAGTAGGGTGACAGAATCCTGTGCACATACATAACTAAACTGATTAGATTATCTGCTAAAATCAACTCTTTGGATTTCCTCTGGGTATATCACCAACACAAAATTGAAGACAGATCATATATTTTTATTTAAAACTAGAAAAGATGTTACAAGCTAAAATTCCTCATTCTCCATAGAAACTTAAATCTAGAGTGGTTAAAGCCACCTGAGTACTAAGTGCCAGGGGACTTAAGAATGACAAGCAGATCGTTAATTTCAAGAAAAATGGCCTCAGAACTATGAACTCATTTGCCATGGCTATTTTTCAGAGTAGACACATAAATCCTAGAATTTATACATGTTGTTCTGTCGCTACTTACCCACAAGCTCTCAAAGAGTCAAAGGACATTGCACAGGTGTGTCAACATCTAGTTTTTTCTTCTCTGCTTTACCAGGTCCCTACAGAACAGACGTCACTAATATGAAGCAGCTGGCAAGTTTAGTAGACTATTGTGCTCTAATGAAAACCTAAAATTGGGTTCTTTGATGACTAGATATATCTGAGTGTTCATCAAGGATTGAGTAATCAATGCATGACTGTCTAATGGACTAATTAAAAGCATTCAATGGCCCTCAAGAAAATCTCATTGCATTTTCCTCTGATGGGGTGGTTTGAAATGACATGAGAAGAACAAATGGGCTTTGTGCAGGCTGAAATAAATCAATCAAGGCTTTGCCCTTGTGAGCAGCCTTTTGTCAGGCAACGGTTAACTTCAACAAGTCAGGTATTAATACACACTCAGCAGCTGCTGAGAAAAGTCTTCCCAGATGCTCTTTACTTTTAATTTAGAGTAAGATTTTCTGAGGGCTCATCTGCTTCCTTTGAAAACTTTATTGGTAAGAAGATCTTCAAAGCATGGCTTAGCTACTAAAAATGATAATAGACAGTAGAAATAATTATATATATATATATATATATATATATAATATTTGTAAAGCTCAAAGCACTATATAAAGGTTAAATATTATTACTACTTTTGTAATCTTTAGTTGACAAATTAAAAAAAAATATTGGAGGTGAAGAAGAGGATCACACAACTACTCTTAACATCCCAGGAGAATTGTGCTATCTGGCAGCTACAAGAATATCCTGTCTTCTTTCACTTGTGATTCTCTGTCCATACAATTTTCCCTTCCTGAAATCTATTAATTCATCTCTTTAAGGCACTATTCAGGTACCACCTTTTCCAAAAGACCTTTCTTTT
The DNA here is from genome assembly GCA_028658325.1 of Potorous gilbertii. Taxonomy (NCBI): domain Eukaryota; kingdom Metazoa; phylum Chordata; class Mammalia; order Diprotodontia; family Potoroidae; genus Potorous; species Potorous gilbertii. The sequence goes on from CM053771.1 coordinate 335,040,392, forward strand.
CAGATCTCCCCAAGCAGCCAATCAATTAATCCATTGGACTGTGAGATCCTTAAAATTATGGGTCTGCTTTTGCTTTTATTTGTGCCTGGCACAATGTAAATGCTTAAAATAAAGTATTGTTTAGAAACTATTGATTAACTAATCACCAAGCAAATGCTCTTTACAATCCAGGCACTATGTAAGGGGCTGGGAATATAAAACAAAATGTTCTCTACCTTCAAGGATGTTCCATATTATTGAAGGAGACCACATATAAATAAATAGATATTTAAATAAAAATAACATTTTTGTAGGGAGGGCACTAGGAGCTGGAAAGAGCCATTGTAAAAAGTTTCATATACAAAATATTGTTTGAACAGAATTTTAAAGAAAAGTAAGATGTTGGTGTGCGGTAGGAATACATTGGGATCATGAGTATGAGCTGGTGTAAGGACAAGAAGGACAGAGAATGATACCGTGTATAAAGGATAGGAAGGAAGATAGTTTGACTGACCTACAGAATGGAAGGAATGAGTAATGCATGACAAAGGTGGAAAGATAAGGTGGGACCAAATTGTGTAGAAGTGACTATTTAAACATAGCCATAATAGAGAATCATCGGAGCTTATAAAACTAGAGTGACATGATCAGACCTGATATTTAGGAAAGTTACATGACCAGATGTGTGGAGGATGGATGGGAAGAGCGGGAGGGGGACCAACTAGGTGAATATTGAAATAGTCTAAATAAAAGGTGATGTAAACTTAAATTAGTACAGTAATGTAAGTAGAGTGAAGACAGAAGCAAAAAACATTATTGATACAAAAATGACAAGATTTGGCAACTCATTAGATGATGGAGTGAGGAGTAAATGGATGGATAAATGAATAAATGAATGAATAAATATTTTATTAAATACTACTCCTACTCTGTGTCAGGCACTGTGTTAAGTGCTGGCCATACAAATACAAAAAGCAAGTCACTTCCTTTCCTCAAGAAGCTTACATTCAATTGGGGAAGACCACAAATACAATTTATCCCTCTCATATCATGACTTTCGCTATTGTGGTTTCTATACATCACCGTGAATCAGTATAAGAAATTGAATGAGAATTTTTTTGAGAGTTTTACTGAAGCCACAGATGACATGTGAATGCCAGAAGACAACACAAAAAAATTTTAGAGACACAGAAATACGTTATATACATATATCTGTGTATATGCACATATATACATATATGTATGTGTATTTATATACGAATATATACATATATGTATATATATGTGCAATATATATTTGTGTGTTCATATATAAACACACACGTATGTGTGTGTGTGTGTGTATATATATATAGAGAGAGATAGTATCATGTACTATCCACCCAAATTTTATAATAAGATACTATAAATACCCTGAAAAAGGAAAAAAGAAAAAAAAATCAGACTTCTCTGATATGAAGAGACAGCCAAAAAAATTTATGCAGATTTTCCAGATCATGCCACAACCTAACCCTTGTGATGTGGAAGGGATAACTGTATAGGGTATTGGTAGTCAAAAAGGAAAAGTGAGGAGCCAAATAAAGAAAAAGAGAGTACAAACCTGAATGACAAGAAGGATATTAGTACATAAAATCATAGAGTCAAAAGCTTTCAGAAAAGCAAAAATAAAAAATAAACAAATAAACTTTCCAAAGACAAGGAAAACTTAAAAAGGAGTCTTGCTATACTCACACAAAAACCTTTTATATAATTCCTATTGTACCTGGAAACAATGACTACTGTTCTGGAACATGGCCAGGCCAAGGTTTTGAGCCTAAGGCTGGTGTAGGGTACCAATTTAATGCATCACGGAAGATTCTACTAGGTCCCCCGTAATCTTATCAGTCTACTTTTCTATCACTTGTCACAGAGTCTAACACATAGAAGGTGCTATTTAATAAATGCTAGTTGAATGGTTTTCTAAACTTATTTTGAATCATTCCCTTATATAAAACCTCAATGTCTGTCAGTTTCATGTATTCTGCCCCCAAACATGACCAGTCTACCACTTTTTTGCCTTTGTTGCCTGTCATTCTACTCACCTGGTGAGATATCTCCCTTTAGTCTATCAGTCTTAATCCTATTCATTTTTCAAAGCTGAACTGGAATTCTACCTCTTGAAAGCGTCCTTGTCCATGACCTTTTCTACAGTAGTCCCTTCCTCCTCTGAACTACAAAGCCTATTTTCTTCCTAGCCTTTTAACGTTTCTAAAGATCAGAAATGGTTCCTTTTGAATGTACTTCTTTGAGTTCTACTTTCAATGACCAGACCTTGGTAATCAAAATGGTTAATCTACTTAATCTTGGCGGTTATTTTAACTGAAGTTCACTTATGATAATACATTGGTCTATTCAGTGTTTGGAAGCCAGCATAATGCTTTAATTAGGAAAATCTCTAAAAGTTAATTTTATTTCAACCCAATGGTACTTTTTTAAAATCTAGAGAGCCCACACCTTTTAATCTTATGCCAAAAAATTAGTTTGATTGAGAGAGAAAAATTTGGTTTTTGCATTAATTAATTCTTATAGTGTTTCCATTAACAAACTCCTAAACTTTAGAGAATAACATTTATTCTATTTTAGCTGTAGTTCAATATCTATGCAACTCTATTTGCATTTGTTAATGGAATCAATACAAAATTAAACATTTCATGAACCTGAGATAGTCAAGCTTCATTTTTTCATGGATTCAAACACATTTTCTCCAAATAATTAGCAATAAAAGGCCATATTTGAATTATATTTCATTTCTTGTCATCTAATAATTAGATTTATTTCAAGTATAACATGTTATATTTTCACTTCCAATACTTATATATCAGAAGAATGCTATGTTGGCTGCTGGCTTCACAAGGCTGATACATAGATGGTTGCAATCAGAAGAATATATGTTTCAAATTCTGACTTCAACAAGATATCTATCTACTTAATCTTGATTTAACTAAAGACAACTAATAGCAAGAATAGATTTGTTAGTATTAGTAGTTCATAAGGGTGGCTGTGTGACCCTATCCAGTCACTTACCTCTCTATTCTCTTATAGAAAAGGTACCAATTTCATTGATTAAAGAAGTTTCAGATCAGATCTCCATATAAATGAAGTCATGGGATTAACAAAACACAATGTTTAAACTGCTTAGTTCACATCAAGTAATTAGAATAATATGTCCAACATTTTAAAGCTCATTAAACTTCAGTATAGTGTGATTAAACCTCATATAACACATGGTGATTTGCAGAACCTCTGCTTAATGGTGAAGACTGATTACTCAGTATTCTATGCCCGCATGGAGTCATAGGGTTGGAGGGAAGGGATAAGGAGGGATAGGATGAAAAGAGAGATCCTGGTATTTTGACTTTCAACTTCAAGAAAGATGTTAAGCAGTTCCAGACTCTCTTTAGTCCCATGAAAAGAGAGAAAGATTATGAGAAGAAGGGATAGTAATGTGGAAGAGCTAGAAATATCACTTATGTCCCTATTCCCAGTTTACTACATTAGGGACTTCAGGGAATTTTCTCTTGGGTGAAATCTCAGACTCTCTTTTTGGGTTGAGGTGAAATATTTTGCTTCCAATAATCAAGTTATTCCTTTCTGAGTATTGTTGAATATATATTCTTTGGTGTATAATTCATATCATTTTGGTTTGCTATCTGTTTTGATAAATGAGTTATTTGTTAATTGCTATATGTGACCATTGTAGAACTGTCATCTAATGGAGAGGGAATCAAATCTTAGATATATAGTTTGCAGTACTCCATTCTTATTGAGAGTTAATAGTAAGAAGCACAGCTTGAACCTAAAAACAAAATTCCCCTAGAACAACAATATTTACAGGAGTAGATAGACATCATTCTAGTCTAGTACTCCCTTTCTTTGATTAGAGCAGAATGGCCAGACCCTGGCCCCAACCTCTTGCTTTCCCTCCTGACAAGAATCAAAATCACCCTTGGAGAATGTTGGGGTGAGATATATTGATTCTTTCCTCCCTGAGAGTCACATCCAGACAGACGTGTCAATACATATACCCTCCATGGACAAAACACAGCATTTTTTATATGTATCCTGCAAAAAAATAGTGTTAGGAGTATAAAAAAATATTCTTAAAGTCAGTGATTTTGAGATATGACAGAATAAGAAAAGAAAATTGAATTTGTAGCCAACACAATTTATTTCCACTAAAAATTTTAAATAGTGATATTGTGATATTGGTGGCTTGGTGGTATAAACCAAGGGCTATTTCATGGATCAACTATTGGGAGTATTTTCTACCCCAAATATAGAATATAAGCATGATCTTAGAAAAAAGAATCAGATATCTCTAAAAAAAGAAGGATAAAAAGAAACTTTGTCATCCATTCCCATGAAATGATAGCTTATTAGTAATAATCCTAGAGTCAAAATTTATATGCATCTATGTTCAGAAATCCTCCTTCATTCAGTTCATTGAAATGTCATGCCAAGGTTTCTATCTTCTTTCAACACTGCCTGTGTCCAAAGTGGTAAATTATCACAATTTTCCTTGATTTCTCAATATTTTCATTTTTCCTTTATATTTAACATAATATTTTCTTTCCAGTTCCATCTATAAATGCTTTTGGCATGAACTTCCTCAGTCAGATCTCATGCCAGGCTTTTTGCAGGCTGATTTCCCCCTCTACTATTTTTTTAACCATTTTATTGAGGCGACACTTTTAATGATATGTTATTTTCCTACTAATGTTTTACAAGTGACCTTTTATCTAAATTGATGTTGACTTTGGTTGTCATGATTCTCTAACCTGCAAGGAGATGAAATGATCATTGATTCTTATGAATTCTGGTCTGAGTTTCCCCGCTTGTTGAGACAATCAAATCACACTAGCTAAATTTCTCTAAGATATGATCAGAAGGCATAAGAAAATATATTAACTTGGTTTTATGAATTCTGTCAAGTACTTTGCAAGTTTTCTCTCATACTTCACTGTTTACAACAGATTTTGATATATAAACTTCAATTATCTTTATAGTGTTGTTTTTATGTTCATCATGAACACAGAATGCTTAGATGCTCAAACAAATATCCCATGAAATTATATTTTGGGGTTATTTTTATGACCTTTGAATATTTGATAAAAACCAACTATGCCAACACATTTCATCAAGGATAGCCTATGATTTGTCATTTCATTCAGTCACAGCTTCTTTGCTTTTTGATTTCATTTACTGTACTGATGTGGCTGAAATCCTCCAAGCACATTGTCTTAAAGATTACTGGTTAAGGGTTTCATATTCAGAGTATCAACTATTGCATTAATATTTGGAGGTGACTTAAAAAAAACCATGTAACTCAGCATCTTCTTACTAAACTTCCACCACTTGGTCACTTTGATTATGTGAGCAGGGGCTGCCATTTTGTATTTTACTTTTTTCATGGATCCAGTTAAGTTGTTTGTCAGTTATATCTGACTGTGTGACCCCAGTGGAGCTTTCCTTGGTAATGATACTGGAATGGTTCTTTGCCGTTTTCTTCTCCAGCTCATTTTACAGATGAGGAAAGTGAGAAAAATAGGGTTAAGTGACTTACCCAGGGTCATATAGCTATCTATAGTATCTGAGGCCAGATTTGAAGTCATGAAGAGGAGTCTTCCTGGCTCCAAGCCCAGCACTCTATCTGCTACACAACTTAGCTGCCCCCATTTTATGAATGAGTATGGCAAAAAAAATCATTATCTAATATCCAAACTATTACTGAAAAATCTTTCCATATCTAGTTAATCTGATAGCTTCTACAGTAGGTACAATCTGTTGGGGCTTTCATCATATTGGAACAATTTTTGAGAATCTAATGTATCTTTCAAATGATAATGAGACACATAAGAAAACAAAATAAAAACAATGGTTTGACCTGAACAAAAGAAATTCGTGATGGCCAATAGTCTTTCTATTGCACTAGTAGTTTATTTTTTTATTTTTTGCCTTTATAAAAAGATTAATGAATTTATAGTCACCACCATACAAATTATTAATAGTTCTCCAAATATTCAGTGGAAGTAAATTCTGATTCTGATTCACCACCTAGACTCTATGCTTTTTTGAGGGCAGAGACTGTCTTATCCAACCTTATTTTTAAAAATCACTAAAATGCCTAGCATGTTGCTAGACTCACGTTGAAATCATTCCCTGTTGCTTGATTGGTTAAGATGACAAAAAGAAAGTGAGTTAAGGTAAGTGGGAAAAAGTTCCTGATTGGTGATTTTATGTCACTGTCTTTTGTTGTTGAGTGATGCTTAATTCTTCATGACCCCATGTGCAATAGAACATCAGTGTTGTCCTTGGGGTTTTCCTGGCAAAGATAGTGGAGTGATTAGCTATTTCTTTTTCCAATAGATTTAGGTAAATGGAGGTTAAGTGACTTCACCAGGGTCTTGCAGCTACTAGGTTATTGAGACGAGATTTAAACTCAGATCTTCCTGATAGTAGACTCAGCGCTCAGTGCTCTATCTGCCTTTATATAATCCTATGTATGTCATTTAGGTAATGATCTTGCCTAGAAAATTGAGGGATTCAAAAAAACCTATATAACTATATATTACTTTTCTGTCATTTTAGTCAGACCAACTCTTTGTGGCCCCATTTGGGGTTTTCTTGGCAACAATATTTGCATTTCCTTCTTCTAGCAAGTATAAAGGATTTTAATTTGAAATTAAATCTAATATTTAAATATTTGCTTCACCTATTTCTGGAATGTTGACAAGAGAATTACCATTCAGATGTAATCCCAAATTCCAAAATGTGTAGCTATTAAATATGTGATTCTAGTGAAATGAGCTTCAAATGAAATTAAAATGACAAATTAATCTGGCTCGGAAGCATTATGAGAGCAAATTCTCTGGTGGTTCAATTGATTAAATTCCCTGAAATTCAGAAGTATGTATGACTTTTGCTTTCTAATATTAACTAAAAAATAATTTGAGATTGCAAAGTGTGGTTTCTGTAAGTTCACTACCTTGTATCTTTGGTGAACTTCCTTGTTTTGCTGCCTTTCTAGAAAGAGGATTTATATAGAGTAGCTCCATAGTCATTTATAGCATAACTTACTCTGAATATTGTTTTGGTAACATTTATTTTTTCTTTTTGCTTCAGTTTGTAACTGCCCTTACTATAGTTTTTTTCTTTCTTTCTACTAATATGGACCTCATTATCTTTTGTATAGTAGATTTCCATACATTGCATGCATTGATTGCTAGGTTAATCTCTGAACTTTTACTGTCTTCACTTTGAAGCAATCATAACTCAAACTTGTATGATGGATAACAATCCCATGTGATACATGGAGCAAATGTTAACATCATTCCTTTTACCAGATAGTAAATTGAGCTTCTATGTGACTAAGACACTTGCTTGAGATCCTACAGATAGAAAGCACTGAATCTGAGATACAAACTTCAATGTGTCAATACAATTACTATGTTCTTTCTACAATGGCATGCTGCCTCTCTTTTCTATGTCTTTTTTTTCTTTTTCTGATTACTGGTAACATAAAAATAAATGTTGTCACACTCCCACCAACCCTTTAATTTTGTCCCTTATGCATTTGTTTACTCAATTTGTATGCTATTATCCTACATCTACATCTGTAGAATTATACATACTTTAACTAGTTGGTATGTTATATTCTTTTTCCTCTCCAACTATCATGTAAGTGGCTTAAAAAGATTCGGGTCATCTCAATTTATTTGTTATTGTATGATACTGTTGGAGATTTGGACCTGGAAGCAATCTTATAATCCAAATCTACATTTTTACAGGTGATAAAACAGGAAATTAAGTGAATTGTCCAAGATTATACAGACCCTGTGACTCCAAAGTCAAGAAACTTCCTCCCCAGATTATTCTGCACACAGTAGATGCTCAGTAGATTCTTATTAATTGACTTTCCACTTTCATAAGGTCTCTTAACCAAGATTAGAGATGTGTGTAGGGCACCCTAAGGTGGCCATTTTCTAGACTCATCTAAAAGGAGGCAGCATGGTACATTAAAGTGCATATTTGCTCAGAAATGGGAGAATCTTAATTCAAAGCATTCCCATGGGACATTGAGTAAGACATTCAACTTCTCTGGGACTCAGTTTTCTCTGATGTAAAATGAAGTTATTAGACATTTTGGACTCGGTGGTCTTTTCTTGACCTATAAAATTCAACTGAAGTCCAATGGTAGTAAGATTTACTATTTTGCTATAATTAAAGTATAGAACCTCTATATCCAATGAGTCTGAATGTTATCAGAATGCCTGCAGACATATTGGGTTAAACAGCCACCTACTTGATGGTATAATCTAATTTTTGTTTACTGTTAGGTGCTACAATAGATAAACTATTGGTTGTAGCATCAGGAAGACTCCTCTTCCTAAGTTCAAATCTAGCTTCAGACATTTACTTACTGTGTGACCCTGGGCAAGTCACTTTATCTGGAGCTGAAGAATGAAATGATAAGCCATTCCAGTATCTTTACCAAGAAAACTCCAAATGTGGTACTGAAGAGTCAGACATGTCTGAAAAGTGATTGGAATTGGCATTACTATATTTCAAGTATGCTATCTATATATCTAATGAATGAATGTTTTCAGAGTGCCTGAAGAGGTATTAAGTTGAATAGCTGCCTACTCAATAGCATAATCTAATTTTTGCTTACTTCTCTTTTTTGTCCTCCCCAAGCAAACCACACACACACACACACACACACACACACACACACACAAGTACACACACATGCACACACACAAACTAAGACAACAAACAAACAAACAAACAAACCAAGAAACACTGGAATATTTTCAGCCTTCACCTATTAAAAATAAATTTTGGTGATTTAATATTTTAGGAAACTGATCTTTTCTCTACTTTGTTTTGGGTAAATGTTAATAACACTAAACAATAGAAGAGATTTCTCCATAGAAGTAGACTGCAGAATTACCTATTTTTACTTTTCCTTAGTGCATTTTAATTGAAGGTAATACCCCCACTTGAAATCAAGAGTTTATTATTCTTTTGTCTAATCATTAGGAGAAAGCATTTTCTTTCCCATAGCAGCTCTCTTATCACGGCTAGAAGAATTGTTGTTTTGTGCCTAAAGTATATCATAGATGTTAAAGCATAGAGTTGTGTTAGCCTGTGATAATGTCACAGAATATAATATTCTCCAAACTACAGATCAACCAAAATTTCTAGTCCCTCTCGTCATTCCTTTTTCTTTCTTGTATTTCTGGGACTTCATTTTAAAAAATAGTGAATCTGGGACAAAATAGGGGATTTATACATAAAAATAGGAATAAAGAAATAAATAAATTAAAGGACTAACCCTTAAGGGAAGCAACCATCATATTATTGTTTTAAAATGTCCTGAAAAAAGACAACTTGATCTATACTGGTGTTTTCAAGTCAGAGATCATAGATATGAAACCAAAAGCCACCTCAGAAGTTGTTCAGGGTTACAAATCCCTCATTTTACAAAAGTGGGAACTGAAGTCTAAAGGGATTAAAAAGACCTATCCAAAGTCCAATAGGTAATAAGTGATAGAGACAGGACTCATTCTCAGGTTCTGAAATTGTAGATTTGCCATTCTTAATTGAGGTGGCATGAAGTCATGGGTTGAGGGCTGGTATCAGTCAAAAGACCTGAGTAGGAGTCTTACCTTTGACAAATTCTAGCTATGTGACCCTGGACAAATCATTTAACCTGTTAGTGCTCTTATGTAACTGTTTTAAGATGTAAGTTTCAGAAAAAGTGCTAATCTGAATTGATAGATGACATTTTTCTCATAGTCTCTCCTGCTTTATACCCTCAGATATGTAGTCCATTGTTCCCCCCCAAAAAAAGTAGCAGAAAACTCCAGCCTATATTTATTATTTATCCTTGCCTTTCAAATGGAGACGTGAAGTAGGCTGTCTATCTGTTTTAACACAGTAGAAAATTTGAAGTCTACAAGAAGGCAGCCATTTACATGAAGCATTCTTGAGAGAAACCATTAACAGTAAAGTAAGTAAATTGGATTTCTAACGTGGTTTCTCAACCAAACTAATCTGACTTTTTAAAAATCCCAGACTATATTCTTTCCATTCTCACTATAAACTTCTTACTTTGTATAATTAAAAATGACAATTAAAATGCCGTGGTTGATCAACCCACAAAGCATTAAACCTTACTGAATAATCTATGAAGGCACCAAAATTATTATTTGACTCAGAAGCACATGGGGATCAGCAAATATATTGATACTCAAGTAAAATTATGAAAAGAAAGTGAATTATTTTTGAACTGTCATAGAAATTTAATTGCTATTGCAATGTGTTGGTTAGAATAATTTTATGACCTGATATAATATTTGATTAAATAAGATAATTTTCAATTAATTCTAATTTTATAATATAGTGTAAAACAGAATGGAGAAGGGTTCTATGTTAGGATTCTTTATGAAGTGGACATTTCTGATAACGTATTGCTACATAAAAATAATTAAAACTTTATTAGACCTTTCACCTTAGGGAAAGAAATGTGCTAAGAGGTGACATGTGAATAGATTCAGTCCTTCTGCTCCATTCACCTAGGAATGATGATAACCTCATGGAAAAACATCTAGTCAGATTTTGCTGAGAAGAGAAATTATGGAGGAAAGGGGAAAAAAATGTAGAAAGTGGTAATTCAAACTTCCAAAGATTTCAGCTCAGAGGTAATTATCTTCTAATGACGGGCTAAGGCTGAACTCACTAAAGTCTGATTTCCTACAATATGACATAGTAGGTTCAGCTCTTGACAGAAAAAAGCTTTTGATGACAATATTTCATGTAAAGCATCCATTATTTCAATTCTTTCATGCAAAATAACAGTGCAGATAAATATAACCTGGGAGGCCATTAATCATTTGCCATTTTCTATAACATTCCTACAAATTGTGCCCAAGTGTCTAAGGGCTGATAAATTAAAATAGTTAAGGGCCTATGGAGAGATTAATGGTTTTTTGGACCCCCTGATGGGGTCTCCAACTGCCTTCTCTCAGTCACTAAATCTGAATGAAGAATCCTTGCACACACAACATACACAGCTAAAAGTCACAAATATAGGTGACCTGGTAGTTCAGGTATAATTATTTGTGCTATAAAGTCACTGAACTAGAAGGGTCCTTTTGACATTTTCCTCCCTTCAGGTTCTTCTACATTTCTTATGTTCAGAGATTTTGGAGTAGCAGTGCTTCTGATTATGGAATTCAGGGGCAATATCTACATTCACCATTGTTCCAGTGAAACAAAAGGCAATTGTGCAGTCTGTGAGGGGCAGCTAAGTTTGCAGAGGATAGAGCAATGGGCCTGGAGCCAAGAAGACTCATCTTGCTGAATTCAAAACTGATTCTGGGCACTTACTGGCTGGGTGACCCTGGGCAAATCACTTAACCTTGTTTGCCTCAGTTTCCTCATCTATAAATTGACCTAGAGAAGGAACTGGTCAACCACTCCAGTATCTTTGCCAAGAAAACCCCAAATGGGGTTACAAAGACTTGGACACGACCGAAATATGATTGAACAACACAGTCTAATACCAACTGCTTCTGCAGACTCAGCTTACAATAATTCAGATACCAGAGATGCTGCATTCCTCAACATGCCAAAAACATGTTTTGCTCTTACTTGCTACTTTCTCTTTTTTTGCCACTCTTCAATATTCTTCAAATGTTCTTACTCACTTATATCTGCTTGTGAAATCAATTCTACCAATCCTTTAATACCTAACTTAAATTCCACTTTTTCCATGAAGACTTCCAGTATCCTCAAAGACAGACACTGGCCCTTCCATCTCAGAACTGCTTTTTTACTGAATTGCTATATTTTTATTGTACTTATATAGAGAGAAAGTGGAGTGGAGGAAAGAGAAAGCTAGTCAGGAAGCTAGCTTTAGAACTCCTAGTAATATTGAGGGTTTTCATCCTCCTTCTAATATGTACTGGCTATATGGACAACTCACTTAACCTGTCAATATCCCAAACAACTGTCTAAGACTTTAAGTTACAGGAAAGGTACCAACCTGTATTGGTAGACAGTTTCCTCATCTGACAGTTCAGGACACTGATGAAATCACAAATTCCTATCGGAATCATTTGCATGAGAAACAATATGGAAACTTGACTCTCATCCTAGAAAACCTAGATTCAAATTCTGGTTTTGACTCTTATTAGTTATGTGATGCTGAGCAAGGAACTTAACTACCTGGACAAAAGGCAATACTCTAGAACTGTAGAGTAACTGCAGAGGTCGTGTCCATCTATATTAGTGGTAGGCAGTTCTTCATTGAGAGCTTTTTATATTGAACAAGTTATGTGCTGGTCAAAAACTCATCAGCATAATGGTTGTTTCATAGAACCACAGATTTGATGATGGCAGTGTCCTTAGAGATGAAGTCCTACTCTTTCATTTTATTAATGAGGAAAATGATCCTTTTTAATGTTTAATAACTCATTAAGGGTTGGATGGTTAGTAAAGGAGATGACATTTGAACCTTAGAGATCTTCTTGCTTCCAAATCTAATGCCCTACTTAAAAGTGCTTGTTGAACTACACTTTTGTCATTTTCTATTTCACTAGAAGATTGCTTCTTTAGGAAAAGAGTTCAGTCTTATTTATCTTTCCATTCCTATTAGCACCTGAAGCAGTGCTTTCCATTACAGGATTTAAATAACTGGTTTTGAATGAGAAATGCTAGATATTTCTTTCATCTATTAAGAATGTTAACATTTACCAAGTACCATTGAGTCATAATTTGAGTGAGTCTAGGGAGTCACAACATTGACAGAATCATAGATGTCTGACATATTGATGGATTTATGAAATGGAGAAATGGAGAAGTACAGCTCATGAATATGATCCTGAGAAGTCACCCATTGAGTCTGTAAGAGGATTCAGTCTTTATCTGTTTGGTATTACATTCTGTAATTCAAAAAGAATTATGTAAATAGCAGACAATATCCCTGAATACTTCCTTCTCTTCACTGGAATGTAAATTAAGCAGAGGAGAAGGTGATTTTTGCTCCAACAAAACCCACAATAATTACTATAAAACTCTAGGCATTTTTCTCTACTTTAGTGTTCCAGTAGATATATGACAGCTTACTTCCTTAATAATAGCAGTGTGTTCTTTGTTTTTTTCAATGCATAGTCATTGCACCAAAGTGCCTTCTTTTGTTTTCCTTATCTCTAAAGTGAGAGATTTGAAGGAGTTGACTTCTAATACCCCTTCCAGGTCTGAGATTCTACTAAGTGCAAAAGCAATGGTAATCAGGAGATAGGGGATACAAGAATACTCTACTAAATTAGAAATAGTCACCCTCAGGAAGCTTACATTCTAAGAAGGTAGATAACTGATAACTTGTATACACACACACACACACACACACACAGATTAATGAAAGTTTGAATTTGATGAATATTATAAGAGATGGATAGTCAGAACCAAAGATTGTTCTGTGAGAGAAAAGGACTATATCAGAGATGCATGGAATCTGGGTCTAAAAAGGTATGTTGTGGGCAAATAGTCAGAACAAAACTAAACAGGAGACAAAATAAGACAGTTCAAGCATTCAGCATCAAGGAAACCTGGTATGGACAACACAAGTATATCCTAAATATGCAAGCAAAACAAATAGAATCCGATTGGCAGCATGGAAGCAAAAAAAGAGACCTAGCCATGAGAATGAGAATTCGGGAGAACTTCAGCTCCTAAATAGCACATTTTAGGAAGGTTCCTTAGAAAACTGGGGCATCTCCAATGAAAAACAACAAGGATGTTCAAAAAATTGGAAATAATTTCAAATAAAACTTGCTGAAGGAGCAGTATGTTTCCTTTAGAAAATTCTTGTGGGGAGGGGGGAGTACTGTAGAGGATAGGGAGATAGTGATGTAGTACTTGTCTTCAAATATTTGAAGGACTATCATGTAGAAGAGGGTCTGAAGTTATATGAGTTACAGAAAGGCAAATTTCACCCCAGCACAAGAAACTTCTTAATAATTGTAGCTGTCTATAAGTGAGATAGGCTTACTTGTGAGATGGTCAGTTCACTTTCATAAGAGGTTTCCTTGGAGAGGCTGGATGACCACTTCACTTGCCAAAGATATTACAGAAATGAGTTATGCTTCAATTCTGCCTTAGATCAGATGACCTCTCTTCTGTTAGCTTCTAGGATACTAGGAATGGTTTTGCAGGACCCTATCCAAAGAAGAACTACAGAAATCAATCACTCAATCCATTGATCAATCAAAAAAAAAAACCATTTAGTAAGGACTTATTCTGTGCTAGATGGTAAGGATACAAATAGAAGGAATCAAGCAATTTGTATGCACAAGGAGCTTATGTTCCAGAGAATCAAGATAGGACCTCAGGAGAACAAATCAAGGATCCATTTATTAAAACTATGGGGTAAAAGCTTGTTAACAAAGACTAAAGTGAAGCAAAATTCTGTAAGTTAGTGTACCAGGTCAGGACAAATAAGCAGAATGCTTGACCTAATGACCATCTGCTAAAGCCATGGATCCACACAACCCCATATTTCCCCTTCTGAGGAGTTAACTTGGTCCCAGAATTTTGAAGACCTAAATTTTCAGGTAGATGTTAGGTCATCTAGGTGACTAAGCAAGAGGGATTTAATATCATGGATATAGATGTGTCACTTTAGATATGATATACTATAATTAGGAGAAATTGCTTCTATCTGGGGGCTGTCAAGGAAAGTTTCATGCACAAAGTAGCATTAGAACTGGACTTTGAATGATGAAAGAAGAATTTAATTAAATGAAGATGAGAAATAAGGCAAGTTAGAAAGAAATAGCAGCATGAGTGAAAGCAAAGGGTCAGGGAAAAATGGGACAGGTAAAGGGAAGGCCACCTGTGATTGGCCTTTTAGTTTTGGGGTGTTTGATAACTTTTGAAATCCCTTCTAGTTCTAAATCTAAATCAGGGCAAGTCTAAGGGAGAAAAAAATATTCTTGTTCATTGAAATAATAATTGAAAAAAATTAAGAATCTATGTAACTCTGCTCAGTACAATTTCTGAAACTGTGCTTTCAATATTATACATTTACACATAATCAGAAAAGAAAATACTATTAAAACATTAAATAGGATTGTTTTAGATATAAAAATAATAACTGCCAAATATAAAACTAATGAACATAATTAGATCTGAAATTTTAGTATCTCAAAATGGAAACAAGCCAGCTTCTCTGAATGTAAAGCAGGCATTGTACTGCCACTCCTTAATGCAATTAGTTTCCTATTCATAGAAAAACTAAGGGGAAGAATCTATTAGAATTTTAATGTGAGCAAAGGGGAAAATGTTAGCAAAAAATGAAACCTTTAATTTACAGAGATGGTAAAACAAATGAAGTCATAATTTTGTAGCATTTCTTTAGTAAATTTCTAGATAAGTTATTTATTATAGTAGTGGACTACTCATAAGGTTTTTGAAAGAATTACTATAAAGTAACCAAAAATTTGTGAAATATCCATATAGTCAAGAAGAAAATTTATTATTTTGGTAACTTGTTTGATGGGGTGGTGGGGGAAATGAAGACTCCCTTGTGGTATATACAAATCTAGCACTATAATTCATAAATATTAAAATTTGTATTCTCTACTGGGGAATATAAACTAGAATTTATATATATATATATATATATATATATATATATATATACACATATACATATATATGTATAAATTAGCATTTGAGCTACAGCATTTTTTAACACAGAAACACAGATTTGTGTTTCTCAATAAAATGAAATAGTTAAAAAACAATTGAACAAAGGCTGTTCAAGCATGCTTTCAGGAAAAGAGAAAGAGAAATCTTAATTATTGCTTCCCTAAAAGTTTTCCAGTATACTCTTGACTCCCCTTAATTTGAGGTCTTTGAAATCAAGCTCATCCTTTTGAAGTGGATAAGAACTGGAAGTTGAAGGGTTGCCCATCAGTTGGGGTATGGCTAAACAAGTTGTGGTACATGATTATGATTGAGTATTGTTGTATGGTAAGAAATGACAAGCAGGATGATTTCAGCAAAACCTGGAAAGACTTACATGAACTGATGCAAAGTGAAATGAACAGACTCAGGAAAATACTATACACAGTATCAGAAACATTGTTTGATGAAGAACTGTGAATGATTTAGCTTTTCTCAGCAATACAATGATCCAAGACAATCCCAAATGACTAATGATGAAGCATACCATTTATCTCCAGAGAAAGAACTCACATTGATTGCATAGACTCAAGCATGCTGTTTTTCCCTTTCAATTTTTTGTTTTATTTGAGTCATCTTGTACAAAATGAATAATTGGAAATGTTTTACATAATTGCACATGATTGCTTATCATCTCAGGGAAGGGGAGGGGAGGGAGGGATAGAATTTGGAACTCAAAACGTAAATAATATTAAAAATTGTTTTAATATGTAATTGGTGAAAAATTAAATATATTTAATCATAAAAAATAAAGTCTCCTGAAAGATCACTTATTGGATCAGTAGTGTTATTACATTGAGCTATCCTATCCATTTGAGGAACTGGGCTCACATCTGTAAATGATGCTTAGACTGTTTCTTATTGTAATACACCTCCTCCTCCTCCTCCTACTACTATCACTGCCACCACCACCACCAATACTACTACTACTACTACTAGTACTACTACTAGTACTAGTACTACTACTACTACTAGTACTATTACTAGTACTAGTACTACTACTACTTATCCTTCTACTTCCACTACTTCTATTACTACTAGCACTACTATTAAATGATGATGAAAATGGTGCTGGCCCTGATAATAACAAGTGGCATTTTAAGGTATGCTTTCTCATTTGATGCTCACCACATGCCCCATCTTATGATGAGGAAACAGACACATACAGAGGTTAAATGACTCGTCAAAATCATAGTTAATAAGTGTCTGAGGCTAAAGTTGACTTCAGATCTTCTTGATGCCTGATCCACTGTTCTCTCCTCTGTACCACTTAACTGCCTCTAGGTAAAAAGGCTACTCATGATCCTAGGAGTAATAAGAGAACATAAAGAACCTCAACAGTTTCTTTTATTATTCTAGAAAAATAGTTTCAGTTTATATACTTTCTCATGATGGGATACATTGGCCTTCCTCACTGCATTTCAGTTTTTGCTGTAGAGTGAAAATATCTTGTTTCTTTAAAACTTCACCCTAACTAATCATCATTAAACTATGGCAGGCAGCATTTCTTTTAGGTCACCAACTTTTTTTTTTTTAATTTTTCATACTGAACTTTAAAAAGCATCTGGACTAAAAAAGGTCAAAAAGCAAGCTTGGACAAGTATAAACACTGGTTTCCTTTAGCCAGCAGCCAGCAGAGCAAAAGTAACAGATTAGTTTCCCTTCTTCTCTCTTACTTCTTTTCATTGCACAGAAATCAAAAAGAAAGTGATCATTCCACAATTCAGTTGAGGATTAGACGCTTTTATATAAATCAATTCAACATATAGAGGAAAATTCACAAGAATATAGCCAGGCAGTTTTCTCTTTTACCTCCACTTCTGCCTCCTAGTTTAATCTCTCCAACATGCCTGTCAACTGCTGGTAGTGGTAAGACTACCCTTATCTCCACTGCTATCATCACCATCACTTACCACCACCACCTTCTTCTCCTCCCTATCTATCATACCAGAGAGGTAGAGTGTATTAAACAGTACATTGGACAGAGTTCTGGACTTGGAAGAATGAAGTTTAAATATAGTCTCAAACACAAGGTAGCTATGTAAACCTTAAGTAAATCTCTTAATCTCTTCCTCAGTTTATTCCATTGTCTTCCTTGTTCAATTCATCTATTTCCATAAGAGAGAAATAGAGACAGACAGTTTTCCCCATGGGATTCTTTTGTTTACTCCTCTTCACCATGAGGTAAGTAGATCACCAAAAGAAAAACTCTTTGTGCTCTGACTTAGGATGTAGGATCTTTCTATTATCTGTCATCACATCATTCCTCAAGCAGGATGCCCAGTCTCCCCACATGGGATGGAAAGAAGCAGAGAAAATTGCACATATTCTGGGAACTGGACTCCCATTGGCCAATATTCCAGATTGGTACATATAATTAAAAGTTTTTTTGAACATAGGTTTGCTTAAAATGGCCACCGAAGTCTCTTGCAGTTCTAAAACTCTATGATTTGTACAGTTACAGCAAAAATAATTATTCAACTTTTGGTACTTATTTTTAGATTATAATGCTTTGTAAAAATATTGATTTTCATCTAAGCAAAATTAGGTAAGGAAAGTAAATTTCACCAAGATTATACCATTAGTCAATGGGAGAAATAATTAGCTTAAAATGGCTTACTTCCTATCTCTTGAGTAGACACAATTTCCATCTTTTTCTCTTATTGCACAATCAATAATTCATTTAGTAAGTATTTACTGACTGCATATAATGAGCCGTACTGAGTTTCTGCCTCCTTTCTAACCCTGATTAAGTGATACTTATTTAGCTACCATAATGAATGAACTATTAAAGTAATTTTGTTGCCTCTGTCTAGTTGATTTTAAAAAGTATTACATAGAAACATTTTTTATATGTAGCAACTTCCAAAGGGTTATGTTCTATGAACTCAGTTTCAGTCATGAACTAAGCAGAAAGAGGAAATTTTTGGTAGAAGAAAGAGTGGAAAACAAGACAGTAATGGTTCAAACTAGTTATGGGTTCCTAACCAACAAATTAAACTTTTAGTAGAACTCGGAAACAGTTGATAACTCTAATTCAGTAAAACTTTCTATAAAATAGTTTCAAAACATTAGCACTAGGTGATTTGCATTTCACATTCACTGTACAACCAAATGACTATTATTACATTAAAGACATGGTAATTTATCCAAACACAATTAGCTGGAAAATCATGCATATAAATTAGTCTGGTATTAAAAGATCCTAGATTCCTGCTGAGTGGGATGTGTGTGTATGTGTGTGTGTGTGTGTGTGTGTGTGTGTGTGTATGAGCATGGGTACAGACACACACATAGAGAGGTGGAGACAGAGAGATGTCGAGATATATAATTTTAAAATCATTTTAAAAAATATATTGATCAAAATTATGTGCATATGCACACACACACATATACATATATGCATACATGTGTATGTATAATAGCATGTATATATTCATGTATATATGTATTTCAACAATAAAAACTTTTTCAAGAAACATTCAACTGTAATTATTTCTAACTAGCAAATATTTTCTTCTGAAGATAATTAAGACAACAGAAATCCTAATTTGAAACTCACATAAACTATTATTTTAAATGTTTTGATATTTATTTTTAATAATCTAGTCCTAAATCATTAATATATTATTACTTAGGAGAAATCAAGTTTTACTTGTTATTTTCTCATTATAACAGAGATTTTAAAAAATCTCTTTCTTGATTTAATGAAAAAGTGAGTGAGAATACACATACACATATATATATATACATGCATATATATGTGTATATATGTATATCTATATTTCTGTATATATTTGGAAAGATTGAGAGAGAGAATAGAAAATGACTATGTGAAACCACAAATCATCACTGTGTCCAACCTCCTTCTATTTCTAGAATATCTGAAATATGCATCAGCAAAATGTATATATTGAAAATAATAACATAACTCCACAAAACTCACAAATTCAAATATTGATTTCATTTTAAAAGTTCAAGTTTCCAAGTTCAAAAGGATAGAGAAGACTGGGGCGAGGATGTTAAATGGTCAAACTTCTATAATGATTTATAACACAATATTCCTATTACCCTCAGAAGCATCATCATACTCATTCCTCATTCAATTCATCTAAGTCCATAAGAAAGAAACGGAAACAGACAGTTGCCCCCATGGGATTCTTTTGTTTACTCCTCTTCACCATGGGGTAAATAGATCACAAAAAGAAAAAAAACTCTTTGTGCTCTGAATTAGATGTAGGATATTTCTATTATCTGTCATCACATCATTCCTCAAGCAGGATGCCCAGTCTCCCCACATGGGATGGAAAGAAGCAGAGAAAATTGCACATGTTCTGGGAACTGGACTCCCATTGGCCAATGTTCCAGATTTGTACATATAATTAAAAGAATTTTTTGAACATAGGTTTGCTTAAAATGGCCACTGAAGTCTCTTGCAGTTCTCAAGTTGTATGATTTGTACAGTGACAGCAAAAATAATTATTCAAGAATAGAAAAGAAAGTAGAAAGAGCAGCACATTCAGAGTTGTAAGTCTTTGGATAAAATCTTGCCATAGCCATGTATTTGTTACCTTTGGGATCTTAGGCAAAATCTTCCAAAACATTTCATCATGAGTAAAATAGAATGGTTAGAATAAATGTCCTACTTGAGATTAAAATCTATGACCCTTTGTTTCTAAAAGTGATTTGGGGGCAATTTTTTTGTAATTATCTCTTATCACTGAAGTTCAAATATTTCTTAGGTCATTTAGATTTTGCCCCCTAGAATTTATTTATTTTGTGGTTTTCATTTTTTTTCTCATTTTTAGTTTCTCAACATTCACTTCTGTAAGTTTTAAATTTTCTCCCCCTCCTTCCCAAAGATGGCATGCAATCTGATATGGGCTGTACATACACATGCCTATTAAACACATTTCCACCTAAGTCATGTTGCATAGAGGAGTTATAACAAATGGAAGAAACAATGAGAAAGAAAATAAAAGAATGAAATAAAACAAACAAAAAAAAGAAAATAGTCTACTTTGCTCTGCCACCATAGTATTTCCTTTGGATGCAGATGGCATTTTGCACCATGAGTCCTTTGGAAATGTTTTAGGTCCTTGCATTGCTAACAAGTCTATCAAAATCAGTCATCACACACTGTGGCTGTTTCTGTGAATAATGTTCTACTAGTTCTACTCCCTTCACTCATAACCCGTTCATGTAAGTCTTTCCAGGTTTTGCTGAAGTCTGTCGGCTCATCATTTCTTAAAGCACAATAGTATTGCATTACATTCATATACCACAACTTGTTCAGCCATTCCCTAATTGTTGGGCATCCCCTCAATTTCCAGCTCTTGGCCATCACAAAAAGATCTGCTATAAATGTGGGTCCTTTTCCCATTTTTGTGATATTGTTGGGATACAGTCCACTTAGAATTTTTTTTAAAAAAAGAACATTTCATGAAATATTTAGGGAAAAAAACTTGTAAAGGGATTCTAGTTAAACATGGGTCAGTACATTACCTTAGTGTTGAGAGCTATCCCAAGTGAATCTTGTTAACTCAAATGAAATCAATAACTCTAGGATTATTAGTAAATTGCTCCATGTACTAGAAATACCAAAATGGCCAAGATATAAAAATTAAGGGTGATCATGAAATGGGTTGATCCTTAATGTGGCTTTTGTAAAATTACCATGCTTAGTAATTTCTAACCCAGAATGAAAATAGGATTTTGACAACCTTGACTCCAATTAAAAATCTCACCATTCTTCATTCCCTTTCTTATCCTGTCCTCAATATGTCTTCCAAAATGAGTCACTATTTGAAGACCTGCTACTTCTATCCCTCAACTCCACTGAATTTTTGTGAGACAAAGAAAAAAAAAGGATAGTAAATATAACAGAGATAAAAAGTGATTTAAAAATTAAATACCTACACACACACACACACACACGTGTATATATATGTGTATATATATATATATATATATATATATATATATGTAAGTATATGTATATATTACCTGAAATCAGTACCAATTTGAGAAATAAGACACATAAGTCTTAGGAATAGCATTTATACTCAAAACTAGTAAAGCTCAAGACAGAATGAAGTACAAACAGATCAACCATTACCATTCCAACTAATTCCTATTCCATCAGTGTTGTTTACTATGAAGCCTGGCAGAGAACTCTATTTGTGACTTTGACTAATGACCACCTTAATTAGCTAGCAGAACTAATTGTAGTACAATGTAATGTTGTTTTACTCCTCCTACCCAAAATGATACCAACTCCTTTATCCTCTTGAGATTTATTTGGGGCCTGATGCGGAAAGGAAATTAGATTTTTGTGCAGACACTGCAGGAACTGAAAATTCTCAAGAGGCAGAGTTAAGATGGCAGGGAAAAGTCAACAGCTCACTTGAGCTCTCCCCAAAACCTTTCTGAACTTTTATAAAAATAATCCAATGAAACAATTCCTGAAGTGGCAGAACCTACAAAAGTAAAGGATGAAATTATTTTCTAGCCACGCCTAAGTGAGAGTGGAGTACAATCCAGTGTATGCTGTGCCAGCATGGCCCTGGCCTGAGCAAACCAGGAGTAGGCCTTGGAGTGAGGAATCAGCAGTAGTAGTGGCAACTTCTGGAACTCTTAACCCCTTTACAGATGGTAAAAGGGTTAAACAAGTAATCAGAGCCAACAAAAGAAAAAATTCTCACCATAGACAGTTACTATGGTGACAAGGAAGATCAAAATACACACTCAGAATATAATAAAGTCAAAGCTCCAACATCCAAAGCCTGTAAGAAAAAAATTATAAATTGGTCTCAGGCCATAGAAGACCTCAAAAAGAATTTTGAACATCAGGTAAGAGAAATAAGAGTGATGCAAGAAAATCATGAAAAGTTAGTCGAAAGCTTAGTAAAGGAGACATCAAAAAATACTGAAGAAAAGACCTTCAAAAATGGAATATGTCAAAGGGTAAAAGAGGTATAAAAAGTTAATGAGGAGAAGAATGTCTTCTAAAGGAGGATTGTCCAAATGTAAAAAAAGATGTACAAAAGCTCACTGAAGAAAATAATTCCTTAAAAATATGATTTAATGAATGGAAGTTAATGACTTTATGAGAAACCAAGAACAATAAAACAAAACAAAAGAATAAAAAATAGAAGGCAATGGGAAATATTTCATTGGAAAAACAACTACCTGAAAGCCATAATTAAAAAGAATGAGAGAGGTAAGAAGGGATGGAGAGAGGGAGAGAGAGAGAGAGAGAGAGAGAGAGAGAGAGAGAGAGAGAGAAACCATCTTTCAAGAAGTTATCCAGGAAACTGTCCTGATATTCTAGAACCAGAGGGTAAGGTAGAAATTGATAGAATCAATTGATCTCCTGAAAGAGATCTCAAAATGAAAACTCCCAGAAATGTTATAGCCAAATTCCAGAGCTATAAGGTCAAGTAGAGTATATTGCAAACAGCCAGAAAGGAACAAATCAAGTATTGTGGAGCCACAGTTAGGATAACACAAGATTTAGCATTAAACATTCACTATTAACATTAAATATCAGAATATTCTGGAGGGCAAAAGAACTAGGATTATAAGAAAGAAGCCCTTACCTAACAAAACTGAGTTTAATCCTTCAGGGGAAAAAGTTAACATTAAATGAAATAGAGAACTTTCAAGCAGTCTTGATGAAAATACAGAACTGAATAGAAAATTTGACTTTCAAATACAGTACTCAAGAGAAGCATAAAAAGGTTAACAGGAAAGGGAAATCTTAAGGTACTTAATAATGTTAAACTGTTTATATTCTTACATGGAAAGATGATACTTGTAACTCATAAAAACTAATTATTAGGGTAGTTAGGAATATATATAGACAGAAGTCACAGGTGTGAGGTGAATATGAAGGAATAATATCTAAAAAATAAAATTAAGGGGTAAGAAAGTGGAATATACTGGGCAAAAGGGCAAAGTGTAGGGTAGAATGGGGTAAATTATCTCACATAAAAACTGGCAAGAAAAGATTTTTACAGTAGAGGGGAGGTTAAGGATGTGGAGGATGGAGTGAGTGAATCTTATTCTCATCAGAATTGGCTCAAAAATGGAATAACACACACTCACTTGGGTATAAAAGTGTATCTTACTCTACAGGAAAGTAGGAGATAAGAGAAGTTGGGGAAGGGAATGAAGGAAAGATAGATTGGGAAAAGCCATAGTCAGAAGCAAAACACTTGAGGGAGAGAGTGAAAGGAGAAAGAAAGTAGGATAGAGGGAAATATATTCAGCAATCTTTACTATGAGAAAGTTTCTCTGATAAAGGCCTCATTTCTCAAAAATATAGAGAACCGAGTCAAATTTATAAAAATAGGAGTCATTTCTAAATTGATGAATGATCAAGAGATATGAACAGTTTTCAGATGAAACAATCAAAGCTTTCTATAGACATATGAGAAGGTGCTTTAAATTTCTATTGATTAGAGGAACTAATTAATAAGACCTCATACCTATTAGATTGACTAACAGAAAAAAATATTGGAGGGAATGTGGGAAAAATGAGATATTAATACAGGGTTGGTGGATTTGTGAAGTGACTTAGCTACTCTTTAGAGTAATTTGGAACTATGCCCAAAGAGCTATAAAACTACACATACAGTGCTATTATTAGGTCTGTATCCACAAAGATTTTTTTTTAAGGAGAAAGGACCTATAGGCACAGAAATACTTCTAGCAGCACTTTTCTGGTGACAAAGATTTGGGAATCAGGAGTATCCCCGTTAACTGGGGAATGGTTAAACACATTGTGCTTTGTAATTGTGATAAAATACTATTGCGCTAAGAAATGAACAGGATGCTCTCAGAAAAACTTGGAAGACTTCCTTGAGTATATGCAAAGCAAAATATATGGTGTGCAAAGTAACAGCATTATTGTAAAGATGATCAGCTGTGAAGAACTTAGCTATTGTCAGAAATACAACCATCTAAGATAACTGTGAAGGACTTGAGATGAAAAGTGCTATCCATCCCCAGAGAAACAACTGATGGTGTCTGAACACAGACTGAAGCAAACTTTTTTACTTTATTTTTCTGGAGGGTTGTTTTGTTCTGTTTTCTTTCACAACATTACTAATATGAAAATACGTTTTACATGACTACACATGTATAGCCTATATTGGATTGATTGCATTCTCAATGAGTGATGGGTGGGAATGGAGGAAATAAGAGAATTTAGAACTCAAAGTTTTAAAACATATGCTAAAAATGGCTTTCATGCGTAATTGCAGAAAATAAAATACTAAATAAAATTTCAAAACAAAGTGAAATCTCTCACTGAAGGAGCTTAGGGAAGAAAATCAGAAAATTAGTTAATGGTGACCACATACTATTTGAACAGCTTTTCTTTATGCTATTTTCCCTCTATCCTGCCTCCAAATTAATTCTCTTTCACCAGCATCACTGCTTATGAAGATTATTTTAGGATATATATTATGTTGTCCTGATTCTTTTCTTTTAGGGAATAAATTTTTATAGAATAATTAGGGTCTCCCACATATAAAAACAAAGTTTCCTAGTAAATTACGTATTATGGATGTTCAAAAATATTACTTCTTAGTTATTAAAATTAACTAGAAACCCCTGTGATACACCTGTACTACATCTCTATACTAAAAAAAAAATGGATAGGAATTGACTATGGTATACAACTCTCCCTGCTCCCCTCTTTCCTTCACTCCTCTCCCTCGGTCCGCATGGGGTATCATACCTTTACCTGCTAGTACTCTGCCCAAAGGAATGTAAATTTTGATCACTGAAACCTTGTAAGAAATCTTAGGGTTGTGGGCTAGATTTCTTTCTTAAGGACCATACCCTAAATCTGGTCTAAGCCCCACTTTTGACTAGATAACAGAGATCATTCTTTGTCTCCTTTCTTACCTAGCCTTAACCACTGAATGAGTATTGCCTCAGTGAACCTGAGACTTGGGAAATACCCTCGTTTAAAGAGGCCAGTGTCTCTCACTGCATCAGGAGTCATCTCCAATCATCATGAATCCAATCACTATATATTGCCACTCAACCCAGATGGTTCCAGAGGGGAAAGGAAGGCTGGTGCCTTTGCACACCCCTCCCGTGTTTAAATCCAACTCCCTTGGAAATCATGGCATCGCCTTCCCCATACCAAGGACAAACAAGTATAAATGTGACTGAGAGCACCTATCCCTTAGTAAGAAAATACAAAGATGCATTCATTTACAATTCTCTTTCTTTAAATAATTTTTATAAGACTGAAATGCTAGAATTTTTTAATGATCTGCAATTAAATTTTAGATTACTGATTTTTTTTCTAACAGTACATATATTCTACTTTAGGTAGAGTCTAATTAAAGATTATATAGGGAAGGATAGAAAAGAAACTATTTATCACGATGTGTCCCTTTTCAATCCCACATTCTATTCCCTTAAGATGGAATTTTAACATTCAGACCCATAGCATAATATGAAATAAAACTGACAATAACTAAAATGCCTGTGGAAATTTAAATACTCAATAAGACAAATTAATTTCCCCAAATGCTTTTTTAAAGTCCTTCATAATGAAATAGAAAATGGCACAGTAATAAAAACCCACCATACGGACAATGAATTTGAATACTTTTGTCCTGGTTCTTCCATTAATGAACTGTGTGGTCCTAGTTGAAACAATTCTTCTCCCTGGACCTCAGCTTTATTTGCTATTGTTACAATTACCAAGTCTGAAAACTAAGGTGTCAATCCTTTATGTCATACTACCTTCCCTCCTTCATATCCAATCTCTTGCTAGGGCCTATCAATTTTACCTTCAAGGCATCCCTCCAACATGCCCCTTTCTCTCTTTTGATG
Source organism: Potorous gilbertii (assembly GCA_028658325.1). Lineage (NCBI taxonomy): Eukaryota > Metazoa > Chordata > Mammalia > Diprotodontia > Potoroidae > Potorous > Potorous gilbertii. The sequence continues at coordinate 335,067,029 of CM053771.1, forward strand.
ATGTCACCAAGTTAGGGCAGGCTGTCATGTCCTCACACCCCTGGACTATTGCAGGAGCCTTTTGGTTGAACTTCTTTCCACCCTCCACTTAGCTGTGAAAGTATTCTTCCTGAAGTGCGGGTCTGACCATCATTCACCTTCTACCCTTGCCCTCCTAATCCTCATGTAACAGGCACTTAATACATGTTTGTTGAATGAGTTAGTGAATCAATGAAAAAGTTTGACAATGGAATAATAAAATGAATTTCTCTAACCTTTATCTCAAATGAACAATCTCATCCCTTCACAATCAGGAGGTTATTCTGACCAATCATTGAATTAATTTTGCCATAGAACTTCCTGATTGGGGTCAGTACTTTAATAAAGGATGTTTTTAAGTGACCATCACATATGGAAGTGAGTACAAGAGAGGGGTCATACACAACTAAAACCTAAAGATGTCAGAGACCTTATCAGATTTAATCCTTTCATTTAATAGATGAGGAAATAGAAGTCAGCAAAGTGAAGTAATTTGCTCATGTTCATGTAGTATCAAACTCAAACCTAAGCATTCAAATTCAAGTCTTTTTACTCTAAATCCATCATTACTTCTTGAAGTACTAGTTATCTATTGTCGTTAACTGGAATATATTTCACTTTATCTTGTGGAAGATGTCCTCAGTTGCTAGATGGTATTTTATCAAGGCTTCTTCCCAATCTCTCATTTCATTGAGCCCTGGTTAATTGACACACTCCACAAAAGCATACTTTCATGGTATGTGTCAAGTAAGTATATTATTCCAATGAATTGATGCCTATATGATTACAGTGAAATCAACTTTTTTCCTCTTACCATAGCCCAATTTCATTTATTAGGCTTTAAATTTCCCTGTATCCATATAAATAATCCAAATGACCAGAAATCTCAGATGCTACAACATAAGGTATAATACAAATTCAAAATATATAACATATATACTTTAGACATGCAGCTAATGAAATTATATTTTACAATAGCATAAAGATTGATTTACATTAGGCTCCTTATGTCTCTATGGGAATTAGCTGGTCTTTTCTTTTCCTTGCTAATTCAATAAAACAAATTTTTAAGTAAAGGAACGAGTGGTCTGAACAAAAGTCTGACTTTTTTAACCTAATCAATTGAGGATACCCCAGTGATATTTACATATGCTAATCAGATAGCCACAGGTACAATAGCCTGATTTAAATATATAAGTCCCAAGCTATAAGTGGACTTTACACAGGCAGATCCACTTACGTAGACAATAGACAACTACAGAACCATTATACTACTTAGTTATTAGCTTAGTTTTAGCATTCTCCTGCCTAGAATTTAAAATAGTCACACTGTCTCAGGATGCCCCCAATGACAGCTAAGCACACTATGATTTTATCCATACCATTACATCTGACTTTCTTGTCTATTAGCCCTGTGAACAATGTAGCATTAACCCTTATTATATCTCTAGTCTTATGAGACAATATGCCATTTTTCTATAACACTAAAAGATGTTACTATATTCATATCATATCCAGAAAATATCACCAATTAATTTTCTAGCTCTCTTTCTCTACCATTAGAGCAGAAGTGATCCTTGATTGGTATGTTGCTATGCCTTATCTTTAGAATCATATCCTCTACTGAAGTACCACTTGCATGCCTCATCATGATATGGAGAGAATACTAGTATCACAAGGTTAATGCTAGGGAAATATTAGCTTTAATGTGTCCTCCTGGGAAAGAATGACTTCCAAGAAGGAATTCAATATATAACTATTCTCTGTCAACCAAAATAGTTATATTCAGTGTGGTTCATCCCCAGAATGATGAAAAGGTGACATATCTTTAGGCCATAACACTTAAAGAATGCCTAGAAATCCTGGAAGGCTTGGCCATTAATGCTCATTGAGGGACTGTGCATATTAATGAAACTACAGATCTTTCAAGAATTGAAGTTAATAAGATAGCATACATTCTGATGGCTTATATGACAATTTCCCTGCTTTTTGAGCTAGAAGATCTATAGTGTACTACTTCTAGTCTTTTTTACATATTTTTGGGGGAAGACAGTGAAGGTTAAGAGATTTCCTCAAGGTCACATAGCTAATAAGTGTTTGAGGCTAATTTTAATTCACATATTCCTGACTCCAGGGCCAGTGCACTATCCTTTGCATGACCCAGCTACCCAACTTCCTCTAATCTTAAAGAAAAGACATTAGCAAGTATAGAAATAGTGTGTATAAACATTATCATAATATCATATCATAATACTATTATCTTAATATTAAATCTTATTAATATTAAGGTATTAAAGATGAATACTACACTAAGATTTCCTGGACATGCTTTGTTTTATATACTATATAATAATATTTGCCAGCTTTACAGATGCTAAATTTTTCTAATTGATCATTGATCTATGATTTATTTAATTTTCTAAAAGCGCTAGCTCCTTCTCCATAGCATTGTTTCACTTACTATTATGTTTTTAAAGTACTGCTTGGTAAACTCCAGTGTCTCCTTGTCAGCCCCAGAACCAAATACAAAATTGTCTATTTGGTCTTGGAAGCCCTGGACTTTCCTCATACCAGCACATCCTCTTTCTTCTGGCAGTGCTGGCCTCTTTGTCAGTCCATCAATAATACTTTCCATGTCTCAGCTCTGGGTATTTTCTCTGGCTTTCTCTATGCCAGAATATTCTCCTTTATCATCTTTGCCCATGGCTTCCTTTAAATTCCAACAAAAACACCACCTTCTACAGGAAATCTTTCTTGAAGACCCCCTCTGCTTATTATCTTCAATTTACTCTGTATATATCCTGTCTGTAAAGAACTGTTTCCATGTTATCTCCCCTATTAGACAGTGAACCCCTTAAGAGCCTGGGATATCTTTTACTTTTCTTTGTGTCCCCACTGCTTAGCATAGCATCAAGTACATATTAGGTGATTAATAAATGTTTAATTATTGGTGTTAAGTGGGGGGGTCATAAGTACTGAATGTGTGTACTTTAATAAATCTAAATGAAATAAAATATTTATATTACTCATAATGTGGAACATTGGCAAAAAAGAAGTAAAATAAGGTATATCATATGCTTTGTACTCCATAAAATGGTGTTTGCCATGTCATCAGACTATATAGGTGATCCAACACAAAACTCTACTCAGGATCCAGATGAGGAAGCTGACATTCAGGGAAGTTAAGCAATTTGCCCCAAATCATACAAGTAATAAGCAGCAGAGAAGTTAATTTCCCAGATGTTCCAAGTTGCATTTTATCAGTTGCAGACATCTTTTAGTGTGTGCTAATTTCTTGCTTTTTTTCTTGAATTCTTTTAATCCCTTTATATTATATCCTTATTCTTGCAGTGGTATTCAAAATACTTCCAAGTTACTGTCATTGCTGAATTTGATTAACACACTTTATCCTGTCTTCCAGATAAGTAATAAAGTTATTGAAATTGAGCCTTTCCTAAACTTCTATGTCCTTTGCATTTTCCACAGATGCAGATAGTTTCTAGAATTAAACTGAAAGTGGAAGACTGATTGAGAAAATCTCCAAGTAGAAATCAAAGGGCATAAATTTTAGTCTCAGTATAACCACTGATTCATCTGGAGTGATTACCATTCTCTGAATGCTAGGCAAAATAAAACTACAGGCACCTGTGGGCAACTTTTGTCTCTATAATCAAGTTCACTGAGGAGGTTCAGATCTCTCTCCCCTGCTCTCCCACCTTTGCTAATTAATAAGAATATAATATAAATTATCTCTATGTACTGGAACTTCTTTATAATATGAGCTCCTTGATACATGTCAAAGGAGTTCTGTGTGTGTATTTGGGGGGCAGGGTTGTCCATGTGTAACCAATAAGATTTTGCAGTGTACAAAATTACATGCATCAAAATGACTATTAGGCATATGTGCCAGTTAGATTAAAAAAAAAGATGTATGTACACCAAAAATTATAATAGCATTTGTATGAGCAGCAAAGGCATGGGAACAAAGTACAAGCATAAATCCTTTTACTGTATTTAGCTAATACTGTTTTTTTTTACAAATTGAAAGTTTGTGGTAACCCTTTATCCAGCAAGTCTATCAGCATAATTTTTTTCCAATACTATGTGCTCACATGGTGTCTCTGTGTCACATTTTGGTAATTCTAACAACATTTCAAAACTTTTCCTTATTATATCTGTTATGGCGATCTGTGATCAGTGATCTTTTAAGTTGTTACTGTAATTGTTTTGGGGCATCGTGAACCACACTCATGTAAGACAGCAAACTTAATAGATGAATGTTATATGTATTATGACTGCTCCACTGATCAGTTATTCACCTCTCTCTCTCTCTCTCTCTCTCTCTCTCTCTCTCTCTCTCTCTCTTCCCTGAGACACAACAATATTGTAATTAGGTCAATTAATAACCCTTCAATGGCTTCTAAGTGTTCAAGTTGAAGGAAGAATCAATTGATAGGGCAAACTTCTAAGAAATTGTCACAACCATCCCAACTTTCAGCAACCACCACCCTGATCAGTCAGTAGCCATTGACAATGAAACAAGACCCACAACCAGTAAAAAAGATTATGATTTTCTAAAGGCTCAGATGATGATTAGTATTATGTTTACCAATAAAGTGTTTTTAATTAATATATGCATAATCTTTTTAGAAATAATGCTATTGTACACCTAGAATACAGCATACTGCCAGTATGACTTTTATAAGCAATAGAAAGCAAGAACAAACAAAACAAAACAACGTGATTTGTGTTATTGTAATATTCACTTTATTGCAGTGATCTAGAACCAAATGCACAAAGTCTCTGAGTTAGGCCTGGAGATATTCATCAATTGATACAAGTCTAAAGAGTCTGTAACGTTTGAATGTGATGAGATATAATTGGATCTTAAGAAATATTGACTGGAAAGAGATTAGAGAAGCACAGGAAGACTTGAACTGAGGGGAAATAAATAGGAGCATCAGGAAAAACAATACATATGACCACAACAATATAAATAATATGAACAAGAACAAAAATAGCAACTGAATGCTGTCTGATTAAAATTACCAAGATTGGCACTAGGAAGAGTTGTGGAAGCCTATCTTTTTGTAGAAGGTCGATATATGGAAGTAGAATCCTGTATATATTGTTGACTTGATACATTGGTTTGTGATTTTTTCTGTCTTTTTTTCTTGTTTCTCTCTTTCTTTCTACTTCCTTCTTTCCTTCTCTCTCTTTTCTTTCTTTTTTGTTACATAAAGGAAGGTTTTTGTGGAAGTATAGATTAGGAAATGAAGGTAAAGAAAAATTAATTGCTATATTTTCAAACAGCGTGTTTCTGAGGAAAAAGTGATTAGTTACAAACCAATAAATTCTATGTGATGTGATGTGGCTCTTCTTATAGAAAGGCGTCAGTGTAAATGCCTGACTGCTAACTTCACTTTCCCTTAACAGACACTCTATCTCAATTTTCTCAGAATTAAGTCTGCAGACTGTTTAATTCTAGTCAGATGTTGGTGAAATGGTTTCTTGAAAATAAAACAATAACCTAAAAACAAAATGCAATTTTAAAAAAGTTCCTACTACATACTATTCACTGTGTACTTGGAGATACAAAGGTTAAAAAAAAAACAAACACCAAAAAAAGGTAGTCCCTGTCCTCAGGATGTTTGCAATCTATGGGAAGGGGGAAATATGTACACAGATTATTAAATAAAGAAAAAAATAAAAAAGAATGTAGGGGAAATCATAAAAGTCCTCTTATAGCCTATTATGGAAGGTGGCACTTGATCTGAGCCTTGAATTTCTCAGAGATGGAGGTAAAGGAGTGATAACATTCCAAGCATATCGGACAGTGAATTAAAATAAATTAACCATCACTTGTAGCAATGTGGTTGAGGACAATTAAATACACTTTAATGATTTATAAATTTCTCCCTGAGCATTTATAGACAACCAGAATGCACTGAGTACATCGAAGGTCACAGAACAAGAACAACATGGCACAAATTCTCATGGAAATTACAACCTTAAACTGTTTAAGAAGTCAGTGAAATACATGTGCAATACTTAGGGCGGAAGTAACAATATTTTTCTAGAAAGTTATTTCCTTCCCTTTCCCTAAACTTCAGAGCACATTTGCATGAAGATTGGACTTACTAGAAAGTCTCTAACTAGAGTCAGAGAAGGAAGCATTTTTCGATGCTCAGTGCTGACTATCTCCTTCTCCCTGCTAGGAGGAAAGCCTTGCAGACCACAAAGAAGGAAACCGACTAGAGAGAACAGTGAGAAAGCAATAAGATCCTGAGATATCTATTCAAAGTACTTAAGCTAATGGCATTAGATTCCTAAATTAGAGAGTAACTCCAGAGAGAATAGAATTAATATTGTAATACCCATAGAAGCCAGTATCAAGGGAATGTGGCTTTGTCCTAATGGAAGGGGTAAGCCTTGACATGAAAGTCTTTATGGCCAAGTTTAGAAAGGAAAACATTTTTTAAAATGGCTATTTTTGGATGAAGAAAAGAAGAAAGAAACCATTTACTAAGTACGCATTCTGTGCCAAGTACTGTGATGAGATAGTTTATAAATAATATCTCATTTGATCCTCACAGTAACTGTGGGAGATAGGTGCTCTTATTATGCCCATTGACATTTGAGCAACCTGAGGCAGACAGGGTTAAATGACTTGCCAAGGATCACAATTCAAGTAAGTATCTGAGGTCAAATTTGAACTCAGGTCTTTCTGATTCCAGACCCGTTTCTGTGGCTACTGTGCCATTAAGAATTTTCCTTCTCACATGTCATAATTTTACTTTCAATTCTCTGGGTACTGTGAAAAAGTATCAAAAGCTGTAGCTTTGGTCCTATTATGATGACATAAAATTATGAGTGACCTCAAAGAAAATTTAATGTCATTCTGTGACATACCAAGTAAAATATCACTCCATTTTTTAAAACTGGTATTTGTAAAAAACAAAAAGGGGCATTTTCTTTGATAAATTATCATCTCATAATATTTTAGTGTTTCCAGGGTATTCAGCACTGTATTATTTTCATAGTGATTCCTTTAGTTTCCTTCTGAAATCATTAGCCCTTCTGGAATTCTCAGACAAGAAAGAAAAAGAAGGAAAACCAACATGCCTTTGAAGTAGATCTATTCATTCATTCCCAGCTTTTACATACTGTAAATTTGGGAAGAATATGCAGTTCTGTCCATTGGAACTTCCTAAAGTAAAATGATTATAAACCATTCAAGCAGGTGGCATGGTGGAAAGAGTACTGGACTTTGAATCAGGAAGATTTGAGTTTAAATCTTGCTTCAGATGTGACCCTGGCCATTTCCCTTACTATCTCTCAGCCTCTATTTCCCCATCTATAAAATTAACATAATAATAATAGCCCCAAGGCTTGTTATGAGGATCAGATGAGATAACATTTGAAACTTTTCAAACCTTGAAGGACTATATAAATGCCATCATCATCATCATTATAGATACTTGTACATGATTGGGTAGGTAAATTCTAAAAGGGTCCTTACAGGGTGCAGAGATTAAATGACTTGCCCAGGGTCCCATGGTTAGTATCAAAGAAAATATTAGAACCCAGGTCTTCCTGATTCCAAGGCTTGAACTACCTCACCACTCCATGATATACACAATATATACAGGGTAAAGCAAAATAAATAAAGATTAATAATGAGAGATAAAGTAAAGTGTAATGAGAGAGGGCAGCTAGGTGGCACAGTGGGTAGAGGGCAGGACCCGCAATTAAGAAAACTCCTCTTCCTAAATTCAGATCTGGCCTCAGACCCTTACTAGCTGTGTGTCCCCTAGGCAATTCACTTCTTCACCTTAGTTTCCTCATCTGTAAAATAAGCTGAAAAAAGAAATGACAAGCGACTCCAGTATCTTTGCTTAGAAAACCCCAAATGGAGTCATGGGATGTCAGAGATGACTGAAATGACAGAACAACAAAGAGAGATACTTGGGAAATGCATGTAGTTATAATTGGTTATTAATCAAGAAAGTCTTCTTTAATTAGTGAGTCATTTAAAAAGCCACAGACTTCATTATACACAATAAGATTTAATAGCAGCAATGAAGCATTGATAAGATTCAGAGTAGCTACCATCTTCCCAAAGGGAAGAGAAAGATACAAGAAGGAATTTTCTATCTTTTTTAAATTCGAAAGTATCAGTCACCAATCCTCTAAGATAACTGACTGATCTTTGTTCAGCTTAGTTACACAAATCTCCTCTTTGGTACTTGACTTCTCAAAATACTCAGTACTCACGATAGTCTTCTACATATAATTCTCATTCTTAATCTTAAACTATAATTGAAACTCATTCACAAAAATGATGTATCCCCAACTCCTGACCTTTGCTTAAGAAGAAAATGAAGGAGGGGAGCAGAAAAAGACAGTCAACTTTGAGGCATGATGGAAGAGCGTTGTTTTCTGTGGGAGACTTTGTTTTATCTCTCCAATGGAAGAGAAATACTGGAAGACTGAAGGTATCACCCAACATAAGGTTATTAGTAATGATATTTAGAAGAATCTCTTTAAAATAATGTATGTTAAACCCACCAATATACTATTCCAATAACTCCTACTTCTAAAAAAGTACAGTGAAATGCATACCAGATGGAGTCACATTGCAAAAACTCTTCCCCTTGGAGGGGATGTGCACAAAGAGAAATGCCACTGGTGAAAGGTGGATAAGGGAGAGAGAGAAGAGGAAGAGTCTGAGACAATGGTTATTCTTTGTTCTCAAACACCTACTTGGCTATTGACACAAAGTTTTATTGAAGACACTAATGCTACTTAGCTTGATTGACTACAGCATACTTTGCAAAGCACCAATTCTGAAGACTCCTAACTATGTCCTTCCCCTGACACCCACTGATCCCTTCTCTTCTAGAAGGAGAAATGATTTTCAGTAGATAAGAACAATTTAACCATCAGTTTCAATTCTAATTGCATTTCAAGACAGGGGGCTAATTCTCAAAATTGCATAAGCGGAACACAGTTGTCTACTCTCCTACTCATTCCCTTTCCTGTCAGTGCATTTTCTGCTTCTTATATTCTGGGAATAACATTTATTTATTTTTATTGTTATGTGTATTGTTTCATTGTTATATTTTGCTTTATAGCAGTTTCATTTTGAAATATATCCCTTTCCTCTTCCCTATCCAGCAAGTCATCCTTTGTAACAGTGGGAGGGAGAGATAGAGAATGACAGAGGCATGCAGGGTGAAAAAGAAAAGAAAGTATTGCAGGAGAATTAAACAAAATATCAACTAGAGTATATAATGTATGCAATACCCCACATCCATGGCCCTCTACTCCTGAAGGAAGTGAAGTCCATTTTCTCATTTCTATTACCAGATGCAAGATTATAATTATATAGTATTCAGGTATTTTTTTGGTAATCATTTCCATTTAGATTGTTGTATGCATTATGCATATATTTTTCTGGGATTGTCAATGTACCTGAATTCATTTATCTTCCAAAGCTTTTCTGAAACATTTATATTCATTTTTTATAATAAGAAAATATCTCCTTACATTCCTGGGACAAAATTTATTTAGGAAGTCTCTAATTAACTAACATCTACCAAATTTCTAATCTAGTTGTCAGAAAAGGGGATATATGTATAAAACAACTAGAGAATTAGACAAGATAGCATATTAGGCAGGGAAGACATCATTAAAACAGTACATCCCTAAAGGCAATCTTATGGGGGAAATGGGGGAAAATTTGAAAGGCTAAAGTACTCTACCAGGACAACATAGTGAGGGCATCAAAGTCTCAGCAACTATGATGCCTGTCACTGTCCCTCTTGTGTTACTTCACATCATATTCATCATGCTCCTTTCCAAACTTGAGAACATAAGCTTGTATGTGTGAATCTACAAATTAAAATAGAATGGGGGTGAAGGAAAATGGGGTACAGAAACAGGATAACTTTAATGGGGAAATCAAGGCAGCTATCATGTCACTTTTTTAAAGGATGGAGAATATTCTCTTTTACCTGGATAATACTTCTGTTATACTGAGAACTACAAATAGGAGGTAAAGACCATTCCAATAAATCCACTTTAATAAATATCCTGCAACTGTCTAGCATTGCCAAGCACATACATTGATTTAGGTCAAGATTTCTCAACTTTATTTCTTTATTTTTATCACAGATCTCTTCAGCAGTCTGGTGAAACCTATGTACCTCCTCTCCAAACGTTTTTTAAAGGTATAAATGAAAATACATAGGATTACAAAGTGAAAGCAATTATGTTAAAATAGTAATCAAAATATATATTTTTTAATGGATAGATCCCAGGTGAAGGACAACTGATTTAGAACTTGAAGGTTTGTAAAAGGTTTTGCCTATTTTCTCAGCTGATACCCCTAACAATACTGTCACACAAAAGTTGATTTTAAAGAAGGAAAAAAACACAATTCAAAGCGTCAAAGCAAGATTTCATGTCAATCTTCCTGGTTTTTGTTCAACACTCTTTCCACTACTAGTAACTATTATTAATGCTTACCATTACTAATTATTAGTATTAGTTATCCATATACCATGCCATTGAAATGAGGTGATTATATTAGATTTTATATATATTCCTGATATCAAACTATAGTATAATGAAAAAAATCGCAATGTCCATTTCTCATAAATGTTACTTTAGTGGTTTAGTAAGATCACAAAATGATTTTAAAATACCAGAAGAACTTTTCAGAAATCACATCTACTCTTTTATCCTATTAATCTGCCAGACTTTATGGTTTTCATTTCTGGGAGCCACAATTAGAGCTGTCTAAAAACAGGATACGTTCCCGTAAGAGGTAGTAGCTTCATTCTTTGGAAGTCTTTAAGGAGAATGGAAGATGACTTGTCAGGTATGTGATAATGGCAATTCCCTTTGTATGTGACTAGAACTCATTGACCCATGATGTCGTCTCTCCTAAGTCTCAAATTCTCTGATTCTGTAATCACTTCTCTTGGGTGATAACAATACCTATGAGCAAAAAAGTGTCACATAATTCATTTTTCATAAATGTTCTCCACAGTTTTGTTCCCAGATAACTTTCGTCTCAAATTTTGTTGTCCTGGTCTATATAGGATACATCAAGTATGAGGAAATGGAGTGTCTGGCATCTCATTATAATGTTTGTTTGGTAAAAATCAAAACAAAAACAAAATCTCAACATGACAAAAAAGATTTAAAATATCGCTTTTTAAGGACATTTTTATTATAATGAAATTGGGTACTGTGTCACTGTATTAATCCATATGCTGCTTATTTTTCCCATGATTTTACTATCCTATTGCATTGAAATGGTAACAATGGATTGCTTTGAGTGCATGTGTTCAGACTCTATTTCTAAAATAATATTTCTCCCCGGCCTCAAAACACTGTCCCTAGCATTTTCTCCACAGTTCTAGGACAGTTTTCCCTGGCAAAACATTTATCTCTCTTCCTGATACAGTAGTCAGTGGCACCTATAGAATTTATTAGTTTGAACTGTCTGTGTGCTGGCTCATAAAGATGTTTAGTAAGCACTGGGCTATCTATACCATCTCCCTACCTCATTATATGCATCCTGGATTCCTCATTATGGGTATATGTATATTCTCTTACGTTTACCTTGTCAAAACAAGATATCAATGGGGCCAGTCTGGGTATTTCTCAATCAGCTCTGACTATTAGTCAACTTAGTGATGTTTCAGGCCTAAAACCAACCTCCATGTATCTTCACCTTGGGCTATGTCCTGATGAACTTTGTATGCCTGTGAAGTAGATACTAAAAGTACATGTTCCTTTAAGAAATGACCAACCCTTAACCACTCCCTACTCCTGTCCTGAATCACCTAGTTGGTATATTTGGCACCTATTTTACTATAGTTTAACCTATGTAAACTTTACTTGCAATCTTCTAAGGTTGCATATTCCCTAAGAACTATTGCCCACTGAAAAGCGTAATAAATCTTTACCACCTTGATTTCAAGAATACTTGAGTCCATGAATTTATTCTAGACAGCCCTCCTCTGTACACTGGTCTTTGGGGGGTCCCTTGAATATCTCCACCTTTCCAAACCTCACCAGTATTTGAGTTATACTCTAGATGTGAAGAACTTCTCTATTGTTATCTTTCTTTTTCTAATGATTGTTTAAAAAAACTTTACAAAGTTTCCAGTATAAACATTTAGTTCCTGGTTTATCGCACAGGTGTATAATTAACATTGAGATTCATTAGGGCAATCAATAATTTATGTAAAAATGATCAACCCTCAGGCACAAGACTAATATTGCCATTTTAATTATTAACTAGAAAGTTAAATATGCCACACAAATGGGAGAGAATTTGTATTCTAGCAACAGACACAAATCACTCAGTGTACCTAAGTGAATCTTTTGAACTTTTTCCATCAGGGATTATCATCAAAATTCATGGGCTCATAGAAATCAAGATGAAAGGCACCTCAGAGGACATATAGTCCAACCCCCTTATTTTATAGTTGGGAAAAGCAAGACCTAGTTAAGTAACTTGCCCAGAGTCTCGCCATTAGGATTCAAAGACAGGACTTGAACACTAGCCTTCTAAAGGAAAGGAAGGTAAAGGAAACATTTTCCTTACAATTCTGTTTAATGTAATGCAATAGAAATAAAAATATTATTAGTTATTATGTATAAGGCACTGAAGTAGGCTTTGAAAATGGGTATCATAATGAAGACATTAAAAAGGAAAGTATTATAAGGAAATCTGAAAGTCAAAATCTTTCTGAATTGATAAAACAATGAAAAATATACATTCATGAAAGTAGTGATAGAATTAAGAAGCTAAAAATGTTTTAGATAATATCATGTGTTAGTTACAGTCATATTGGTGTGTAATTCTCTTTATAGATTGTAAATTGCATGCATGGACTACAGTAGGGTAAAGAAGAAAAGTGAAGTATTATAATCAATGATATGTAATGAGATTCCAACTATAGGAGAAATCTCCATGGTCCTGGAAATGCAGGGGTAAAGAGTAAAATTCAAAATTCATGACCAGATTTAGAATGGCAAGAGACTATCCCAACTGCCCCATTGTATGAATGAGGAAATTCAGGATTTTCCAAAGTTACTCAGACAAGTAAGGATTCCATCACCATGGAATAGAAAAAATAATTATTCATATATATATATATATATATATATATATATATATATATATATATATGCACATATATATATACATATATATGTGTATATCTATGTATCTATCTATCTATATATCTATATCTATCTATCTATTTGTTGTTGTTGTTGTGTTTTCCTTCATTCTTGAAGAGGACCATGACATCAAGATAATGACATGACTTGCAGTTGACTTTGATTGGAGTAAAGGAGGACCATGCAAGGTCACTAACCTCACTTTCTTCTCCAGAGCCATCTGGGTCCAGTGACCTGATATGCATCACAATGACTGTAGATGGCCCAGGATGCAATGTGAGACCCTGGCCCTTTTAGGCTAATCTTTTTACATTCTCACTTTGAGTGAGGTACACCCATTCAATGAATAGACTTCTTTAAATAGTTACTGAAGGATGGCCCCTTTAATAAAAAGAAAAAATCAATTTGAAAACTACAAGCCTGGGTGCTATTCTAATTATTTTCTCAACAAAAATATGCAACTAAGTACAGAAGGAAAGCTGCACTCCCTGTCCCAGAAACCCTCATAGAAAAAAGCATCAATATTTTTAGATTTGATATATATCAAATTAGAATTTAATAATCTTTGATTTTTTTTTAGAAGACTACAGTCTACATTTTAAGGTGTACCTATATTTCTAAGGATGCAAGATTTCCTTTGTATATTGGGACATATCTTCTAGGGACTTACCCTAGTATTTGGATAGGCAAGGAAGTTTGTTTTTTTTAGTAATGGAAAGAGCCTAGGATTCAAATATAGGAGACCTAAGCCTTGACATACTGCCAATGCTTTTAAGCTTCTCAAATCTTCAGTTTAACTTTCCATAAAGTAGAGATACTATTACCTATACTATACTCTCAGTTTGTATGACGAAGTCCTTTACACAGCAGAAAGTCCCATGTGAATGTGAACTACTATTTTTCAGAGATGGAAGTCATATGGTTTGAATGATTCCACAGATAATTACAATCTTCAGCCAAAATTTGTAAGTGATTTATCATTCATCTGTGAAGAGTAATATTAAGCTGTTTCCTCTCCAAATTTAATTTCAAGAAGACTTAACAGGAAGACCATGTCCCTTTAACCAGACATATATATGTCACACGACACAGACAAACACACCACACATACACACATTAAAGAAATAATGTCTGGCTTCTGACATGAAAGACTCAAATGGATCTTTGATCTCATCCATGCAGACATGTCCCCATACAACTCACGTAAGTCTTTCCATCTTAGGAAGCTCTTATCCATGCCCTCCCATCCCCTGGAAGATTCTGGGTGCCTTCCTCACTTTCTCTTGACAACACAAGAGAACTAATGAAACATTGATGGTCCATTCATCACATCCTCAACAAAGGATCATCTTATCATCTTTTTATACCATGCAATTTGTTAATATTTAATTCCTATTTTCTGCCATTTTTCATTGGTTATATGCCGTCTTTCCCAAATCTACTGTGAACTTCTTTCCTTCCTTCTAGAGGATGCTTATTTTAAAATCTTTAGAAACTTGTAGTCCATAAAAATATAACATATTTTCTTTGCTTTTTGTAAGTTAACATAACTTCAAGAAGGAAATGCTCATTGAAATAATGTATGAACAGATAATAACTATGAGATGTTTATTCATTATTTCATTCTTAAGATATGCAGGCCTTGGCAGGTGAAACATATGTTTCTTATTGTCTTTCTGAAAATGTATCTTTTCAACTCATTACCTTGAAGGTTGTGAAATGTAGGGGAATGTAGCCCAATTCCCCAACAATAATATTAATTCTACTGGTTTGTTCTTCTCTCGGGACATGTCTGAATTGCAGGTACTTCTAATGATGGCTAGTTACATATAACCATCACCCCATGAACCTAAAATTATCATCTTTTCTTTCTGATTACAGTTATATTACTACAAAATGTCATAAATTCTTGATTGAATTATTTTTATGTGTTACACTCAAAGTTATTCTTGAATAACACTTGAAAATTTCAGTGAGTAGAATCCAATTAACCTCCTCTCCGGGTCTCGGATGCATTCACTAACAGTGCAATCATTTTCTTGAAGGAATCAGAATGATTTTTAATGATTTTATCATAAAAGAGTACAATCACTATTTTTAGGGATCGACTCTGTGATTATCAATAAAAAAAAGATGATGACAAAGTAAGACATCAAGTAATCACATAGAAATTTTAGGAATGATAAATTGGTCTTTAAATGAATACTAGTCTTTTGTTGACCTTTCTTGACCCAGGGTTTTCATTTTTACACAGACCAAATGACCTAGTTGTTCAGAGACCATCAGCTCTTATTACCCAGAAGAAATTTAAAGTCTGATACAAAGTTCTTCAGTGCCTTTAGACTACTTCACAGTCCCCTGAGAAACCAGTGGGGTCCAGTATTTCATAGAGAGGCATGTTTTCCAAATAACCTTAATGACTCAGTATATCACACCAAACACTACTGTAGAATTAGATAGCAATACATCTAAATAATATTCTTGTTCCCTCCAGGAATAACACAAAATAATTTTGAAATACTTTTGATTTCCAAAGCAGATAAACATACCACAAATAAAAGCCTCCAAAAGTTGCACCAACATAAAAGAGATTTGGATACCCATGTTCATATATAGTTCAAGATGTAGTGAAAAGAATCTTAGACTAAGGAATAAAAAGGACTGAATGCTGGTACTCCTTTTGTTACTTCTTAGCGTTTTGCTCTTATGGGATCATAGAACTGCCCTAGAGATCTTGGAGATCATCTAAGTTAACCCCTGTTTTCATAGAAAAGGAAATTGATGATTAGAAAAGATAAGAGACTTACACAAGGATGTGGAATAAATGGTAGGGGCTAAGTCATGCCCTTTTTCGTTGGTTACATCCTCTGCCTTGCTCACACCCACTATGACTATTTCCTTCTGTAGGATACTCATTTAGAATTCTTTAGAGACTTGCATTGCATACACATATAAAATGTTCTCTTAGCTTTTTGTAAGTTAATATGAATTTTAGCTTTTTGTTAATAGGATTCTTAGCTTTTTGAGTTACTGTCACTCCAAAAAGGAAATGCATTTGGCCATCTCTCTACTGCTTCATGCTGCCTTATATAAACTCCTTTTTTATTGTTGCAATGCTTTCCCTAGCTATAAAATGAAGAAGTCAGATAAGCTCCTCTCTATTGTTCATTCTGGCTCTAAAATTCCATAATTTTATTTGTTTTCTTCCCTTAGCTTAAATAGTATGTATTTAATGTGAGGTTTGGCAAAGAAAACAAAAGTATGGTATGAGACACCTACATCCACTTTTCCCCATATGTAAAAGTCAAATATTCAAGACAATAACAGACATTTTAAATTGGATATAATTTAATAATTCACCTTAAAATTTTAGGATGCATAAGAGAAACAATATATACTTTCTGTAGTTCCTCTTTCAAATTTCTACCCTTGTTTCAACATCCTTTATTGAATCACATAATAAAATGTTGTGTCAGAACTAAGACAAGGATTGGGAATCTGAGTAGCAATTTTCTTAAGTAGGGGGCTATTACAAGCTATTCATACTATTTTCTCTGTTGCTACCCTGATGCCAACACCACTGTTACCCTCGCCACCTACTTTTCAATAATCTTGTCAAGTTAATAGTTCTATTCTCAAATAATTTCCAATAAAGGAGCAAATATCATTAAATACTACTTTTGGAGGAGGTGGACATCCTATGTTGGGGTTAATGGTACCATATTTTGTTGGGGTGTGCAGTGGTAATTTAAATGGGAAGACCTTTCCCATTCATTAATAGGTCCATGTGACCTACTTAAATCACAGAGAAGTCTAAGTCACATTTGATGGGAGGAGCTTGCTAAACTGGTGGAACAGGAAGGGTGAAGCAGAGCTGGCAGGAAGTTATGGAGAGCAGTTGGGGCAGAGGGAGAGAGAGAACACATGCAGACAAAGCTAGGCTTGTGAGAGTTTGTTTGTGGGAAGACCCCAGTAGGGGCTAGGGGGGAAGACTTGGGAATGGCTTTGCCCCCTACAGTGATAATGGCTACTGTGACAGATCTGACTTTCTGGCTTTGGGATTTGACTTTCTAGTGTCTGAATAATTGTTTTTCTCCTGCTTTCTACATATAGAGTCTGTTGTGCTTTGAGATTCCAAACTATACCACCACCAGGTGATTACTAGAGAATTCAACACTTGACAGATGATCATCATATGAAAAGTCTCAGTGCAAATTAAAAATGTACTAAGAGTTTTAGGCTGACCTATACATTCATAAGCTGATGGGCAAGGTGAGAGTATTAATGGGTAGAGAGATCAGAAAAGGTTTCCTGTATAGGAAAAAGCAAATATACTGATTATAAAGGAAATTTGGGATCTTAAGAAGCAGAAAAAAGAAAGAAGAGGTAAAGGCTGTGCAAAGACATCAAAGCAAGGAGTTAGGTGAAATACTACCTTTAGGGAGCAGAGCAGGACAGTTTGGTTAGAGTACAAAAGGGAGAAATATGCAATCTGAAAAAATAGAGGAAAAAAATAGAGATGAAAATCACTGCCCTCTCAAATCCCCAGGAAGCAAATTATTTTGTTAACAATTGAAAAAGCACAGAAATGTGACTTATCACATGTGGGAATGGGGGGGGGGGTGTGGTAATAATGGTTTCTCAGATCATGTACAGATTTTGAGAAACTCCTAGAAAATTATAGTATCACAGAGTTTTGCTCTGGATCACAGATCTAGAACTAGAAGGAAGCTTAGAAAGCTATTCCCTTAACGTTAAAATGAGAAAACTAAACCGAGAGCTGTCATAGCCAGACACTGGAACAATCTGCCCCTCTCTTCTATAATCCTCAGTGCTTCCCACAGAAGTCAATTCTGTGAAGTGAATAATGGCACAGGTTAATTTTGAATTTTGTGGAGAAAAAATGTTTTTTTAAAGCTATTATAATTTGTCCTTAGATACCATCATCATTCAAAATCAAAGTTTACTAGCATGGATAGAGTTAAGGAATGCAGCATTTGTTTTATATGATAGAATTAGATTTAAGTGCCTTTCAAGATAGTACCTTTGATTATTAAAATGAAGTCTTTAACTTCCATTTGCATGGGAAAATTAGTGTGAAAATTATTTATTTCATATGGATAGAGGAGAGTCAAATATTGTAAATCTTTTTTGTTACCTATATTATGGAAGATGTGAAATAATTTATTGTGTATTTGGGGTTATTGGTTAACTAGAAAAAATTATGTCTTATTCATTAGCGTATTTAGCTGGGTAATTTATACTTACCTAAAATGTAACAAGATACATAGCTATAATCCTAACATATGGCTATACTCCTGTAGTACTATAAAAATAATCTGATGTCAAGAGAGAGAAAAAAAGAGAGAGATGGATAGATATGTAATCATATAGATATATTTATCTATATAGCAAGAGTAAGATCTATAGTAAGATATAATTATAGAGATTTATAGATCTCTACATACATATGCATGTATGTACATATTTTTTTTGAGAAAGTGACACCAGAAAGAATATGTTTTACATTACCATCACTCAGCTTGTAACATTTTGAGATGTATAGTTAATTCAGTCTTTCTTTCATTATCATAATGTATACAGTTAGTATTATTTGGATGTTTTCTTTATAATCAAATGTGATTGAAATCGTTAACCTCTTGCTATTTATTTTAGTGCTCTTTGAAAAAGAGAGATGATGGAGAATTGTGGAACTGTAGTCTATGAATACAATATAATATGAATATGCAGTAATAAATAATGTAATAGCAGTGTGGGGCTAGTCTATGAGACAGCTGACTTTGGAGGAGAAGAGTTATTTTAAGTACTTCTAGGTCAGGCTTTTAAACTTTTAACAGAGCTAGCCCCATTTTAAGACTGTAATGTACAGAACGGTTTTCTGATTTGCAATGGTAATTACAATTTCCTTATGGGAATTAACTATATCAATCGAATCTCAGTTCTAGTCCCTCCCCCCAAAAAAAATGAAATGCAGTTGGAGGAAGCTGATCATGAAACTTGCTTGATATAACATTAAGAATATTCTCCCTAAGCCCTCAGCTTCACCAAGAACCTAGAACCCAAGTGAGAAACTAATAGCCTTTCTTTGTCTCTCTAGACTATGAATACAAGTGGAAATTGGGAAAATAAGCTCATAGTGTTTGCCACAATGGAAACACACAATGTAGTCTGAGGGTGGAGGCAGTAAATGAAGAGATCCCATTAATAGAAAAATGAAGAGCATTAGTAAAAATTTATTTTTAAAACTGTGAGAAGAAACTATACATCAAATCACTCAGAGCACTCCAGCTTTAATGTATTCTTGTACAGAACAAAATGTGCCTTTCCCCCTTTCCCTGTTACCACAAACCCTATCTATCCTGCCATTACTGGAGCATGATATGAGACAACGAAACAAAAATTAAAAAGAATAAACTACAATAAACTGAGTAGTTTAGAATATTCTTTTTGTAAAATGGTGTACTCTTCTACGTAAATGGGATTCCTAACACCATTTAGTTCAACTAACACCTGAAAAGCAGTCTTCTCTATTATTTGTGAGCTAATCCAGAGACCTATATTGAAAAGTTTTGGAATTTTAGAACTGAATGATAGATTTATAAGCACTGTGACCTATGTGACATGATGGGATAAAATAACAAGGAGGTTGTTATAACTGCTGTCCCCTGAAGTACTGTCTTTGAAAATATATAGCTAATAGAGTCTGTATTATAACTGGTAGTTATAAAGGGGATGTCTCAGTATTTATATGAGGGAAGTCAAGCCTGATTCTGTGGTCTTAAGCGCCTCTGGTCTAAAGCATGCTGAGACTCAAGTGGAAATATACAAGCATCCTTTGTTTCTAGCAATAATGGAAACAAGTCCCTGTTAGGAATGTATTAGGAGTTCTCAGAGAAAAAAATTTTCAGTGGCCCTCCTTTTGGTCTAAATGATAATCCCATTTGCCAATCAGACAAATCTGGGTTCCTCTTTTATGGATATAGTCAACAAACCTTAGGTTCAGTCCTGGCATTAAAATTAACTCTTTTGGCAGCTCACAGATACTACAGAGTATGTTGGAAAGAGATGGACTTAGAAATCAAGGCCCAGGGTTTAAATCCTGGCTCTATCACTTGCATGACTTTGAAGAGGTCACAATTTTTCTGGATTTTACTTTCCTCATCTATTAATTGAAAGGATTGGAAGATGATCTCTTAGACTTCTTCCAAACACAGATGATTATATAATTTTAAGTGCCAAAGACAGGGAAGAAAACGAGATGATTATGGACCTCCATTAAGTTTCATGAATATATGGTATATTCTTCAATGAAAGCATTAAATTAAAATAATGAGAAGCAAAAATGTGAAAAAGATTTGGGGAGTCGTCACTACAACCCAGAATAAATTTATGAAGTGTCTGTTCTGTGCAGAACATAGAGGGGATCTGTATTCTGAGGACTGGCAAGAAAGCTTCTATGAGATTTCAACCCTGTCCTAATGGAACTTACTCTCTATTAGGAATATTCATTACATAAGCAAACTAATACAAAACAATATATGAGAACTGCATTATAGTGATGCAAACCAAGTTCTATGTGAGAATCAATAAGAGGGAGGTAATTTCCAAGTAAGACCTGGATAATGGGCAAGATTTCCTGAAAGAGGTGATCTTTGAAATGGGTTTTAAAAGAAGGGCAGGAATTTCCCAGGAAGAAATGGATAGAAAATGAAAGGCTTTCAAAACTTAAGAACTTCCCTTAGAGAAGGGAAGAAGATAAGAAAGTATAGTGCATGTATATGGAACTTTTATTGGAATCAAGTATTGATTGATGCCCTTTCCCCAGAACATGAACACACACACACACACACACACACACACACACACACACACCCACACACACACACCATTCACTTAATATCATTAGCCAGAAATGCAGAGATGAGAAGTGTACGGTACAGCTCATCCTCGTGGCAGATTTGCATTCTTCACATGAACAGGACAATTCCCAAACTGTCTGTTTCTCTCTGGGCAACAAAACCAATGAGCAATTAGTCTAATAGAATGCAAGGTAACCCCAAAATTTTAGTTTAGTTTCAAGCATTAATAGCTTAAAATATACTAAGATTTTTGGTTCACTACACCCTTAAAGGATCATTTTATTTCTGCATTTGTTTCCTCAGTGCCTAGAAATGTGATTTGCACACTGTAGGTGTTTAATAAAGGTTTATAACTGATTTATTAATTGACTGAAGGCAAGGAACCATTTTTTTCTTTTTCCTTCGTATAATCAGTTTGTAGAATGGTGCCCTGCATGCTGTACTTTAGAAAAGGCTTATTGAGGTGGATTGGAATATACAAGTCCATTAATTGGTATGGCTCTAAGTATGAATTAATTTAAAAGTGAAATAGATATGCCTAATTACATTTTAGACACTCCCCAAGTCTAGAAAAAATATATTCTATTCAAAGTCAAGTACTACACATCTTTCAAATGTAAAATATCCAGATTCATATCTAAAATATTATATATTAATAGTAAGAATATTAAAACTTAATTATTGATGGAGTTTAAGTATAAATTTCCACAGAGACAAAAACCAAGTCACTGAACATACAGTTTAAAAAGAAGTATATTAAAATGACTACTTGAATAGTTTCTATTATTGTTTATTTGAATCTGGTTCATCAAACATATTCAAGATGAATGTCCTCATTTGAGGAAGAAAGGTAAGTAGGTCAGCTATTTTTTCAATGTCCTAGTTTACCTTGCCATATATGTTTTGTCCATGTTCTTTTTTTGAATAACTTTAAGTGGATATAGTTAAAGCTCAGCAGGTAAAAATTTTCACATTAACAATGTTAGAATAATTTATTTATATTTATTAAAAATTTTACTGATACATTTTGACTTTTTACACCACAATTTCTTCTCAATAAACACCTAAAGCTATAAATTCCATTAAGAACAGAAAAAGAAACAAAAAAATTATTCCAAATCATCCAAGATAATCAGATTTGACTATAAAATATGTAATATTTTGTGCCCATAATCTATTACTTCTCTACAGAGTTAGAATGCATGTTCCATAATCACTAAAACAGGACTAATCTTACACCCTGCATTTTCTCTGAATTCTGATGTCCTTTAATGATCTTCATCTAATTTAATGTTGTTTGTTATTATTTTCCTCTTTTGGCTTTTTTTTAATTTTACATTACTTCAAGCACATATTTCCATATTTTATTTTCTGAATTCCTTATATCAAACTTTACTTTTTAAAAATCTTTTAAAGATCTTCTACCACTGCTGTGTCTAGGGCGTTAATTCTCTTATCTACTCTTTCCAAATTGGGATTAGTGAATCCATAGAGTAGATCACTACTTTGTGAGAGTCCATGGTCATACGCATTATTTCCAGCTCAGCTCCCTTTCTGGATGACTCTACCTCCTCATAAACAACCTTGCTTCTTCATAGTTACCTGTCCTCTCCAGTTCCCCTTTACATTTGGTCTTCTATTAGAATATAAGGATTTTGAACACAGCAACGACCACAGTGTGCGAGAGTTTTTTCCGGTAGACTTGGAACTTTGTAATAACACAATAACTTACTGAAAAAAAAAATCCCAATGTCGATTTTCTAAGGCAAAATGCCTTCCACACTCAGAGAAAGAAATATGGAAGTCATTCGCAGAATGTAGCAGATCATGTTTGTGTGTGTGTGGGTTCTAGTGTATTATGTTTTGATTTGTTATATGATTTCTTCCACTTATGTCAGTGTGACTACATAACATCACTATAGTGAAAATATGCTCAATAGGAAAGTATATGTCGAACCTATACAGAATTGTATGCTGTCATGGGGAGGGAGCGGGGTAGGGGAGGAAGGTGTGGGGGAATAAAATCTTAATTTTAAGGAAATGATTGTAGAACATTTATAAATAAATAAAATAAAAATTAAAAAAAAATAAAAAAAGAAATAAAAAAAGTAAGGTTTATATTTTTTTTATTTGTCTTACTCTATTGTATTGGCTTTGTGCAAATACTTTTGAATTTAGGGTTATCAAAATTATCCATCTTGCATTTCATAATGCTCTCTATCTCTTGTTTGGTCAAAAATTTCTCCATTCTCCATAAATCAGACAAATAAACTGTTCCTTGTCTACCTAATTTGCTTATAGTATCAGCCTTTATTACAAAGATCATGTACTCATTTGGACTTTATTCTGGTATATGGTATCAGGAATTGGCCTATGGCCAGTTTCCATCACATTTTTATCCAATTTTCCCAGAAGTTTTATCAAACAGTGAGTAGTGATCAAAGAAGCTGTGGTCCTTGTGTTTATCAAACAGTAGACTGGTGTAATCATTGACTACTCTGTGTAGTGTATTCAATAGACTCCACTGTCTATTTCTCAATCAGTACCAAGTGGTTTTGATGATTACTGCTTCATAATACAATTTGAGATCCGGTGTGGCTAGGCCACCTTCCCTAGCATTTCTTTTCATTAATTCCCTTGATATTCTGGACCTTAGATTCTTTAAGATGAATTTTGTTATTATTCTAACTCTATAAAGTTATTTTTATAATTTGATTGGCATGGCATTGAATAAGTAAGTTAATTTAGGTAGAATTATCACTTTATTATATTATCTCAGCCTACCCATGAGAAACTGGGTATTATTTAGATCAGACTTAATTTAAGTGAAAATTGTTCTGTAATTGTGTTATTCCATATGATCTCTAGGTTTGTTTTGGCAGGTAGATTCCCAAATATTGTACAGAGTCTATCTTATTCGTGTAACCATTCACAGATAGAAAATTTTCCCAAAGAACTGATTTTTCTGCATCCCATGTGTTTTCATAGGTTGTCTCATTATTGTAATTCTCTTGAATGAAATTATTGATTGTGTCCATTACTTATTGTTTGACCCACTCAATTTTTTAGGATTAGATTATTTTGTTTCCAATTAATTTTTGGACTCTATTTCCATGGCACTTTATTACATGTAATTTGTATTGCACCATAATCTGAAAAAGGATGTATTGACTATTTTTGTCTTTCATTTTTCTCCACAGGTAGATCATATCTCCCTATTCTAGAATTCTATTTTTTTCTTCTTTGAGGTTAAATTTATCAAGTTTAGGGAGGGGAAGGTTGAGGTTCCCCCACTAGTATATTTTTGCTATTTCTTCCTGCATCTTCCTTAACTTGTCCTCTAGGAATTTGGATGCTATGCCATTTGGTGCATATAAGTTTTTGTAAGATTGTATTTCATTGCTATGGTGCTTTTTTTTTTTTTTAGCAAGATATAGTTTCCTTCCTTATCTCTTTTGATTAGATTTATTTTTGTTTTTAATTTGTCTGAGATTAGCATTGCCATCCCTGTATTTATTTTACATCAGCTGAAATATATTATAGTCCAATCTTTTACCTTTACCCTGCATGTATCCCCATTTCAGATTTGTTTCTTGTAAATAACATATTGTAGGAATACGGTAGTTAATGCATTCTAGTATCCATCTCTATTTTATGGGAGAGTTCATTCCATTCACATTTACAGTTATGATTACTATATTTGTCTTTATCTCCTTCCTATCCCCTTCATGCCCCGCTTCAGGCTATTATTTTCCCCTTCTCTTTTCCCCTCCTCAAAAGTTTCACTTTTGAACACTGCCTCCCTCAATTTTCCCTCCCTTTTGTCAGCACCCCTCCCTTTTCTTTACTTTTTCCATTGCCACTTATTCTCCCTCTCTCTTCTAAAAAACTCCTTCTTTTTCTTTTCCCTTTCCCCTCCTACTGTCTGTAGGCAAGTTAGATTTCTACACTTAAATATGTTGTTCTCTCCTTGAACTAAATTCAATGAGAGTAAAATTAGAACAATGCTCATCTCCTTCCTTTCTTTTCTTCTACTAGAATATATTTTATGCCTCTTCATGTGATGTAATTTACCCTTTTCTGCCTCCTTCTCCTCTCCACTTCTCCCATTATAATTCCTTCCCACTCTTTAATTATGTTTTATCATCACATCAGTTAATTTATACCCACTCCTTCTATCTATGTGTATCCCTTTTAAATGTCATAATAAATATACAATTCTCAAGACTAAGAAGTGTCATCCTCCCATAAAGGAATGTAAACGGCTTGCCCATATTAAACAACAAGTTTTTTTTTCTTCCCACCTACCCCCTCATTTACCCTTTCTAACTCTCTTGAGTCTTGTATCTGAGGATCAAATTTTCTATTGAATTCTGGCCTTTACATCAGGAAGATCTGGAAATTCCTGATTTCATTGAATGTCCATCTTCTTGTCTGAAACATTATGCCCAATTTTGCTGGGCAGTTGATCCTTGGTTGTGGTCCAAGCTCCTTTGTCATATGGGATATCATATTCCAATCCCTCTGATCTTTTAATGAAGAAACTGCAAAGTCCTGTGTGATCCTGACTGTAGTTCCTTGATATTTGAAGCATTTATTGCTGACTGCTTGCAGTATTTTCTCCTTGATCTGATAGTTCTGGAATTTGGCAACAATATTCCTTGTTGATTTCAATTTGCGATCTCTTTCAGGAGGTGATCAGTGGATTCTTTCGATGATAACTTTGGTCTCTGAATTTAGGACCTCAGAGAGGTTTTCCTTGATGATCTCTTGGAAGATATTGTTGAGGCTCTTTTATTCATCATGGCTTTCTAATAAACCAATAATTCTTAGATTTTTCTCTTTTTTTTCTTTCTCTTTTCCAGGTCAATTGTTTTTCCAATGAGATATTTTACATTTTCTTCCATTTTTTCATTCTTTAGATTTTGTTTGACTGATTCTTGATGTCCCATAAAGGCATTAGCTTCTACTTGCCTACTTCTTATGTTTAACAAATTGTTTTCTCCAGTCATATTTTGTACCTCCTTTTCCATTTGTCTAATTTTTCCAGGTTAGATTTTGTACCTCCCTATTGATTTGACCAATTTTATTTTTTAATGAGCTGTTCTTTTCAGTGAATTCTTTTATTATTTTCATTTTGTCAGTTGACCATTAGTCATTTTTTCTTCTAATTCTCTAATTTGACTTTTGAAATCCTTCTTGACTTCCTCCAAGAATGCTTTTTGGACTTGAGACCAGTTCATATTCCCTTTTGAGCTTTCACATGTGGGGATATTATCAGTTCTATCCCCTTCTGAATTGGTACTTAGGTCTTCTCTGTCCTCATAATAAGCTTCTATGGTCTTTGCATTTATGATTTGCTTCATGCTCATAGTGATTGCCTTTTTCCTGGCTTTTAAAATTGATCTCTGCTTCTGGGGCACAAGGGACTCTGTCTCACTTTTCTTGTGCTGAGAACCTGAGGTCTTATTACTGGTTTTTTGTGTTCTGGTCTCTTGTTCTTTTATCTGGAAGTTATGTAATGCTGCAGCTTACTTGGTACAGAGCTTAGTGGTGTGTGCCAAGGCCAAGGCAGGTGAAGTCTTTTTGAGTTTTCCCAGGATTATACTGGAGCTTACAATGTGAGGTGTGGAGGAGGGGTGGTCTGGCCATGGGAGGCCTCCTCTTCCTCCTCTTCCCCTAGGGTTGAGTTAGAGTATGGGCATGTTCTATGGCTTGGTGAACCCCTATCTGTGCTGATGTCTGTGCAATTTCTCTGGTTTTGCTAAGGCACAACTGGGGTCCTAGTGTTGGCTTAGGGGCTCCACCCCACTAGGCTCAGGATCTCCTGCTGGTCCACCAAGGTGGGGCTTGCTGGGACACCCCTGGTCCTGTACTAGTCCCCATAATACACAGCAAGAAGGACTCTTCTCATCAATCTGCCAAGTCTCCCCAGCTAAAAGACTGCAGTACACCTTCCACTAGCTCCACTATTCCAGGATTTTTCCTAGGTAAATATTCTCTGAGTTTTTAAAGGTCAGCAAGGGGAGGGTTAGAGCACTTACAGTTTACTCCACTATTTTGGCTCCTGGAAGTTCAAGTAAGTCACTTTCAAACATTTAGTCTGTTGACTGATAACACCAGTGGTGGCTCCTGATGCCCCCAGAGGCCCTACACTTCTTTCTCACATAGTTCCAATGCACTCCCATCCTGTGCGAAAAGATTTCAGAATATGCACTACTGCTTATGATTCACTCCACCTTGGCTCACTCAGCTATGGTCAAATCTGAGTTGGTACAGCCCATGGGCTCTGTGCTCCCCTGACTCCACGTAACAGATACTTCCTGGAGACCTTTCTGGGCTGTCTTGAACTAGAAATCTGCCACACTCTGTCTCCTAGTGGATTCTGCCTTATGTTTTCAAGGTATATGAAGGAATTTGTGGAAGAGCTCAGGTGGATTCTCACTTTCACTTTGCCATTTTGGTTTCTCTCCCAACCTAAACATATATATTTTTAAAAATTATAGATTTGCATTCTCTGTGCCTCTGTTTATTCCTTTGATTTATTTTCCTTGTCTTATTATCATGGCTAGCATCTATGGTACTGTATTAAAAAGTCCTAGTGAAAATTGATATCCTTGCTTTGTTCTGGGTTTTATAGAGAATAATCACTATAACAATTTATTCACATTTTTCCTAGTATTTTCTTTAAGCAGAAATGGTGTGTTTGGTTTTGTCACGACTTTTCAGAATATATTGATATAATTATCTATTGTTTACAGTTTTCTTATTATTGTGTCTATTCTGTTTCTGTGTGTGTATTTCTGTGTGTTGAGGTATTGTACTGTTTGTGTGTGCATATGTGTATATATGTGTGTCTTGCTGTGTTGAGATATTGTTGTACTGTTTCACTTAATATTTTTGTGTCAATGTTCATTAGGGACATTTGATATATAGTTTTCTCTTTCTACTTTCTATTTTATTCATTTAGTTGTTAAGACTATAGTTTTATCAAAGAATTTGAAAAGGTCTCTTTGCCTGTATTTGCTATAGATTATTCAATGTTTAAATTAATTTTTCCTTAAATGTCTGCTGCAATTTGCTTGTAAATCAACCTTCTTGGAGTTTTTTTATTGTTTTATTTTCCATTAGTTGTTTATTTATGGCTCGTTCAATTTATTTTTCTTGTACAGTTATTTAAATAAATTATCTGTTTTTCTGTAGTCTTATCATTTCCCATTTTTGTAATTATTCATCCACACAGTCTAAATTGTTAGCTTTGTTGGCATATTTTAAGCAATATAAATTCCATACTTCCTTTATTTTCTTTTCCCTGGTTGCAAATTCTACTTTATTTTATTTTTTGATACTAACAATTTGGTTTTCTTCTCTCCTTAAAAAAACACAGGCTAACTTCAGTTTATTTTTCAAAGCTGATTCATGAAGCAAGGCAGAAAATTGAATGAGGAAGGTAATCATAACAGGCAAAGATTCAACTAATTAGAAGCCCCAGATACTAGAAAATGAATGTTTTGTTAAAGAAACAAGAAGTCTGGGGGAGAGCCAAGATGGCAGAGTAGAAAGACTCACATATGCTAGCTCCGAACCCACAGCCCATGGATCTCCTGTAAAAAGAACTCCCAACAAATTCTGGAACAGGGAGATTTCCTTTCCAAAGAGCCCTGAAAAATGGATCTCAAAGGTCTGTTGTGCACCAGACGGGAGCGGAGCCCAGCCCTGCCCTTGCTGCATGGCACGGAGAGGAACAGATCTGAGCAGGCTTCAGGGACAGAATCTCCAGCAGCTGTGAAGGCCCCGCCACCCAAAGATGCATAGGTCAGTGACAGAGACATCTGGATGGGCTGAGAGGGGAGCAGGGTGTCTCCATGACTCAGGCCCCCTCTGAGGCAGCAGAAGAGGCAGCGGGTGGCCAGAGGCTCCCAGAGCAGGCAGGAGCTCAGCAGGAGCTCCATTACTGAAGGTCTCTGCATAAACCACTTGAGGGAACTGAACCTGGGCAGTGACCCTGCCCCCACCTGAGAACCTGATTTAATCTTACCCTGAATAGGAGCCAGCTAGCCACCAAAAGCCCTGAGGCTGGGGAGCAGCATTTGAATCTCAGACCCCAAGCACTAGCTGGGTGGATCTAGGTGGGGGTGGACAGACATCTCAGATGTCAAGTAACTGGCTGGGAAAATGCCCAGAAAAGGGAAAAAAAATAAGACCATAGAAGGTTACTTTCTTGGGATCAGATGATACCCCCCTTCCTCTCTGATGAGGAAGAATACTGCTTATCATCAGGTAAAGACATAAGAATCAAGGCCTCTGTATCCCAAACATCTGAAATACATATTCAATGGGCTCAGGCCATGGAAGAGCTCTAAAAGGATTTTGAAAATCAAGTTAGACAGGTGGAGGAAAAACTGAGAAGAGAAATGAGAGAGGTGCAAGAAAAGCATGAAAAATGGGTCAATACCTTGACAAAGGAGACTCCAAAAAATGATGAAGAAAATAACCCCTTGACAATAGGCTAACTCAATTGGCAAAAGAGGTTCAAAAAGCCAATGATGAGAAGAATGCTTCCAAAAGCAGAGTTACCCAAGTGGAAAAAGAGGTTCAAAAGCCCACTGAAGAAAATAGTTCTCTCAAAATTAGAATGGAATAGATGGAGGCTAATGACATTCTGAGAAACCAAGAAATCACAAAACAAAACCAAAAGAATGACAAAATGGAAGAGAATGTGAAATATCTCATTGGAAAAACAACTGACCTGGCAAATAGATCCAGGAGAGACAATTTAAAAATTATGGGACTACCTGAAAGCCATGATCAAAAAAAGAGCCTAGACATCATCTTTCATGAAATTATCAAGGAAAACTCCATAATAGTATTCTAGATATTCTAGAATTCTAGATACCAGATATTCTAGAACCAGGGGGCAAAATAAGTATTCAAGGAATCCACCGATCACCACC
>CM053771.1:335097589-335148999 GCA_028658325.1 Potorous gilbertii
CACTCTTGGGGAGGGACAGGATCAAAAGAGAGAATAGAAACAATGTGGGGCAGGATAGGATGGAGGGAAATATAGTTAGTCTTACACAACACAACTATTATAGAAGTCACTTGCAAAACTACAGAGATATGGCCTATATTGAATTGCCTGCCTTCCCAAAGGGAATGGGTGGGGAGGGAAGGATGGGGAGAAGTTGGAACTCAAAGTTTTAGGAATAACTGTCGAGTATTGTTCTTGCTACTAGGAAATAAGAAATACAGGTAATGGGGAATAGAACGTTATCTGGCCCTACAGCACAAAAGAGAAGATGGGGACAAGGGAAGGGAGGGATGATAGAAGAGAGGGCAGATTGGTGATAGGGGAAATTAGAATGCTCAGTGTACTGGTGTGTGGGGAGGGGACAAATTCGGAGAAAATTTGGAACCCAAAATTTTGTGAAAATGAATGTAAAAAGTTAAATAAATAAGTTTATATATATAAAAACAAACATGCAAAAAAAGAAATAAGAAGTCCAGAGTATGTTAACCACAGTTATGTATAAGAAGACTAGAATTAAGTTAAGTAATGAGGTTGTGAAGGAAGGCAAAGACAAACAGCAGAATTTGTATAGAGATAATAGGGAGCCACTGGAGTTTATGGAGTAAGAGAGTAGAATGGTTGTATTTATTCTTGAGTAAAATTCACTTTGGCAGCTAAGCAGAAGATGAGCTGGAGTAGAGAAGAAATTTTTGGTAGGAAGTCCAATTAAAAGATAATTGCTCTTGTCCAGCCACTTGATGTTATTGGCAGGAGCACAAATGTTACTTGTGTGAATAGAAAGAATGATTCATACTGGAGAGATGGTGTGAAAGTAGGAAAAAAAAAAGACTTGTCAAAACATTGCCTATGTAGAATAAGTGTGAGAAAAGAGTCAAGGTGGAAGGTGTAGGGATAGTGAATTAAAGAAAGGTTCCACATAACGTATGATGAGTCCATTTAAGGCCTGAATATGCTAGAGATGTTCTAACCATGGCTCATGGGTCCAGTAGTCATATTTGTGTGAATTCCTCAATCTTGGCTATTTTGCTGAACTATTTTTTATCATAGTTTAATCTAATAAATGATTAGGCTTTTTTCTGAGTTAGAATATGCATGCAGCTTTTGAAGACATTTTCTTGTTTCAGAGTTTTTTTTTATGATCACTATCTTTGCATAAATGATCTTAAGAAGTCATTTATAACAGCGTCAACCTAACACACTTACAACACACATATGTCAACCACTACACGACTTTGATGATTTTCAGATATAACAGAAATAAGTGGAGCTTTTGAGTCACCTATTTTGTTCCCTTTTATTTTTCAACTCATTCAAAATAAAATAATAAATTTCCAATCAATAGCAATGTCCTTCTCTGTTTCCCCTCCCCCTCCCCATGCAGATTCACATATTCTGGCTTCTCTGGAGTTCTTAATAAGATTGCCTTGGTAGCTCATTGTTAATGACACATTGCAACATTATGGTAAACCCAGGCCTGTAATTTGTGAAGTTTATTTTTAGAACTTCCCAGCCTCCTTTTTTAAATTTTTTTTTAGTTCAGGCATCTGATGGCTGAAAACTAAAAGCAAAGAGGTTAAAAAAGAGTCGCAAAAAAGGTTCATGTTTTCTGAAAGGCATTGTTCCCAAGGAAGATTTTATATATTTTTCTCCACTTCTGTGGAGTAAAAGAAGTAAGATAAGCCCATTCAACTGTAGCGTGCAAGCAAACATTCCTGAACACAATTTATATAAAATATACTAAGTATAAAAAAAATTTTATGTCTATAAAAGGCTAAACTAGGAAAAGACAGAATGCCATTAATTATGTTCAACAACTTATTAGAAAATAGTAAGAAGGGTGGGGTTTAAGAAAAGAATGAGAAATGATCCCAGTTAAACATTCTACTTACTTACTCATGGGTCCTCACATTGAGCAAAAAGAATGACTAGAAACATTATTTAAAAAAGGATATTTAATTCAGAAGTGGGTTACTATATAGACCTGGAAGATGTATTTTATCAGCCTTAACGTAATATTTTTTTAAACATTTTAAGTGTATTTTTTTATAATAGCGTTTCCATAGTGCTAAGTTATTCGAAGTGATTTACAAATATCTCATATTATCTATATAGCAACTCTGGAAGAAAAGTGTTAAAATTATCCCCATTAACACATGAGGGAACTCAGGTAGACAGTCTTTAAGTGACCCCTTGCGCAAGGTCACATAACTATTGGGTGAGGCAAGATTCGAACTCAGATCTTCCTAGCCTCATATCCCATGCTCTATTGGCTGTACCACCTAGCTTTTTCTTACTTTTTTTTAAACCAAGAAATCAAAAATACAGGAGAAGACATTACTGGGGCCTCACCAGAAAGGAGTATTAACATGTATGACATATGTTGAGGAAAGGAGGAATGAGTATAAAGGGGTGGAATAAAAACTATTATCTCTAGACATAGAAAAGGGCAAGGCATAGAGGGCTTGTCCCTTGGTTATTCAAATTTAGAAGAAACCTCCTTAGCCATATGGTGACTACAAGACTACTGAGCCACTAACATCACATGAGGCCAGACCCCCAAGGACAATGACTTTGATTCCTAAAGTGACTGTTTTACAGGAAATCCTGCTGTTTGGCCTTACCTTTTCACTCTGAAAATCATTAAGAATATTTCTTCTATTTTGTTGTTTTTGTTGTTGATGATGTAGCATAACAAAGGACTTATAAACAAATGTCCAGAAAATGTTTTAGAACGTAAGCCTTGACTTTCTTAGGTCACACTGGCCATTCACATCAATGTTTCTGGTAATTGCCCCAAAATATTCTATTCCAAAAAAAAAAGTCTGTTGCTAAGTTTATAGTTGCATTCAACTTCTTGGCTAGACCTTTGCAAGTGATCAATGGATGGGGAAAATATTATGTGTGAAAAACATAATAAGAGTGAAAAAAAATTTTTTGCTTTATCTCCTTAGAAAATTATTGCCAAAATACAGGTTTACATTGCTCAAAATACTAGTCCTAACAGTCACTAACTAATCCTAACAATCACAATATTCAAATCAAGTGCAGGGGATGATTTCTGGAAAATATTTAACAACTATAGTATCAGCTGTCTGCCCCTGGATACTTCAGCAAGAGGGGGTTATCATAGCCACAGGGAAAGAAGTCTAAAATACAGGAATCTGAAATGAAAAGGGCCATTGACATTGAGCACAAATTATGAGACCCACCATTTTAGCAGCATAATATCCCTTGTCCTTTGGTCCTGTATATGTAACTACAGCCTCATCTTTTTCTCCTTGGCCCAAGTACTAACCAGAGTTGAAAAATTCCTGTGATCAATGGCCTTTTCCATTGCCATCAATCCTTAGCAAGTTTAAGGGTTTGGAGGTCATTGGTTGTACTGCAGAGGCAATGAGCTGAGAGAAGCGATGCCTTTTATTCCATATGAGTGAATGTATCCAACTGGAAGGAAAACCAACCAATAGAATAATAGAAGGATATCAGGAACCAAGCAGAAATGTGATGCTAAGGTGTACCTACACCCTGGGTTACTTTCTCCCTAGCCTGACCCTGCCATCAGTTGGTCTATGGTCTCTGCCCAGCTCTTTGTCTGAGAAAGTAAAATTCCTAGCTAGGACTCTGTTTGCGTATATACAATATGCTTAATGCATGCATATTTAATGACATTGAGAAATAGACCCTTTCTCTCTTTTCCTCCACATATTAATAACAAACAAAAAAAAATTTCACATGAAAAATCCAGATGCAGAAATGGTGATTGTTAGACTTCAATCATCCAAATAATTGTCACAATTTTCCATTTTGTTATGCTCATAGAGATTATTCTTACAACAAGATAAGGCTTAAAATCATTAAGAAAACTACTACTATCATTTTTGAAACTTGGAATCATTGATCAATGCTTATCAAAAGTATTTACCTTGTTTCTTTTGCAAATGACTATTTTGCTGTCATTTTTTTCTCTTATTTTTGTCATTTATAAGATTGAGATTGATTTAGTTTTTAAAATGATTTCTTTAGCATTCTGCAATTTCCCCATAGTCTACTGAATAAAACCCAAATTCTTTAGTTTCTTAAGCAAAATTTCTTTATATTTTGTTTGGAGCCCCCCTTTCTAGCCAGAGACTCACTGCACTTAGTGGACTCTATTTTTTTCAGGCAAATCAGTTTGCACTCAATTCCTGAATATATACCCTGCTTTCCTGCCCTCCTTCATTGAATATACTGTTCTGTACAGTTAGAATGCTCTTTTTTCTACAACTCTACCAGTTGAAATCTTACTAATGCTTGGATTTCAGCTCCATGATCACCTTTTTTCTGTTGCTTTCCCTCATTCTTGTCTATTTTGGGAAAAAAAATATGTATTTTTAGCTTCATCAAATATTTCCAAATTACATGTATTTTTTAACAATCATTTCTTAAAATTTCTTGTTCCAGATTCTCACCTTCCCTCGAGCTCTTTCTTCCTCCTTGAGAAGGCAGACAATTTGTTATCAATTATATAAGTGGATTCATGCAATTAATGTTTCCTTATCACCAATGTTGCAAATGAAAACACAGACAAAAAATAAAAGAAGTAAAATTTAAAAAGGGAAAAAGATAAAGTTTGCTTCACTATGCTCTCAGAGTTCATCAGTTCTCTCTCCATAGGTGGATAGAATTTTTCATCATGGGACATTTCTAAATGTCTTGGATAATTGTCTTAATCAGAGTTATCAGGTTTCACAGCTGACCATACTTATAGTGTTGCTGTTACTGTATACAATGTTTTTCTGGTTCTGCACATTTCACTTGGCATCACTTCACATAACTTCCCCAGGTATTTCTGGAACCATCCTACTCATCATTTCTTATAGAAAAATAGTAGTCCATCATGATCATACACCATAAATTATTGAGTCATTTCAGTTCTTTGCCAACATAACAAGAGTTTCCATAAATACTTTTGTGCAAATGGGTCTTTTTTCCTTTTCTCTTTGGGATACAGACCCAGTACTGTAACTTTGGGATATAGTAGTGGTACTACTGGATAAAAGAGTATGTGTAGTTTTAAAATTATTTGGGTGCAGTTTCAAATTATTTTCCAGGACCAGTTCCCAATTCTATGACCAGAAAGTTCATTAGGATTCCAATTTTCCCACACTGCCTTCAGCATTTGTCATTTTCCTTTTCTCTCATGTTAGTCAAGCTAATAGATGAGTGGTGTTACCTCAGAGTTGTTTTAGCTTGTATTTTCCTAATTAGTACTGATTTAGAAAAATTTTCACGTGAATATTGATAAATGATTTTTCTTCTGAAAAGTTTCTGTTCATATTCTTTCATCATTATCTATTAGGGAATGGCTTATATGTTTTTTCCTTGAATTTTGGCTCAGTTCTCTTCATATTTGAAAATCTGGCCTTCATCAGAGAAATGTGTTGGATTTAACCCTTTTCCCCACTTCTTGTTCCATTTTCAATTTTGCCTACATTACTTTTATTTGTGTAAAAGTTTTCAGTTTCATTTAAGTGAGGGGACAGAGCCAATATGATGGACAAAGGCAATACCTCACCTGAGCTCTTCCCCAAACCCTCCAAACATCTTTAAATAATGACATAAAACACTTCCTGGGGCAGCAGACCCAACAACAAAAGTGGAATGAAATAATTTCCAGCCAAATGTCAGCAGAAAAGGTCTGTCACGCATGAGTGATAGTGGAACACAGTGCATCTCAGGTCAAATCATCATAGACACAGCCCCAGCAAGCCAGCAGGTCTTGGGAAATATTGAATCAGAAGTAGCAGCAGCTGCTTCTGTAGCTCTCAATGCACAGATGGTAAGGGGGTTGAACAACAAGTCAGAAGGCAATTACAGGGGTCTATTTGCTAATATTGAGGCAGGACTCTATTTCTTTGCCCATAGTCAGATTCAGGTCACAGTCCTGGGTGGTAGTCCCAGGGCAAAGAGGAGCACTAGCACACCAGAGCTTGTGGCCACAGTGGAACAGGGACCCTTTTCAAAGTTCTAGGGCTTATGGTCACTCAAAAACAGCAACTCAAGAGAAGAGAGTAGTAAACATACCTCTCCTTAGATCATACTACCTTGGAAGAATTGAAAACTTACAGTTTCCTAAAGGTATCTCTGAAACAACAGTCCCAAACCTCTCAAGGTTGAGATACTATGCCCTCCCCCCTAAAAGCAGAATCCTATTTTAACAAAGAGCTAAAAGTCAAGAAATAGTCTGGGAAAATGAACAAAGAACAGAAAAAAATAATTCTGGCCCTAGAAAATTACTGTGGTGACAAGGAAGATAGAAACACACACTCACAAGAAGGTAATAAAATCAAAGTTCTTACATCCAAAGCCTTCAAAAAATATATGAATAGGTCTCAGGCATGAAAGAACTCAAAAAGGATTTTGAAATGAAGAGAAGAAGAGGGAGAAATTGGGAAGAGAAATGAGTAATACTGGAAAATCATGAAAAAAGAGTCAATAACTTGGTAAAGAAAACACAAAAATATTGAAGAAAGTAAAACATTAAGAAACAGAATAGGTCAAGTGGTAAAAAGAGGAACAAAAGGCTAAACGAGGAGAAGAACACTTTAAAAAGCAGAATTTGTCAAATATTAAAAAAAGGCATAAAAATTCACTGAAGAAATAAACTCCTTAAAAAGTGTCTTTGACCAAATGGAAAAGGAAGAAAAAAGCTCACTGTAGAAAATAAGTCCTTGCAAATTAGAATTGAGCAAATGAAAGTTAATGATTTAATGAGAAACCAAGAAACAATAAAAAAAATCAAAGGAAAGAAAAAAATAGTAAGCAAAGTGAAATACTTCACTGGAAAAATAAAACAACAAAAAAAAACTCGACTGAACTGGAAAATCAATCCAGGAGACATAATTTAAACATTATTGGACTATTGCAGCCATGATCAAAAAAAAGAACCTTTATATCAACTTTCAAGAAATTATCAGAGAAAATTGACTTGATATTCTAGAACCAGAGGGTAAAAGAGAAACTGAAATAATTTCACCTGAACAAAATTATTATATCTCTCATAATGTTCTCTATGTCTTGCTTAGTCGTAAACATTTTGCTTAGCCAGAAACCAATAGGTACCTTTTTTTCCCCCATGCTTCTCTGGTTTACTGATATCATCCTTTCTGTCTAAATAACTGTCCATTTTCAACTTATTTTGGTGGAAAGTGTGAGATGGTGGTTTATGCCTGCTGTGTGCCAAATTGCTTTCCAGTATTCCAGCAATTTTTGCTAAATACAAAGGCTTACCCTAAAAGCTTCAATTTGGGAGCTTATCAAACACTACATTACTATGATCATTTACTACTATGTATTGTGTACCTAGTTCATTCCACTTATCTACCATTCTATTTCTTAGCCATTACCAGATTATTTTGATGATGACTACTTTGTTTGAAATCTAGAAATCCTAGACTTCCTTCCTTCACATTTTTTTCCTTTGATTACCTATATATTCATGACCTTTTGTTCTTCCAGATGAATTTTATTCTTTTTTCCTAGGAGTATAAAAAATTCTCAGTACTTTGATTTTTATGGCATGGAATAAATAAATAAACTTAGGTAGAATTGTCATTTTTATTATATTGATTTGGCCTACACATGAACAATTAAGATTTCTCCAATTGCTTAGATCTTCATTTGTGTGAAAAGTGTTTTGTAATTCATATAATCCCTGGTTTTGCATTGGCATGTAAGCTCTCAATTATTTTACATACTCACTGGTTTTTTTAATGGATTTTTCTTTCAATCTCTTGATGCTAATTTTTGCTGGTAGTATATAGAAATGCTGATGATTTACATGTTTATTTTATATTCACAAACACTGTTGAAATTGCTAATAATTTCAAACAGTTTTTAGTTGATTTTTAGGGTTCTTTAAATATACTATCATATTATCTGCAAAGAGTGATAGTTTTGCTATCTTACTGTGGTTTAATTGGGGATTTTTCATTTATGCTTTTTCTGTTCTTTTTAAAGTTGCATGCCCAATTCATGGATTTTCTATTTCTCTCTGTAATTGATGTGTGCATTTAGAGACATAAATATTTCCCCTAATTAGTGCTTTGACTACGTCTCACAAATTTTGTAATGTCTCATTGTTGCATTCTTTTTAATAAAATTATTGATAGTTCCTTTGGTTTGTTCTTTATGAATAGGTTATTTTAGTTTCCAATTAACTTTTAATCTATGCTTCCACAGCCCTTTATTAAATGTAATGTTTGTTGCATTATGGTTTGAAGAGGTTACATTTTATATTTTGGCTTTTCTGATGTGGTTATACTTTAATGCATTGTTATTTATTTTTGTTAAGATTCCATGTTGAGCTGAGAAAAAGGTATTTCTGTCCATTCAGTTTTCTGCAGTAATCTATTATATCTAAATTTTCTAAGATTTTATTCATCTCCTTGTCTTCTTTCTCGTTTATCTAATAGTTAAATTTATCTAACTGAGAGGAAAAAGTTGAGATCCTCCATTACTCTTACCTTCTTTATTTAACTTTTTAATTTTGGATTAAGATTTTGGATACTATGCCATTTGTTGCATATATATTACTATTCATATTACTTCATTATCTATGGTTTCTTTTTAGCAAGATGTAGCTTCCCTGGTTATCCCTTTTAATTAGATCTATTTTTGCCTTTGCTTTATCCAAGATCATGATTGCTACCCCTGTCTTTTAGATTTTAGCTGAAATACAATAGATTCTGTTCTAGTCCTTTAACTCTTTGTGTGTGTGTGAGTGTGTGTCTGTGTCTGCGTTTTAAGTGTGTTCCTTGTAAATAACATGTTGAATTCTGGTTTCTAATCAATTCCATTATCCAATGGAATTTTATGGGTGAGTTGATGCCGTTCATATTCACAGTTATGATTACTACCTGTGTATTTCCCTCCATCCTATTTTCTTCTGTTTATCTTTCCTTCTCTCTCTTTTTATCCTATAAAATTTTTGGTTTCTGACCACTGCTTTTTTTTCTATCCTCCCTTCTATCACTCTGCTCCTTTCTATTATCTCTTTCCCTTCCTGCTTCCCTTCTGGGTAAGATAGATGTCTTTTATCAATTTCAGTTTCTGAGATTTATTTATAATATTACTGAATCGGGATCTCTTTCAGGTGGTGATTGATGGATTGATAGATTCTTTCAATTTCTATTTTACCTTAATGTTCTAGGATATTGGTATAGTTTTCCTGATAATTTTTTTTTGAAATATAACATAGAGGTTCTTTCTTTAATCAAAGCTTTAAGGCAGTCTAATAATTCTTCAATTTTCTCTAATCAATCTATTTTCCAGGTCATTTTTCCCTATAATATATTTCACATTTTATTCTATTTTTTTTCAGTCTTTTGATTCTATTTTTGTTCTTTGATATTTCATAAATCATCTAGTGAAAGCTTGCCCAATTTTAATTTTTAAGGATATATTTTTTTAGTGACCTTTTCTACCTTCTTTTTTATTCAGTCAATTTTGCTTTTTGAAGAATCATTTTCATTGGCGAATCTTGGTGGTCATTTTTTCCAATTGGCCAATTCTGTTTTTAACCTGTTATTTTCTTCAGTATTTTTGTATCTAAAAAAAAACTGTGAATTGCCTTGTCATAAATTTTATCCCATTGTTATTTTTTAAAACCATATTTTAGCTCTTGCAGGCCATTTTTTTGGGCTTGTGTCCAATTCACGTTTTTCTTTGAGACTTTACTTGTAGCTGTTTTGATTTTGCTTTATTCTCAGTTTGTGTTTGATCTTCCCTCTCATTATAGTGGCTTTTTTATGATCACATTCTTTTTTTTTGAGGTTTGCTCACATTTTTCTACCTTATTTCCTGATTTTCAAGATTATGTTGAAGTTGGGCTCTGTTACTACCATGGGGGAGGAGTGACACTGCCTCAAGTTTAGGGATTTTTGCAGTCCTACTTTCAGAATTAGTTCTTGGGTTTGGAAGTTTTGGGTACTTTCAAGGGGCTGTGATCTGTTGAGAGCTTTGATACCTTCTCTCCTGGTCTGAGCTCTGGGTCATCAATCTAATTCCTTGGGATTGCAATTAATATTGTTCTTCAGGGCCCTTACTCCTTTGGGACCAAAAGATATACTATTCCTCATGGTTCCTGACCTCTTATGATGGAAAGCAACACTGCCCCTCAGAGTTTCTATTCCCTTTTAATAAAAAGTGCTCCTCTCCACCCTTGAATTGTGACAAAGAAGTCAATATAGGCAATGGAGTTGCCATTTTCTGGTTCTTCATACTTTGGCATTACAGGGGTCCCCTGTAATCTCTCTCTGACACATTGCCAGGTTACCTTACTGCCTCTACATTAAGAACTACAAAAGCTGCTGCTTCT
The DNA here is from genome assembly GCA_028658325.1 of Potorous gilbertii. Lineage (NCBI taxonomy): Eukaryota > Metazoa > Chordata > Mammalia > Diprotodontia > Potoroidae > Potorous > Potorous gilbertii. The sequence goes on from CM053771.1 coordinate 335,107,986, forward strand.
TCTGTCACCGTTACCTACTTACACCATTGGTGTTTCATCCATTAGGTCAGCTTCCACCTGAGGGTCACAGATCTCTCTTTCCAATCTCCTAAATTTTCTTAGTTTGGAAGACCTTTTGTTGGTTCTGTCACTCCAGAATTCAATTTGAGATATTATTTAAAAAGTTTGGGGAGGGGAAAATTAGAAGAGGAAAATTCTCCACTCTGCCATCTTGACTCCTCTCCTGGAAGTCCAGTCGCTCTCTCTAAAAATGATTCCTCATTTTTTTCAACTATTCCAGGTACTGTGTTTGTGCCTGTATACTGACTGCCTCTGGACTTACAAAAACACACAATAATTAAAATCACCCTTCCTTACATTGCCAATCCATACTCAATAAGCAACCATACATTAACGAAAACTAAAAAAACTTTTAAAAAGTAAAAGAAACAAAACTTTGCCCCATCTCTTTGGATATTTTAGATGCTGACACTGGGACAAAGAATCATCTTGCCTCTAACTGTCTAAATTTGTTGCCAAAATAAACTGAATATTTACCCCAAAGCTCTAAAATAAAAAATCAGGGTACCTGTGTTTTATTTCTAGGTTTCCCAATAATATTATGTGGTAACCTGGTCAATAATTTCATCTTTTCAAGCTTCTGTTTTCTTTCCTGTACAATAGGAATGATAAGACCATGATTATGTTCCAAGTTTATCAGCATGAGATGATGAATTTGAAAGTAATTTATACAGTATACAATGCCATACAAAATGCTGTGGTTAAAAAAAAAAATATATATATATATATATATGTATTCCAAAATCACTTAGCTAGAAACAGAAAAAGTTAGCATGGAGGAGTGCTCTAAGATTGGTATCAGGAAGGTCTACGTTCAAAATTTGTGCCTGAAACTTACTAACTATGTGAACATGGACAGATATCTTAACTACCCTAAGCTTCAACTTAACTATTCACAAAATAAGTGACAAGGAATAAATGCCTTTGAATTTTCTTTCACATCTAAATGCTGGTAATTTTTAAGAAGTCTCCTTCAACCACATGCTTCAACCACAGACTTTTTCAGTCTGCAGAATCATGTGAACTTTGATTTTTTTTATTTTAAAAATTCTTTTATCAAATAAAATAAGAAAGGTGGGAGATAGAATGTCATGCATGAGACACAACAAGTAGGCCAGGTTGGTTGTACCATAGAATGCATCTACAAGAACAATCTTCGGTAAGGTAGTGAGGAACCAGATTGTTTCCAAAAACCCTAGAGGCATTTTTATCTATCTAAAAGCAAGAAGGTATACAGTTGTAGCATGGTCAGCACCGTGCTTTAAGAATATCATTTTAACAGTTTTGTGAAAAATGGATTGGCAAGGGGAGGAGGTTGGCTACAATAAGATCCATCAGAACTCTACTGTGAAAGTTCAGGAAATAAATGATAAAATTCTGAACCTGATTATTGGCCATTGGAGTGAGAAAAGGGGGAGTAATGATGGAAAAGTTGTGGAGGTAGAAGTAAGCATCATTTGACAACTGATTGATCATAAAGTGTAAGGAAGAGTGATGATTTGTGACCAGTACCAAGTTTCCAAAAATTAGAGAGTAGATGAATGAATTTCCTAAATATAAATATGGTGATTAGGAATCTGGGAAGGTTTGGGTAAAAAATAATGACCTTTGTCTTGGACATACCATACTTAAGGTTGGGTTATTCAATTGGAGATAGCCAATAAGCAGTTTATGATGTAGGTGTGGATTGAGTACAGGAGGAAGATAGAACTAGATATAGAGATGTGAAAGTCATATGTATGGAGATCTTTGAACCCATGAAAGTGGATAAGGTCCCTGAAAGAGTATAGAGAAAATAAAAAGGTTTAAGACAAATTCCTAGGATACACTCAGGGACAAATTGTAAGGCATCAAAAAAGATCCAGCCAAGGAGACTGGAAATGAACTGTCTCTCATGTTTTATGTTGTCTGATGTTTTACTTGTATTTAAGGTATCTCAGCAACACTGGCAAACACCCATCATGACAATGGTGAGACACAAAATATGATCAGGAGAGAAAGCCAATGAAGATCTAAGTAAACTGCATTCAATTTAAGAATCCAAGAACCAGGTAAGTCAAGGATTTTCTCTTTTTCTCCTTTCCAGAAATTGAAGTGCTTATGCTACTGCATGCCTACAGTATTGCTCAATAAACAATACAGTAGGATAGATATATGGACTAGATTTGTGATCTCATTGCTATAGGAAACTCCTAGATAAGGAATCTTTCTCTTTCAATACAAACCAGCACATTCTATATGACTTTTAGTCTTAGAGAATTGCCTAGAGCATGGAGATATTAAGTGACTTACCTAGTATCTGATAATATATATCAGAGAGCTAGGCAGGAATATAGGTTTCCTGACTTTGAACCTGCTTTCTATCACCTTTGTTACACTCTCTCTCCAAGTAGGCAAATCAAGAAATACTTATCAATTGATAATTGACTGAATAAGGAAGACTCTGAAAGTATATCAGAGTAGAAGTCATCTGTTTAACAAGTATGCTCAGGCCCACTCTCTCCAGAACAAGTCTATTACATCTCCTTCTTTAGCGTAACCTTGTGAGAATTAGCATTTCTTTTTTGTCCCTGTAAACTCTAAACTCCACTAGCCCTAGTCCCTCCATTTTGATCCAGCTAGCACCCAAGATTCATTAACATTTAACAGCAAGTAGTTTCTCAAAGAGATATTTATTATACAGATAAAGCAAGAACAAATGTATAAATATCCTTCCCAAACCAAAAGGGTCTAATCTGTCCAAATCACTATCATTTTATTCTAGGGTGGGCATGGAGGAAGAAAATTGAGCTGACAATATAGCTCAGTTCCTCACATCCAAAAGCAGCCATGCTCCAGCTTCTGCTGGCCTAGAGTCTCAAAGGTCACTCTAGATAGATGAGCACTGGAGGCATCAATGCTGGACTTACATTCTGAGACTGGAGGAATCTTTGGCTCACAACAACATTTCCAGCCTTGGAAACTCAAGGTCAGACTCCATTGTTTGCTTCTAAAATAGAAAACAATGAAATAAAGGCTATGCAGGCCCCATTATTATTTCTTAATTCCTGAATTTTTTGATATATTTTCTTTCTTATGTCACCTGCCTATAGTTGTTTGCATTTACTTTGTTGTAGTTACTGTGTATATTGGTTTCTTGGGTCTGCTTACTTCACTTTATATCAGCTCATATTTCTCTATATTCATCACATGCATCATCTCTTACAGCACAGTAATATTCCACTATATGTACCTCTATTTGTTTGGTCGTTCTCCAATCAGTGGGTTCTGATGTTATTTCCATTTTTTTTTTGCTATCACAACACAATAAGAAGAAAACAAGAAAAGAAAAACTTCTCTTAATCAAAATGCCTAAACAAAATGTCTACTCATGCAATTCCCTCATGCTTTATCATATTTCCCATGAACATTTTTTCTAATATCTTCATTTGTAACTTGATGGGATCCATATATTCCTGACTTCCATTACACCTGAATTAGTAATTTTCTAATTCACATTCATTTTATAACTGTTCAGTCTGCCCTTCCCTAAATAACCTCTAACCATAACATGTACATTATTTAATATAGTCTTCAATATACATTAAAATTATAAACTCTTTTCCTTCCTTCCTTCTTCCCTTTTATTTTCATTTAAAACTCTAATTATACCAATTTAGAGAATACTTGTTCAGTACCTCTCATGTGACTTGCCTAGGATCACACGTGTCGGAGACAAGCTTTGAGTCCAAGTCTTCCTGTCTCCAAGGTAGGATCCCTACCTACTAAGCTAAATTGCCTCTTGATATATCTCATTTATTAAAGTAAAATCAACAAGTTAATTCACAAATAGAATCCAAATAAAATTTAAAATTGAAATTGGGTTATAAGATGTCAGTTCCACATGCAAGAATAAGAGTATTTTTCATTTTTTAGAAAGGATTTCATCATGACTCCCCTCCCCTGATTGGAAAGACATCAAAATAGGCACATTATGAGATACATAATGGATGTTACATCTTTAAATATATTATTCAAAGCCCTAGTTTTTATGCTTTTAATAAGCATGAATCATGAATTTTGATTACTCACAATCTTCCCTCAAATCAAAGTAAATAAAAATCAACAAAAAGTTGCTAAGTAAATGAAGGAGAAGGAGAAAGTCTCTCAGGGGTGAGAGATTTTTCAGAATTCCTTTATGTGTCCATTATGCTTTGGCTTCTGTGTGCTATTATGGTTCTAAAGTGGGATTATACCTGCATTAGTGTAAAGCACTGCTCAACAAGTCAATAGCCTGTGAGATGAGACAGCACAACTGGCTCACTATTGGTAAAGTTCTGGAACAAAGCCAGTCTCACAGCAATTAGGCAATACTCACAACTACAACAGAATTCTGCTTGATGTCTCAGGTGCAGAGCAATGGACTCTTGGAGCTGGATAAGTCAACTAATCTCACTTCGCACCAACATCGGAAAGTCTCTGCTTGAGAAATTCTGGTGACAAAGAGCTCAATATTCCAAGGAAGATCATTTGGTTTCAAGCAGTTTCAATCATTAAATAGTTTTCTCTTGTGCTGCACTATTTATACATTATCATGTCAGTTCCCTACTCAGTAAATTAAAATGGTTTCCTATTATTTTTAGTATTAAAAATAACCTATTTGGCATTTCAAAATGTTGACAATCTGGCCTCTTCCAACCTTTCCAGATTTCTTACTTATTTTTCCCCCTCCACCTATTTTACAGTTGCATGAATCTACTTGCTGTATGTAACTCACATATATTTCATCTCTCATCTTTAGGCTTTTGCACTGGCTAAAATACATTCCTTTTGTACCTGTGCCTCTTTAAATTCCTGATTGTCTTAAGAATCAACTCAGATATTCTCTTCTTCAGGAGGAGGTCTTATCTGTAACCCATAGATTCTATTAACACCCCTCAAGTTATTTTATATCTACATTATCAATAGCTACACACACACATTTTCTCTCATATTATAATGTAAGCTCTTTGAAGTCACACATTGTTTTGCTTTTGCCTTGGTATATCCAGGCTGACACAGTCCATGCCATATGGTAAGGATAGAGGGTAGGGAACGGATTTTTTTATTTTATTTATTCCATACATAACAGTCTCATAAATGACTCACTTTACCAGACAATAGAGGTTGACACCTTCACTGAAGTTTGGTGTCTTAATATTGGTCTAGAGCAAAGCTCTTTAAATTGTTTGCACTGGTGACCCCTTTACACTTTTCTGCACCATTTCATGGCCTGAGGGCATGCACAGTTAAAAGTGCACATGTTTTCTGTTCAAAACCAAGGTCATAGTGAAGTTGCAGGATGCAACATGGCCAGGTGCTTCCAGAAGCACCCCAGGTCCATCAGACATTTGATTTTTAATTAATTTTTGGTCATTATGTGTTCAGAAACCTTTTACTGTTGCCAGATCTTTCCACAACCCAAGGCAAGCCACAGTTTAAGAAATCCTCATCTGGAGCTCTGAGGGGTTACTGATTTGCCCAGGATTATACAGTCAATATATTACCTCTAGCAGTTGAACTCAAGCCTTCCTGACTCTGAAGGTAGCTCTCTGGCTACCACAACATATTGCTTCATTAGTGGCAATAGTTATGTAGACATCATAAGAGTCTACATCTATCATAGCATGTGATAAATAAATGTTTGTTGATAAAATCTTGATGCATTAAAATCAGGTTCATTGCATCTCAATCTAAATGTCCCAGTACTATATGATTCAAATTGAAAAGAGATTTAGATAACAACTATCCCAATGTCTTTCCATCTCCTCATTTTGTAAGTCAGGAAACTAAGGCCCAAAGAAAGTAATTGACATATTCATAGTCATTTTAATACCATGGAATTTCTTTCAATAATCCATATTGGAATGTATCTATGCTGAACCATTCAATGTCAATGCCTTCCTTCAAGTTTTCAAAAGTCACAAATCTTCTAAATATCAAGTTAGAATTGGAAACTAATTTATTTACTAGTTTGTTTTCCTCTGCTCTTGGTCTTTGTTCTTCATTCTGGAGAATACCAGAATGAATCTATTTGTTTCATAAAACAATTTTTGTCAATATTTCAGAGCAACAATCACATGCTCATCAATCACAGAGCTGGAAGAGCTCTTGGTGATGACTTAATCCAATGCAACATGTTATATGTGAGTAACCAAGACCTTAAGAGTGTTAGTGACTTGCCCAAGGTCACACAGCCTACAAGTAGCAGAACTGGGATTTAAACCTAGGTTTAAATTAAAAATATTCCTACTACACTTTCCTGCCTCCTTAGTTTTTGCCTTCATTCTAATTATTAATCTAATCACTTCCTTTAGTGACTGTGCTTGCCACCCTCTTTAAGACATGTATTTTATTTGTGAATGCCTCCCTTAAGATGATGTATCACCAAATGAGCATGAGACCTCAGATGTTCTTTGTCCAAGTACAACCAAATGAATACAGAGTATATTGCAACACGTGTAGTATAAGTATGGCATTTGAAGGAAGAGCAGCTAAAAACTAATACCGCATCAAATTGGTGAAGAGTTATTTTTTAAAATTATTTTATGTAAAGTTATACATGAATATTATGTCATCAGGAGATAGGATGCAGAGGTTTCCCTTTATTGCATTATTAAAGTTTTAATGTTAAAGAACCTTCTTGACATGTTTTTCTTATGGATAAAATATAACTGATGAATGATGAGCCAAAAATAGAAAACTTCTTGGGTTCATTAATTATTGATTGTGGTGACTAGGAAACTGGACTTAGAATAAAGAAATCTCATGTACATATCATTCACCAGCTATGTGACCTTCACTTGGAGTCTCTGTTTTCTCATGTGTAAAATGAGGGTAATACATGGTTCTTAGGGTGAGTATATGGAAAATTAATTGAAAACCTTAAAAATATTAATTAGTGCCATTATTCTTGTTCTCATTGGACCCTCACTGATACTAGCCAGACAAAGACACACTTAGAATGGAGATTGGAACCCATGTTTGAAAAGTACCTATCAAAATGGAACTTATTTTAAATAATTATTGTTCCTTCTCATAAGAAACAAATATTATGCCTATCTATATGTGTGATGTCCTTATACAAACACAGACTAAGAACTATGAAATCTATTCATATGAGCTGCTTTAGAAAATGCATAATACTTGGACAAAAATTTCTTACATAAAAAAACCTATGATCTTATTTTGTACTACTAACCAGTGAATTAATTATAGCACTGAAGACATTAGCTTCATTCCTTCAATATTTATATGACATTAGCTATTTATCTAGCCAAATGACATTGGAAGGAATCTCACACAAATAAACACACACATATGCATAAACATGCATGGAAAGCATGCCCCTTAACTTAAAAAGAAAGACTAAAATATACTGGGAAGTCAAGATATATGTGTATGTGAGTATATGTGTAAGTGTAAGTGTGGGTTTGCGCATTATAGAGCTAGATAGTTAAGATATGGCATCAGAAAGGGCAAAGGTAAAGACTTTCTATTGAAATATGCCAGCTGTATGATTTTGGTCAATTAACTTCTCAGTATTCCAAGCAACTCTAAGGCTTTAAATTATAAAGATGCTGATTTATAAGGGTGAAAGGAGTTTTTACATTTCCACATTGGGAATGATCTATGTAGGTAACATTTAAAAAAAATAGATTGCCTACTTCACCCTTTCCCACCCCATTCTACCAAAATATGTTTTAATAAAAACAGAGTAATAGATTATGACAAGCTGAGATACTGCTAGTAAATGTCATAGGGGTAAAATGTCTTGATCTCTGAGCTGAAGTAAGGAGAAACAACAGAGAAAGAAAGAAGCTAGGAGCCTACAAATTAGTACACTAAAAAAAGGGTTTGTGTGCTGACATCATCACATAAGTGGGATCTAGAATTGAGTCAAGTCAACTCTCTATGCCTCAGTTTCCTCATGCGTAAAATTATGGTGGTGCTTGCACTTCCTATATCTGAAGGTTGTTGTAACAAATATGTCATATATTTAAAGTACTATGTACATATAAATTGATACTGTGTTAGTTTCAGTATTATTAAAGAATAGGATTTTGATTAGAGAGAAAATCCTAAGAAGTGGTCAATAGGAGAAGCAAAGGCAGCGAGTAAAGCATGTGTGAAAGATGATAATTTAGTCAATCTAATGGTGACTTATTATGGATTAAGTATATCAACCCACAAACAGGATGTATTTATCTTTGGGATATTATAATTCGAACTATTAGTTAAATGACAATATCTCTATATCTAAATCTTGTTCTCTAGAAAAACAAAGTGAAAGTCTATTTCTCTTAAAGTTTGTTGTTATTGCATTATTTTTCTGTTTCTATTGTGCTATGAATCCCAAAAGAGTAATGGCACATTACATCAGAAAATCTTTGGCGTTGGATCCATACTGACAATTCTTAGACCTTTGAGAGTACTTTTCTAGGACATATTTATGAGGTATAGTTAAATTCTATGAATATTTCCCACACACTAACAGCAAATTTAATCTATAGGTACATAATATTATTTGCTTCTATTTAACTAAGTGGATCCTATTAAACTGATTCTATTAAAATTATGTATATTAACTTCAAGAGGAGAAAAGAAATCACCATTAATGTAATTTTCTGACAATCCAAAAAGAAAAAAGAACAAAGCTAGTTTCATCCCTATGCCTAATGTGCAGAAATCATTCCACATAATGCCATAGCCATCGCTTTACTGAAAAAAAGTAATACAAAATAAAAGCCCAAATTCCTATAATAATCATTATCCGCTATAATTTATCATCTGGCAAAGGAAAGCCTCCTAGGGAAAGAAAAGTGTTCAATTTGATGATACTGGTTTTTGTGTATTTGGGAAACAGTGGGGAAGAAAAGCTTTAGGAGATTAAAAAGACAGGTTTCATCATCTAAACAGATACAAAAAAAATGATTTGAACCCTAAGGATCAGTTAATAATTTGGGGGTGGAGGAAAGGGGAACAATACACTATTTTCATAAGGACTAGCAATTTATACATATGGAAACACAGAAAGCACAGCATTGAGAGGACAGCTTGATTGGATCATAGCCATTTGCCCAGGCACTTTGAGGACTGAGGACACTCTCAAGGTCTCTCGAAATAACTTTGGATTTGACTATGCAACATGGGAGACACTAGCTCAGGTCTGTTCAGCATGGCATGCCCACATCAGAAAGGGCTCTGTGCTCTATGAGCAAAGCATAATCGAGACAGCAAAAGTAAATGTAGGATGCACAAAGTTGGAGTGTCCACCCCAATTATTCACATGGATTTTCTATGCCCAACCTGTGGTAGAGCATTGCAAGCTCATATTGGTCTGATCAACCATAGCAGTACACATTGAAACTTTAATTTATCATGAGGATGTCATTTTGGTCCTCTTCAAAAACAAAGAACAACAAGCATCGAGGATTCTACTTGTAATATGGAAATCTGCTACCTTTCATTACATCAAATGGAAAGGCCTTGGGATGTATAATAGTAGCAATGAGGTCATGTTTTGTTAAATATTTGGTGTAAACTTTTACATTTTGCTGTTATGTTATGAGTTACACTTTCTGCAATTTCCCTTCATAATCTACATTGACTGCAAAATCTAGGTTCCTTAAGAATAATTACTAAATAATTTCTTATGGTCATAACTTAATTCTGAAATTGCAACATGAATCCATTTTCATTAGCAAATGAACATAATTCAATAATTTATTTGAATCTTCTTTGTCAATAAATTATTGGCAAAAATTATATGGTTATTGATATTTTGATTTCACTCTTGGATCTAAGCCATCTGACAGTAAGTTTTCAGTTATACTCAACAAATACAATATTGCATATCTATTGTCAACCTTTTGGCCACTGAAGTACTTGTTCAAAAAATGTTTCTTTAAGTTTGTATGGAAAAATTATTTCTGTAAGTTATTCTGTATAGTATTTTCTGTGGAGTATTTTCTATATAGTATTTTCCATATATGTATTTTCATGAACATATATATATATGCATATATATGCATAATAACACTTAAAGATTTGCAAAGTGCTTTACAAATGCTATTTCTTGTGATGCTCAAAACAATCCTGGGAAGTAAATATTATTAATACTTCCATTATATAGATGAAGAAATTAAGGGTGAAAGAGATTAAATGACTTTCCCAGAATCACACAACTAGAAATTATCTGAAGCAAAATTTGAATGCATTTGTTCCTGACTCCAAGTCTCTAGTCATACAGGGGTTCTTAAATGTTTTCCATTAATGACCCATTCTAAGGAGTGCTTAAACAGTTTAAGAAGTGCTATGTAATGCACCATCTTTTTTCACTTATCATATGCTGTGAAAATATCAATTCTCTTCTTTTTTGTTGCATATGTTTAAATCTTCATATAGTTTACCTTAGGCTGATGGGATCAATATTTTATTAATATTACAGGATTTTTATTAGAACACTTTCCAAATATGCTATGATCTATATTGCAATTAAGAAAATACATGGAGGAACGGAACCAAGATGACAGAGTGAAAGGATGGACTTGTAGAAGGTCCCCCCCATAGCCCATACAATACCTGTAAAAATGACTCTAAACAAATTCTAGAGCAACAGAAGCCACAAAATGGCAGAGTGAAAGAGATTTCCAGTACAAGGCAGCCTGGAAGGTTAATAAGAAAGGTCTATCACACTGGGTACTGAGTGGAGCGCAGCTCATGGAACACAGCTCAGCCTTGGCTGAATTTTGAACAGGACCAGAGCATGCTTCAGGGGATGGAATCCCTGGTAGCAGCTGCAGTTCCCACATTCCTCAACCCACAAATCCCAGAGACAGCTTCAAAGGTCAGGGAGAAAGCTCTTTTATCTGGGTGAGAAGGAAATGCTGAATGGCCCTGCAAGCAGCAGTGCCTTCAGTGGCAGCATCCATTTTTGGAGCCTTTGGCTTAAAGACCTGGGGGAATTGAGCAGCTGATCTGAATCTCAGCCCTGAGTGGTAGCCCTGAGGTGAGGAGGAGTGCTGGCACGGTGCAGCTGCTGGAGGCTCTGAAGAGGGAATTCTACCCGCCAATCCTGGGCAGAAAATCTTGCGGTAGCTCCCAGAAGAGAGTGAATGTCAGAAGAAGAGTAAACTCCTCTCCCTTGATTATGACACCTTAGAGGAACTGAGAACTTACAGGTCCCCAGACTATACCTTCTTGACAATGTCAATACCTACTTGACAATAGTCAGGTAACTGACTGGGAAAATGCTCCAGAAAGGGAAAAAAATAAGACTACAGAAGGTTACTTTCTTGGTGAATAGATATTTTCTTCCCTCCTTTCACATGGGGAAGAACAATGTATACCATTAGAGGAAGACCTAAAAGTCAAGGATTCTGCATCCAAAACCTCCAAAATAAATATGCAGTGGTCTCAGGCCATGGAAGAGCTCAAAAAGGATTTTGAAAATCAAGAGAGGGAGAGGAAAAACTTGGAAAGAGAAATGAGAGCAATGCAAGAGTCATTAGCTTGCTGAAGAAGACCCAAAAAATGCTGCAGAAAATAACACCTTTAAAAATAGGCTAACTCAATTGGCAAAAGAGGTTCAAAAAATCAATGAGGAGAATGGTTTAAAAAGCAGAATTAGGCAAATGGAAAAGGAGGTTGAAAAGTTCACTGGAGAAAATAGTTCTTTAAAAATTATAATGGAGCAGATGAAAGCTAATGACTTTATGAGAAACCAAGAAATTACAAAACAAAATCAAAAGAATGAAAAAGTAGAAGAAAATATTAAATATCTCAATGGAAAAACAACTGACTTGGAATGTAGATCCAAAATTATGGGACTACTTGAAAGCCATTATCAGAAAAAGAGCCTAGACATTATCTTTCATGAAATTATCAAGAAAAATTGCCCTAATATTCTAGAACCAGAGGGTAAAATAAATATTGAAAGAATCCACCAATTACCTCCTGAAAGAGATCCGAAAAAAGAAACTCCTAGGAATATTCTAGTCAAATTTCAGAGTTCCCATGTCAAGGAGAAAATATGACAAGCAGCTAGAAGGAAATAATTCTAGTATTGTGGAAATATAATCAAGATAACACAAGATCTAGCAGCTTCTGCATTAAGGGATAGAAGGACTTGGAATATGATATTCCAGAAGTCAAAAGAACTAGGATTAAAACCAAGAATCACCTACCCAGCAAAACCAAGTATAATACTTCAGGGGGAAAAAGAATGATTGTTCAATGAAATAGAGGATTTTCAAGCATTCTTGATAAAAAGACCAGAACTGAATAGAAAATTTTACTTTGAAACACAAGAATCAAGAGAAGCATGAAAAGGTAAACAAGAAAGAGACCTCATAAGGGAATTACTAAAGTTGAAATGTTTCCATTTCTACATAGAAAGGTAATATTTGTAACTCTTGAAACTTTTCTCAGTATTTGGGTATTTGGAGGGATTACACACATACACACACACATAGAGAGAGAGAGAGACAATACTGCATATATATATATATATATATATATATATATATATATATATATTTACACACACACACACACACACACAGACACACAGAGGACACAGGGTGAGTTGAATAGGAAGAGATGATATCTAAAAAAATAAACTTAAGAGGTGAGAGAGAAATATCTTTGGAGGAGAAAGAAAGAAATTGAATGTGACAAATTATCTCTCATAGAAGAGGCAAGAAGGAGGGTGAAAGGGGGGAGGTAAGAGGGAAAAAGTGAAGCTTACTCTCATCACATTTGGCTTAGGTAGGGAATAACATGCACACTCAATTTTGTATGAAAATCTATCTTATGCTACAGGAAAGTAGGGAAGAAGAGGATAGGTGTGGTGGGGGGATGATAGAAAGGAGAGCAAATGAGAGAAGGGAGTAATTAGAAGTAAACACTTTTGTGTCCAAAGAGAGAATAGAATGAATGGGGGGCAGGAAATAGAGTTAGTTTTATACAACATGACTAATATGGAAGGCTTTTGCAAAATTAAACATATACAGCCTATATTGAATTGATTACCTTCTCAGTGGGGATGGGTAGGAAGGGAGGAAGGGAGAGAAATTGGAGCCCCAAGTTTTGGGAATGAATGTTGGGAATTGTTTTTGCATGTAAATGGGAAATAATAAATACAGGTAATGGAGTATCAAAATCTATTTTGCCCTACAAGAAAAGAGAGATGGGGATAAGGGAAGGGAGGGGTGTGATAGAAGGGAGGGCAGATTGGGGGAAGGGGAAATCAGAATGCATAGTGTCTTGGGGCAAGGACAGGGGAGAGATGGGGAGAATATTTGGAACTCAAAATTTTGTGAAAATGAATGTTGAACACTAAAAATAAATAAAACATTAAAAAAGAAAGAAAATACATGGTAACAAGTGAATGGAATGTGTATTATGTATTCTAAAAATCTACTCCATATTGAGTTTTGCTATCAGGATGACAGCAAGTTTCTCAAAATGTTCAGTGACACTTTTTTTTGTACTTGATAGATTTATGCTGTCCTACGTGGAGGAAAACAAGGTATTTGTAAACATTTTTTTTTCATTCAGTTTGATCTCTGGATTCAAGTTGAAGCCTACATTCTTTATCCTCCCTTTTCATATGGAAGAAACTAGACACTTATGTTGAAATAATGCTTTAATGTCACTGGAGAAAGATTCTATGACATGCAGCAACTGTGAAATTGTACAGGTTGATGTCATCCAAGTCTTGATAATATGATTCTTTGGTTCAAGTCCTTTAATTTAGAAGTAGAACTTAGTTCTATTGCAAAAAAGATGATCATGGATATAAGGTTGGGCAGAGCCATAATAGATTTAATCTATCTCCCTCAAAACAATACCTCATTTTTTATCAATTTTCCTGGCTTTATTACTTTACCAGTCCATTTCAAATAGAGAACAGTCTTTCATGTGGACATCAAACACTTTTCAGTCCACCAAATATGTGGATATCATGCTACTTTTTCTTAAAATTATCATCATTATTAGATACTTTTAATACATTAAGCAGTCACTAAAATCATCTTCCTTGTTGAATAACTTTGAATTATTGAATTCTTATTGAATAACTGTAAGAAAAGCATTCTGCTAACTATTAGACTTATAAAAATATAAACACAAAAAGACAATGGTCCTTTCTCTCAAGGGATCACAATAAAATTAGAGAAAAGGTGTCATAAAATCATAGACAATTGATGCCGCTGACCACAAATGTCCCTGTACTTCAATCAGACAAAATTTGTGTTTAATGGTTGATGCGATGAAGGCTTTATAGAGGTAGAGCTTCAGAAAAACTTTGAAGAAATGACTAGAGTTGGATGAAGAGAAAATGGGGGAGAGTTACTCTTAGTAGGGGAAACATTAGTGGGGGTGGAATAATTATTGTATGTTCATGAAATAATGGCTAGGAAAAGAACTATTCATTATAAGCACATAGTGGTATACAAGCTGAGCAGAAGGGTGAAAGTATTAGTAGGCACCAAATTGTAGAGGACTTTGAATTCCAGGTTAAGAATTCTGGAGTTCATTCTCTAGGGCAGGTAGAACTACAAAGAATGTTTTATTTTCACTTGAGTAATCACAAAGGCAAAGCAGTATTTTCAAAAGATGACTATAAAGGCAATTTGTAAAAAGGATTAGAGAGTGGAATAAAGGAGAAGGGAGAAAATTTAGATTATTACAATAGTCTAGGTATGATACAGTGCCTTGTAAGAAAGAAAAAATGTTAGATTTGAAATGTATTTTGAATTAATCAGCAATAGGACTTGATGACTGAGTACATGTGAGTACAAAGAGAAAAAAGTCAAAGGTAATGCTAACGTGTCAGTGTGGGGTGAATGAGAGAAAGGTTCATCCCAGAAAAATCTATATGGGAAACTGGTTTTCAAGGAAAGGTGAATGTAATGAAAATATCCACTAATCAATAGGAGATAAAGAACAAGTAACAGAAAAATCAGCAAAGAGATCAGGGTTGGAGATAGACTTTAAGAGGCATACACATATCTACAACTGAAACCATAAGCATGAATAGATTTTCCAGCTGTATATTGTCTCCATACAGTATATTGAATCATGTTTACTTTAATATTATAGCTGGAATTTACATAGTACCTTATGGTTTGTAGAAAATTTTATCATCTCATTTATTCCCCTCCACAATCTTAGGATGTAAGCACTGTTAATATCCCCATGTTATAGTTAAGGAAAATGAAACAGACAGAAATTATTACCTTGCTTAAGGATATGCAAAAGTGACTAGTAAGTATCTAAGGTTGGATTTGAACTCAGATCTTCTTAAATTCAGATCCAACACTCTATCCTTTGAGCTATCAAGGTGCATCACAATGAAGTGCAAAAGAGGCACCACAATAAAAATCAAATGTTCAGGGTTCTGTATGATAAAGAGAAAGAATGATTTGAGTTCAAAGTCTGTATCTGCAGCTGAGCTTGGATTTATCATTTCACACACTTAGGTCTTAGTCTCCCTACTTATTAAATCAGGAGTTAGCCTACATGATATCTCAGTTCCCTCTACTGTTGAATCCACAAATCCTTGAAGGATATAAAATATAACCAGAAACTGAAGTTGAGAATTATTAACCATGGAGAAAGAAGGGTACCATATATAGTACCATAATATACAGTACCATATATAGTGCCTCATTTTATATATATATATACATATATATGTATGTATATATGTATGTATATATATATATATATATATATATAGTACCATATATACTGGATATATGGAAATATAGTAATATATAGTACCATATGTAGTACCATAAATACAAAACAAGAAAGAGTTTCAAGGAATAGAGACTGATATAGCATCATCATCAAGAAAATGACTGAGAAAAGAACACTGGATTTGGTGACAGAAGTCTTTGCTGAACGTAAGTAAGGTTTCAACACATCAGTAACAGAAAGAAGTATGAGACCTGGTATCATAGAAAGCTGGCGTAAAGAGAGTCTCCTAGGAAGTGTCACATGACAATGCCTGACCTGAAGGGGTAATAATTGAACAGGGCTATTAAAAGAAGAGCCTAAAGGGGACACTAATCTGCCGCTATTATCTAAACTAGTCAATTTTACTTTATCATGGTGAATTTTCATGTTATTGTAAGACAGAGATGAATACGTTCTCTTGTGAAAGAAACCTGGTGAAATAGCATTAGTCTTTGGGTTCATTGGTTCCTTTGTTGTGTAAACCTTGGAACGTCAACACATTATGTCTTAGCTACAGAAGATTTTCAGGGATTTCTACCGTCTGTGTACTTCCACACCAAACAGTTGCAAAAGCATGCCTTATCTTGTTGGTTTATGTCTGCAGAGGCAATCAACAAGATTGAAGAGAAATCAGAGAATTAACTAGTCAATGGTGAACTGAATGTTTGTAAACTTAGCTATTTACTGTACACCTGAAAATGTTGTTGCCTCAGTAGTCTTAGGCTGTGAAATAAGAGACTGATGAAGACAGAAGCCAAAAGACAACAAATCAGAGACTGATTAGGTGAAAAGAAAATCACAGAAGCAAGAGAAAGAATGTTGGTAGGAAAACAAAGGAAAGAAGTGTAACGATTGATCAAGAGGGTAGTGAGATAGAGGTGATATGATTTCTTAAAATGGTGGAGACCAATCACTAAAGATGAGATTATAAAGCCATTTTTGCTTTCAATAATAGCTTATCTACAAATAATGTTTTGCTTTCAATAATGCCTTTAGAAATTTTTATTTCACTTTCCCATGCTTATTTATGAGTGCTCAAAGAATAACATTTTATGTTGATAATAATGAAAGATCACTAGTTCATGTTCCAAAAATATATCTCTATATCTTCATGACAAATTAAAATATATAATTGAATTTTCAGAGCATTTAGTCATGTATGAATCAATAGCTATCACTTAAAAGTACAAGCTAACAAGGGATGGCTCAATCTGGTCAAAGCTTGTAAATGACTATATAAAAGGCATCAGAAATATTTTAAAAGACTTGCAAATATATATAGATATTTCTCTATACATACACACATTTGCATGTGTGTTCGTGTGTGAAAAGAAACAGAGAAAGAAAATGAGAGATAAACTGGGCTATGGTATCACTGGTATACGAATCTCCTAAAAGAACAATTCCCTCTACTATCTTCTCCACAACTTATATATATAGTAAAGTAAGGATTCGAAATATCCTTAGTATCCCCTTTAGCAATCTGGTGACCTCTATAGATCACTTCTCATAAGAACATATAAATACATAGGACTATAAAGAAAACCAATCATACTAAAATAAAGTTGTAAATTCTTACCCCATTCAGGTAGTCAAATTCCCTGAAATCTTTGACACCTCTCAGTTGCCTAGAGCAGAGATGCCAAACTTTGCTAGACTGACATTCTCAAACCAGACTAAAATGTAGTTCTGGGAAGGAGGCAGAGCCAAGATAACAAAGTATAGATAAGAATACAACGAAACTCTACCAACCAGGCCCCTCCAAACAACTTAAAAAAAATGTATTGGATCAAATTTTGGAGAAGCAGAGCCAACAAAACATTAGAGGGAGACATTTTTCAGCCTAAGACAATTTAGAAGAGGTCTGTAACACTAGGGTGGACATAGGCCCACAGCACATCAGGAACACCTGTGGTGGGCCTTGGAAGCTTCTGGGACAGAAATGGCAACAGAAGAAGCAGTTTTGGGATCTCTTACCCAAGAGACAGTAACGGGGTCATGGAATTGGTCAAAAAGTGATTACAGAGGACCCTTTGCTGTCAGAGGGTGTAGGTAGTATTGATTAGCAACTCAATTACCCACAGACAGTTCTGAGTCAGTGTTACAGAATGAAGAGGAACACTTGTGATACATCACAAGGTATCAGGGGCCCTCTTCACAATTATAGGTGTGAGTACTTTCAGCTGCAGAGGAGACCCTTCCTGAGTAAAGACTGTACAGCACAGACCCAGAGAGGAGTGACCACACTCCCTTCCCAAGACCAAATGACATTTCAAGCATTGAAAATTTGAAGATGCCTAGAACTAGCTTGGAAAACAGCATCATGAAAATATTTGAAGTTTGGCACAGTGCTTCCCTAAGACCAGGTAAGCAGAGTTTACCTTTAACATAAAGTTTAAAGTGAATAAACAGAGAAAATGGTCAACCAACAACAGCAACAAAGACCTTGATAAAAGTTCCAAAGGCAGGGAATGCCAAGACATAAACTCAGAAGAAGAAAACAATGAGAAAATAGCTACCAAATATCCTCAAAGTCAAAAGCTAAGTGAAACCAAGGCAAGCAAGAATTTCTGGAAGAGTTAAAGAAAGAGATGTTAGTAGTAGAAGAAAAATTGGGAAAATAAATGAAAGTGATGCAAGAAAATTATAAAAAGAAAATTAATATCTTGGGAAAAGAGGTACAAAAATATTTTTTTGACTAATTTTATTTTATTCTTATCTATGAAAATAGGCAACTCTTTCCATCATGGATAGGTAGGTGGTACAGTGGATAGAGCTCCAGGCTTCAAGTCAGGAAGATTCATCTTCCTGAGTTGAAATCTAGCTTCAGGCACTTACTAACTCTGTGATCCTGGGCAAGTGACCTCATCCAGTTTGCCTCAGGTTCCTCATGAAATGAGCAGGAGAAGGTAATGGCAAACCCTTCCAGTATCTTTGCCAAGAAAACCCCAAATGTGGACCACAAAGATTCAGACATGACTGAAGAAGAATAACTTTCCATCATTAAATCATGTGATCCAAAGAACCTAAGACATACTCCATTGAAATGAGGTACAAAAATATTGAAGAAAAGAACTCCTTAAAAAGCAGAATTTCCCAAACCGTGAAAAAAAAGAGTAATAAAAACCTGAAGAAAATAATTCCTTTGCTAAATGGTACAAGCTTTAATACATTTTCCAAATTTTCTTACTTTTTACATTTAATTAATAGGACACAATACACTTCATGTCAGCAATCAGTTTATAATACTCCAGAATCATGTTTGAAATTTATTTTTTTAGAAATCTGAAAACTAAACTTAATAGCTGATTCATTTTCTGAATTTACTTTCTTGAAAAACCATTATTCCCCACTGAGAGTTTTCAATAATTTGAACACTTTAATTTGTTTTTCATTGGTATCCAATTTGCTTAAGGTAGGATGTTTTGATTCAAAATGGCAAGGAAGATTGTATTCCTTCAGAATGACTATTACTTCTCACAGTGCAATATTGTGTCTCACATGTTAAGTAGATGAGTATCTATTTGTCCTCTCTGGATTAAACACTCTGTGTTCTAATTTGATCATTTGTTTCTTTTTATCACCTATTTTACAAAGTCACACCCCCAATTTTAATGTTAGAACCAAAAAATCTTCACACTAACTACTCACATACAAAGAAATACTGAATTAAATGTCTGAACTTGGATAGAGCACTAGACACTCATGTATGTTGGAAGACAACCACATAGTTAGGGAGGGGAAGAAACCCTTGCATTATTGCTGCTCATTGCATAGTGGCCATCAGCTGTGTTGGTGTGTGGCTACACTCTGACCCTGTTCACTACCAATAACAACTATAAGCACAGCAACATGATATAATTCTTGCTCCTCTCAGACTAGAGACAGACTGACAATTGTTGGTTGCCACAGGTCATGAAAAACAGGAAAGAGTGAACAGTGGCAATCTACCTGCCAAATTAAATGACAGACACAAAAGTGATTAGTGGAAGGCAGTTAAAGCAGGGCATGGACAAACCACTCATTATATTTTTACTTTCTTTTACATCCTCTACATTTTTCATAGGCCACCAGAAAGTCTTTGGTGGGATGCAAGTGACCTGAGACCATAAGTTGTGCAGGTCTGCTATATGGGAAGAGAATCCATGTAACTCCTATGAACTTTATGATCATTTAGGGCAGTTAGGTGTCTGTATAGAAAGAGGGCATGGGTATGAATTGATTTTGTTGGAATGATCTAAAAGAAAAAAGTATGTAAGGATGAGAAAAATTGATATATGGGAAAAGGGGGAAGGAGAGGCGGATGGGGGAAATGTTCTCACATAAAGTAGGTGCACAAGAAAGAGCTTTACAGTGAATGGGGAAATGTGAGGGGGAATATTAATGCTTAAACCTCCCTTTCATTAGAATTGGTTGAAAGAGGGAAGGATACACATTCACACACATACACACACACACATTCCACTGAGTAGTGAAATCTAGCTTACTCAATAGAGAGATAGGAGGGTGAGGAAATAAGATATATGCTGGGGGGCAGGGTTATAAAGGGTAAGGAAGATCGAAGCGAAGCAGTGATCAGCAGCAAGATACATTTTTGAGGAGGGTCAGGATAAAAATAGGGAGAGAGAAAGAAAAAGAGGAAAAGTTGACGGAGGGAAATGCAGTTAGTTGTCATAACTGTGAATGTAAATAGGATGAACTAATCCATCAAACAGAAGACCATAGCATAATGAATTGGAAACCTGAACGTAAATTGTGTGTGTGTGTGTGTGTGTGTGTGTGTGTATGTGTATGTGTGTAGAAGAGACACATGGGAAAGAAAGACACGAATGGAAATGAAGGGCTTGAGGGAGCAGAGTCTGTTATACTTCATTTGAAGTAAAGAGATCATGGCAATCATGATCTTGGACAAAGTAATAATAGACCTAATTGAAAAACATAATCAGGAAAACTACATTTTGCTAAAAGTCACCATAGACAATGAAGTAATATCAAAAAGTTTTATAGGAAGTTTTTGTGATAGAGGCTTCATTTCTCAAAGATTTAGGGAACTAAGTCAAATTCATCAAAATAAGTGCCATTCCCCAACTGATAAATGGCCAAAGGATATGAACTGGTTGTTTTCAGAAGATAATCAAGGTTATCTATAGATATTAAAAAATACTGTAATTAACTATTGGATAGAGAAAGGCAAATTAAAACATCTGAAGTACCACCTCACACCAATCAGAAATGGCAAATGCTGGAGGGGATGAGGGAAAACTAGCTATATTATTATATATTCAGTGGAATAGTGAATTCGTCCAAACATTCTGGAGAACAATGTGGAACTATGCCCAAAGTGCTATAAAACTGTACATACCCTTTGATCTAGAAGTACCACTACTAAGTCTGTATCCCAAAGAGATTTTTTAAAAAAGAAAATGACCCATTTGTACAAAAATATTTATAGCAGCTCTTTTTGCGGTAGGAAAGAACTGGAAACTGAGGGAATGCCCATAAATTCAGGAATGGCTAAACAAGTTGTGGCATGTGATTACCCTTGAATACTATGGTACTATATGAAATAATGAAGGGGATGGTTTCAGAAAAAAAAAGCAAGACCTCTGTGAACTTATGCAAAGGGAAAAAAGAATAATCAGGCGATCATTGTACACAGTAACCATGTCATGATGATGATTAATTATGAAAGATTTGGCTACTCTGATCAATACAGTGCTCTAAGAACATAGCAAAGGGCTCATGATGAAAAACATGCTATCCATTTTCAGAGAGAGAACTGATGAACTCAGTACAAATTGAAGCATAATTTTCTTTGCCTTTTTATGTGATTTTTTTGTATGATTTGTATGATTTCACATATGTAATTGATATATTGTTTACCTTCTCAGTGGATAGGGGAAGGAGAGAAGCTGGAACTCAAAATTTAAAAAGAAAGTTAAAATAAATAAATACTATTTTTAAATATAATTGGGAAATGTCTAACATGATGAATTTTAAAAATTCAACACAGACAATGTTAATTTGTGGATGTTTAATTCAATATATAGCCTATAAGAATTAGGGTTTAGTGGGTGCCATTTCTATCTGAGTTTGAACTACAGCACTTAGAAATAAATTATTTTTCTTATGTTTTGAATTCAAATGGGTCAGAGACTGAACTTGAATATAAGTTTTTGTGGCCCTGAGGCTAGATGGAACAAAAATGAAGAGTGGACAGAGATGTGGATTCAGAGCCATGAATCTCATTGCATTCAAGTCCAGTCTCTGATTCATGCTGGCTCTGGAATACTGAACAACTTATTTAACCACTCATCACTCCAAGTAACTTCTAAGATCAAAATTTGCAAAGACTTCTTTGGACTGTACATACTAGAGTTTCTTCCATTAAGAGTTCACAATACCAGGGAAATCATAGCTCCCATCACTGACTACATATATAATTTTTAGTTAAGGAATGGAAGAAAGTGCCAGGACTCACAGATACAGAATTGTCTTTAGATTTTGACATTGTGCTCAACTGCTGTTGTTGGGTTGTTGTTTTTAATCGTTCATTCATTCATTTTTAAATTGTTTACAAACATTGTTTATTTGTACTTCTTTCCCCTTATTATATGAAGAGAGATTGATATTATGTTTTATAATGGCATTAGGTACTTGAGCAGCAAAGATTGACATATTATCATCTCCCTTTCTCAGTTTTTGCAATCTTCAAGTCTTCAACTAAATGTTACATTTTTTTTCTATTTTCAAACTTCTAGGATAAACCATCTACTCTAGACTTGTTTCAATTTTTTACAGTTTCATTTTGAATATAAAATGGACTCTAGTATGTCCACATAATTGCTATACTTTTTCCTCCCATAACAGTAGGCATTTCCTACCCCCAATTCAGCCACACTAAGTATTTTCAGTTCCTGTTATCTTTATTAGTTTAATTTGCCTCCATTCAAACAAACAAAATTCTTGATTCATAATTCTGAGTAATCTTCTTTACATGGTATGGTTTTGTAAAATATTTGTGTCAATTAGTTTAGTTCATTACAGAATGAATATAAAGGACAACTAATATTACAATTTCATTCTTCTTATGAGCAGTAAGATTTGTTAAGAAAAAATAAATTCTGTCCCAAATTCTAAAGTCACATTCATAAATCTAGTCAGGTGTCTTATGAATTCCAGACATGCTGCCAGGCAAAAGAACCAGGCAAAGGAACATGATAGCCTAGCAGTGCATCATTGTTAACAGAAAAATCCATAGTGCTTGTCTTTATATACTATGTTTGCGGTTGTTCAGTCATTCCATCATGTCCGACTCTAATATTGTTCATGGTTGTTTCTTTTGGCAAAGATGTTGGAATAAATTACCATTTCATTCTCCACTCATTCAATATGATTTAGCCTCATTATAATCCATGATTGTTCCAAACCTTCTCTTCTCCAGTCTCTCACATCACCTCCCTCTCCTCCTCACTTAATCAAGGATTATGCCTAGTAATTTACTAAGAAAAATGATGGTGTTTGGTGGAGGGACGTTTTTACTCCTTCACTACACATCAAAATTTTTTGCAATCATCCTCAATTCTCCTCTAGTCTATGATGGGAAGGAGGCTCTTCTTCTCATGCAGGCCAAGCCTTCTACATACCCTTTATCCCAACCCTTCTCATTTCTATTGCCTTAACAATCAAATCCTATTCTCCTTCTCTCTCTCTCTCTCTCTCTCTCTCTCTCTCTCTCTCTCTCTCTCTCTCTCTCTCTCTGTCTCTGTCTCTCTGTCTCTCTCCCTCATTTCACACACAAAATCTTAGAAAAAAAGTGATTTATTGATATTGACCCCATTTTTTCTCTTCTTACTTTCTCTTTCTAATCTGACTTCTGACTTTATCACTGATAGAGAAGAAACTAGTGGGAGGGAGTACAGGTAGTGCTGGAAACTTAGTTGCATCGGGAATGGGTTAAAGAGGGAAATTTTACACATATATGTATATATTTAAGTATAATTACAAATATATATGTGTTATGTATTATGTGTATATCATGTGTATATGTGTTTATGTATGTATGTATATGAACATATATATGTATAAAAGTGTTCTAAATTCTAAAAGAAATAAGAGGGCAAGAGGATAGGGTGAGGCAGGGAATTAGAGGAGTACTTTAAGGAATAGAAGTACAAGGTAGCAGGTAGAAGTAAAGTGGAAGAGAGAGAGGAATAGAGTGAGAAGGATTTTGAGGAAAAATAGGAAGGAGGAAAATACACAAGTATTTGTAGATTAGAATGTGAATAGGATGAATTCACCTCGTTGGGTCTCAGTTTCTTCATCTGTAAAATAAAGGTGTTAGACTAGATGGACTTTATAATCCCTTCTAGCTAAAGACCTTTGATCCCAAGATCCATTTTTCAGATGAAGAAAGGGATCCAGAGTGAACTAATTTCCTTAACATTACAAAGCCAATATGTGGGAGAAATCAGAGTTAAGTCCACATTGAATTCTCTGTTTCCTTCAATTCCCCACTATCACTATATGAAATTCTTTGGTGTAAGTAAAACAGATTCATAGAGTTTGCAAATTTGAAGATTGGGTTCATTTGTCCCCCTTACAGTCCTTCCAGGTGTCTTTCTTCTTCCTTCAAGATTTTCATCTTAGAGCTATAGGAAGAGCCAAGACAAGAAGCAAGTCAGGTAAGCAGCTGCCTCAGGCACAACAATGTAGATGAGTCACAAAAGGGGCCACTTACAATATAATTTATTTTGTGGTTGCACACACATTTAATGATGAAAGATTCCCTCCTCAAACGGCAGCTTAAATATCTTGCAATGAATAGTGAAAGCCTCTTGTGGACAGTAGTAGGACACAGTTTCAAAATGCTTGGGATGGGGGTAGGAATGTCACTATTTTTGGTCTTTGCCTTGGGCTCACTAATGCCTTGTCCTAGTTCTGCTTAGAAATATAAGAAAGCATTTAAGGTACACTCTGCCATATCAATTTAGGTCATAGTCGAGGAATTTTTAACTGTGAGAAAAATTAGTATAGAAAAATCATGAAAGTATGAAGAGAATGTGGGTCAGAAACCAAGGATAGAAATCATGGACCTAAGGCCTGTTAGACTACTCATTGACTATATATGTTTATGTATGCATATGTATATGTGTATATGTGTGCATGTCTATGCATGTAATATGCATGTACGTAGAACTAGGTAAATGAGCACATATAAATATATTACATATATTACATACAATATAATGAATATCAACATGCATTTACATATATGAAAATATATATCTAGTTTAATATGATTTCATTTGAAATACCATCAAAGGCAGAGTAAAAGAATTCCTTTTTTTATACATGATTCATTAAGCCAGAAGTTTTTAACCCATGATTTTTTAAATTGATAACTGTATTTCAACACAATTTGTTTCCTTTATAATTCTATATAGTAAAACATTGGTCTGAGAAGGGGTTCATGGTTTCCCTAGATTGCCAAAAGGGTCAATGACACATGCAAATAATTAAGAAATTCTACCCTGTTTTTCAAAACTGTCTCTGACCCTACAAAATTAGACATCCTGAGAGAAAATTATTTTATTTCCATATTTGGTAACTACCTTCCAGTTCTTAATAATGCTTTCTGACCTAGATGGGAAAGAATGTTCCTAGCTATATTGATTTCAACAGGACAGAGTTACCATTAAAACATCTTTAAAACCCCCAATCTTCAGAGCTAAGTAAAAGAGAACTGAAAAGAACTCTCAAGTCTCTTTTTTTTTCAGTTCTATGAAAGTAATTTCTTTTTCTGTATTTTGCAGTGCCTTTCTTTCATTTTGAGTAATGCATGATAAAAGTCTAGTGATTGAACCACAATGCTCTGTGATTGAATCCACAGGGATGGCTCACAGGACAGCCATCTGTTTTACACACTCAGCACAAGGGCCTTAAATTCTATATTTAATCTTGCAACCAGGAAACAAACAAGCATATATATAAGAATCTATATGTATGTGCGTATATATGTGTGTGTTTATATGTGCATGCACATATGACATTTTTCAGAAACTAAAGTGAATTTAAAATAAAGATGTCCACAGATGCAAATATATGCAAAGCTTCTGTATTTGAGTAAAAATCAATTTTTCTCAACAAGAACTACAACAGAGGCAAGCGCAAACCAACAAGAATCTTCTATGCAAAATTTGTTGTTGTTTTATTTTCTATAACTTTGTGAATCTAAGGATTTCGCTCTATACATATAACTCTCCAAGTGTGTTTTTCTTATCTAATCAAAGCCAAGATTAATTATTTTTTATATTTTCAAATTTCACTTGTCACTTTTGAAAAAATATTTTAATGAGTTGTATTTCTCATATGCAACCATGCTTAAGTGTTTGGTGAATGAATGAACAAAAATAAAGTGCAGTTGGACTACTTGATAAATTTTTCTTTTATTACAAATTATTGGCATAAGGAAATCTCTAACCCAAGATTCAAGTGCCTGAAAATCAGAATTTTTCCTTGAGCCAAATTCTTACACATTTTATTTTTCATGTTAAAATTTAGATTCTTCAACATAGAATTAAACCCTCATAGAATTAGACTGTAAAATACGTTAGAAGGCATCTAGTTCAACCTTCTCATTTTAATGATTCTAAGACCTAGAGATGTGAATTGAAGCACCCAGGGCCACACAGATGGCAATATACAGAGTTCAATTCAGATCCTCTGAAATTTGTATCCAGAGTTCTATCATTGTATCATGCTGCATTCTAATTCCAAGTTTCAAAAGACAATATTACAAATCTCAATTTTTGGTAAGAAAAATCCAAAATTAATGTGTCATTGAGTTTTATCTGTAACAAATACACTTTTCATATTATTTGTTAATTAACTATTATTATTTTATAAATTTCGTACTTATAAATGCATTACCCATTTTTTCACTAAAATTCATTCACTCTTGTTTTAGTCAAAATTCTAATTATCTATGTTGAATGCAGCTGCCTGATGGTAAAGCTACACATTTTCTGAAGGCAATCAAAATCAGTTAACAAAGAATGCTGAATGCAGATATCAGAAGGGGCTACCTGATTTAGATTGCAACTTACTCTATGATTGAAGCAGATCCAAGCTGTTTTCCCAGTTGCTGCACTTGAGCTAAGCCTGCTGTTTTGACCAGATGTCACCCCTCCCTAACAGCCTTCCCAGTTTTTTTCTGTGGACTTTAAGTTGTTATGCAAAAAACTTATGTAATAGCTTCTCAAAGCTGTGCCTCCTATGAGACTCTATCCCTGTTGAAATGTATTTAACCTTATTAAACCCCTCTGCATGATGACCCTGAATTGCAATTACCTTGCCTCCATTAAAAACCTTAGTTTTTGTTACATTGGTAGTTTTCCTTGTTTCAGGTTGGCATTTGGTTTCTGAAGTCATAAGAGATCAGAATTATCAATGAAAGAAAGTGGAGATGACAGAAATAGTCACATTAACAACATCAATGACAGCTGAGAAAAATGAGGAAGGAGAAAAAGATAAATTCAATGTCTAAAAAGAAAAAAAGAGAAAACAAAATCAATTTTATGGAATACTTCACTCTATGAAGGTTCAGGTTTCACTGAGGACTACACTGAAGGGAGTTATATGCTCTTGTACTTTTGGATCTTTTCATTGCATGAGAAACTAAGACACAAATAATCACTGACTCTGGACTTAGAGAATCTCAGTTAAAATTCCCTCTATGAATGCATGGTACCTGTTTGTCCATAGATATGTATACACATGTAGATGAGCCTTAGTAAATTGGGTGATCATGTCATCAAATTAATTTATCACCTACTGGTCATCTCACATATTGCCTCCTAATGATTAGAGCAATCCTGAATCAACCTGGCAGGAAGACCACAAATTGATATGCAATAGAACTAACTTCTTAGTTTTTAAACTGATCTATTTTCATTGGGAATTGGAAACACTATATTTAGACTGTAACACTTCAGTTCCCAAAATAACATATGATGAATTAGAAATGGCAATTAAAGGGATGAAGTTGGGAAAAGCTGTTCCAGACCAAGAATTTGACCAGACCAAGTACACACAAAGTAAGTCTATGCTGGAGACAACACAAACTTGAAAATATCAAGAAATTATTTTATAAGATATCTCATCAAAGATTCCAAAAGAATGGGGAAGAGCTTGGATGGTATTGCTATCTTCACAAAAGTGATACAGAGACTGTTTATAACTACTAACACATATGATTATTTTTCTCATCTCATAAAATATTTATGAGAATAAGAATCATCTAGCTATATCTCTTATAGGTACCTGTATACAAATATACATATCTGAGAGAGAAAGGGGTAGAGACACAGAGATAAAGAGACACACACAGAGACAGAGAGAGACAGAGAGACAGAAAGAGACAGAGATTATGACTGCTATCTGTGTCTTTCTCTCCATCCTATTTCCCCCCGTTTATACTTTTATTTCTCCCTTCCTCTCATCCAAAGAGTTTTACTTTTAACAACCACCTCCCTCAATCTTCTCTCTGTTCCATCATCCCCTCTCCCTTTTATTTCCCTTTTCCATTACTATTTCTTCCTTCCCTTTTAACACTCTCTCTCTCTCTTTTCTTTCTCCTTTTACCTCCCACTGTTTGTAAGGCAAGTGAGATTTCTATACTTAACTGAGTAGGTTGTCTCTTCCTTGAAGCAAATCAGATAAGAGTAAGGCTCAAGCAATGCTCAACATGCTCCCCTCTTTCCCTCTACTATACTATGTTTTATGCCTCTTCCTGTGATGTAATTTACTTTTTTCTGCCTCCTCCTTTTCTCTTCTCCAGTTATAATCCCTTTGCATCTTTTAATTATGTTTTTAATATCATATCAGTTAACTTATACTCACACCCTCTATCTATTTATATCCCTATGAAATGTCATAATAAATATATAAATCTCAAGATTAACAAGTATCATCCTTTCATACAGGGATATAAATAGTTTATCCATATTGAATAACAAGTTTTTTTCTTTTTTCCTCCTGTTTACCTTTTCATGCCTTCTTGAGTCTTCTATTTGAAGATCAAATTTTCTACTGAACTCTGACTTTTTTATCAGGAAGGTCTGAAAATACTTTATTCCACTGGAGGTCTATCTCCTTTCCTGAAAGATTATGGTAAGTTTTGCTGGGTAGTTGATCCTTGATTGTAGTGCAAACTCCTTTGCCTTCTGGAATATCATATTCCAGGCCTTTTGCTCTCTTAATGTAGAGGATGCAGGGTCCTGTGTGATTCTTACTGTAGTTTGTCAATATGTGAGTCACTTCTTTCTGACTGCTTGCAATATTTTCTCCTTAAGTTGATAGATTTGGAATTTGGAAACAATATTCCTTGGTGATTTCAATTTGGAATCTCTTTCAGGAAATAATCAATGAATTCTTTTGATGACTATTTTGCTTTCTGAATCTAGGAATGACCTCAGGGTCATTTTCCTTGATTTCTAGGAAGACATTGTCAAGATGTTTTTTTTTTCAGCATGGTTTTCTGTTAGACCAATAATTCTTAGATTTTTCTCTCCTGGATCTATTTTCCAGGTCAGTTGTTTTTCTAATGAAGTATTTTACATTTTATTCTTTTTTTCATTCTTTAAATTTAGTTTGACTGATTCTTTATGTCTCATAGTGTCTCCAACTTCTACTTACTCAATTCTAATTTTTAATAAATTGTTTCCTTGGTTAACTTTTGTACTTCCTTTTCCATTTGTCCAATTTTCTCAGTTAAATTTTGTGCCAATTTTACTTTTTAAGGAGCTGTCCTCTTCATTGACTTCTTTTTTTTGTTTTTCATTTTTAGTTGTATTTTTAAAATCAATGGCCATTTTTTTCTTCTACCTTTCTAATTTGGCTTTTAAAATCCTTCTTGTGTTCTTCTAAGGATGCTGTGTGGACTTGAGACCAATTCATATTCCCTTTTGAGGTTTTGGGCATATTGTCAGTTCTGTCTTCTTCTGAATTCATATTTTGGTCTTCTCTGACCCCAAAGTAAGATTCTATGGACTTTGCTGTTATGATTTGCTTCTTGGTCATAGTGATTGCCATTTTCCTGGCTTTTAAAGTGGATCTCTGCTTCTGGGCCACAAGGGGTTCATCCCACATTTCTTGTGCTGAGAACTTAAGTCCTAGTTACTGGCTTTGTGTGATGTGGCCTCTGGTTCTTTCCGCTAGAAGCAATATAATGCTGCAGTTTACCTGGTGTTGAGAAGGTTGACGTGGGAGAGGCTAGGTGAAGTCTTTCTGAGTTTCCCTGGGTTTACCCTGAAGCTTACTGGATGAGGTGTTGCAGAGGGGATGGTCTGCTCACAGGAGTTCTCATCCTCCCCTAGGGCTGAGCTAGATGACAGGCAGGCTCCGTGGCTGGTGAACCCCATATGTGTTGGTGTTTATCCAATTATCCTGCCTTTGGTAAGGCACACCTGGGGTCCTGTTGTTGGCACTTACCAGCTCCACTTCCTTCGTGTTCAGGATCTCATCCTGGACTGCTGAGTTGAGGCTTGCTGAGATGCCTCTTGTCCTTTACTCATCCCCTTCAGCCAAAGCAAGAGGTACTCTTGTCATTGATCTCCCTGGCTCTGGAGCTAGGAGACTTTTGCGGCCCTTCTGCTGATTCCACTATTCCAGGATTTTTCCTGGAGAAATATTCTCTGGGTTTTTCAAGGTCAACAAGGGAAGAGTGAGAGCTTTTACACTTTACTCTATCATCTTGGCTCCTGGAAGTTCATGTTAGCATAACCACTACAAAAAGTTCATCAGTTTGGCTCAGAATTAAATAAGATGAAGAGATCAGGCTACAGTACATTCTAGAAACATCAAAGGAACTTAAATGATACCAAACTGTTCTTTGATTTTAAAAAAATGAATATTTTCTTGTGAGGCTATATGATTTCAATTTTGTAAAACAGAATTTTTGATAAATCTCAGCTATGAGCAAGCTAATAGAAAACTGAGATATTCATGGTGGATAGAAGTGTGATCCATCATTTCCCCAATAATATCCTCATTATGCACACTATATGACATAAGGAATATTATCCAGGAAATATATGATTGCAAAGAAGGTGAGAAAAATGAAGAAGTAATATCATTTATGCAGTATTCTAAGTTTACAAAGAACTTAATAAATGTTGATGGCAGGATTTGAATACATGTCTTTCTGACTCCATATCCTACACTCTGTCCTTTGTGCCCCCTACTTGTCTCAAAAAATAAGTGAGTAGACTATAGAAAAAAAAGATAAACAGCTCAAATGTTGATCTAGTACTCAGAAAATATGAAAAAGACCCCAAGTAAGACCTCTAACATTTTTAAAGGATACTATTAGGGGATTCTTGGTCAAGAGGGACAAGAAGAATCACAAAAAGTGAAGATATATATGAAGTGTCATCTGCACCATTGGAGAGAATATCCACAATGAAAGTAGTATATGTACATACATTGAATTATTATATAATATACTTAGCATGTTATTGATATTGACTGTGTAAGCATTTCACCTAATTTATTGATGGAATTGTATTAAATTATTGGGAGCCAATAACATTTTTAACATGATTTTATTTTGAGAAAGCAATAATCATAGCTATGTGCTTTTACTTATACTAGACCAATTAAGAACATCTGATCATGGCCAAACGATATAAGAATGAAGTAGTTTCTCTATA
Organism: Potorous gilbertii; assembly: GCA_028658325.1. Lineage (NCBI taxonomy): Eukaryota > Metazoa > Chordata > Mammalia > Diprotodontia > Potoroidae > Potorous > Potorous gilbertii. The sequence continues at coordinate 335,139,527 of CM053771.1, forward strand.
TTTAGTTACTTCTCTGTCAGTTGAGTACTTATTAAATGGCATTCACAATATGTTTTATTGTTCTCCTCTTGCTTTTAAGTCTTTGGTTGTTAAGAAGAAGCATGTGTAGATAGATGTATGTCTGTGTACATGCGTTCGTGGGTGTGTGTTTGTATTTCCAAGAAAACATGCTGAAGTTGTAATCCTTAAAGATCATACTTCAATGACTGTTAGAAATACTTCAGTCACTATCAGTGTAGGGGAGTAAAAGGCAACATTCAAGTCATTCAAGGCAACAATGAGACAAGATCAGTCACTCCTAAGCAGACAGGAGAAATGTCGTTGAAAAAGAAAAACAGTAGGAAGAATTAAAACATCATATATAGATATAGATATATAGATATAGATATATAGATATAGATATAGATATAGAGATATAGATATAGATATATAGATATAGATATAGATAGATAGATAGATAGATAAACAAAGAGCAGACTCATATACTGAAAATGAGCAGTGATATTCATAGGGACCTGCCCTCTGGTGAGTTTGTTATTTATTCCTCTATAATCCAGCTTAGACTTCTTGAAGACTAAAGGACAATGAGAAGATGAAAAAGCAGGCAGTAAAAACAGCAGAAGAAAGAGAAGGAGGAGGGCAAAAAGGAAGAGGAGGAGAAGGAAGAGAACGAGGAGGGGAGTGAAGGGAGATGGAGGAGAACAGGGTATCTTAAACAATGGAATACTAAATATTTGACAGAGGTAACTGATGAAAGTCACTTTTTCTATCATGGCTATGCGGACATTGTTGCTAACAGTTCATATGAACCTGAAAAATCTGGGAATGTACATCAGCCTGTTTAAAAAAATAACCTGAAAAATCTGGGAATGTACATCAGCCTGTTTAAAAAAATACTCCAAAATATTCTGCGTTTTTAAAAAAATACTTACATATGTATATATGCGTGTATGTATGTGTATATATGTGTGTACAAATACACATATATTAACCTTTTCAGTTTATCAATATATTAATTATATTTATCATTTCATCATATTTTATTATTGAATTAAAATTTATTAAAATATTTTTATTATTTTATTTACATATATTTATTATTTTATCATTTTCAACATTTCTTCAATGTTGAATAAGACTTATGGGCCAACTATACCAATACGCACACATACTTATAGCATGTTTCATAAAATATATTTTATATACAATATACTCTATAATTTACAATATAATATAGTATAATAACATTTTTACATGCAAATAATATACATAGAAATAAAATATTTTATATGTGAAGTATATGTTACATATGAAATACATGCAAATATTTACATATTTGTATGAGTAAATTTATGTCAATAGTTGCATGGTGGTCCCACAAGTCTTGTCTCCATTGAAGAAATGATGAACTATGTTCAACATATTGATAACCTGAAAAGCATAGCTGTTTCAGAATTACATATCAGAAATCACCTAATGAAGATTTAGTACTGAAGCATGGGGAACATCTTGATGGTTCAATGGATAGAGTGCGAGGCCTGGAATGAGAAAGACCTGAGTTCAAATTTAGCCTCAGACTCTAACTAGCTGTGTGACTCTGGACAATGTCACTTAACCTTGGTTTGCCTTAATCTACTGAGGAAGGAAATAGCAAACCACTCCAGTCACTTTGCCAAGAAAACCCTATAGATAGTATGGTCCATGGGGTAATGAAGGTTCAGAAACAACTGAGCATGACCTTACAGCTCTCCGTACTTTATTAAAGGTTAAAATGTAACTAAGAAATAGAGATAAAGATGGTTCAGTGCTCTAGATATTTAGCTGATTTAAACCCTATAGAAAATTTATGATCTATAAACAAGACCAGATTTGGAAAAAATGGACTGTTCATCAGATCTGCTTAATATTTACTATGATATGTGGTTTCATGTTGAAAAATTAATATAGATTAACATCTTGAGAACACAATGCCAAATCATATAAAAAGGCAAATAGCAAAATGAAAACCTGTTGCATGATAGGGTATTTTTTAAGAGCTAAAAAGTTTAAAAATCTACAGGATAATTCAATAATTTTAATCATTTTATTTCAATTAATTAGTACACCCCTGTACATCCTTCCCACACCCCTACTCAATTCCATCCTCCTATATATTTTTGTCCAAATTTATAATATACTACCTTTATATAATGTTTTCGACTTACTAATCACTTTACCCATAACAATTCTGTGATACAGACAATGGAAATATTAGAGTACTCAGTTTAAAGATGAGAAAAACAAAGGAAGATATAAAGAAACGCTGACTGGGTAAAAAATGGATCTGGTGCTTGACTTAGAGTCTTATGAATAAAAGTCCAGTATTCTTTCCATTACACCTTTAGGCATTTCAACAAAACTGAACTGGAAATTGATGCTTTTGCTGATGTTTCATCTTTTTTCATTTCCCCAATCCACTCCTAGCAACATTGTCATAAAATTAAGGAATCAAAATGTACACAATGCAAAAATAACATTAAGGACTGATTCTGAGGGTAAAATTTCAGGTAGGCATTGATCAGGCATTTAGGTAGGGTAGACATTTTGAAGCAAGGAGAACTTTCAGTGCCCCTTCAAGTCAAAGCATGTTCCAAAAATCTCTACTTTGTATATCTCTTGTTTTCTGCTTTAACTCTCTATGTGAGGGCTGTCTAAATAGAATACTCTTTCCTGGCTATGAGAATATCACTTTTCCTGCCACATAGGGGACTTAATTTCTCATATGTCAGATCTTTTAAAGTGCAACCTGAATTCTGCTAGTGCACGATGATATCCACAAGTCTGGCGATATATTGCCACCATCCATTCTTGCAGAACATGAAGGAAAGTGAAGTAATTTTCTCTTTTTATTACAATTCTACCTTATCAAGAAAATGTAAAAGTGGCATCAATCATACTAGATAAGTTATGAGAATTCAGACAATGTGTTGTGCTTCATAGGCCAGTAGCTTTCTTTTATCACTTCTCTTTTTTGATGGGAGTATGGTGGGTGATGTAAGCATAATGCCTTAATCCAATATATTTAGGAAACCAAATACGTGAGAGGAGGAGAGTTCAGGGCAGAGCATCATAGAGATGAATATATCCATAACTTTGGGGGATACAGTATATTGGTTTTGTGTTTTTCTTCCTATTTTCCTCTCCCTAATTCACATTCTCTCCCTTGTAGGTCTTATAGGGTAGGTAATATCAATACCATTTGTCCATGAGGATGGAGGCATCATGGACAAACTCATGCAACATTAGGAGCAAAAGGAGACACAAATAAGCAGTACTTGGAGAAACAGTACTGAAATAGACCTCTGACTTAGGCCTGGATACATAAGACCTTATGTATACATTACTTAATATCAGTGTCAACCATGAGTGCAAACAACATGAAATTTTGAAATTTAGAAATTTTTGATATTATTTTATATTTAGATATTTTTGATATTTACAAATCTTGCAACAGGTTTCCCTAGGTCAGAAACAGCTCCTTTAAATACATCCAGGACTCTTTCTCTTTTTATCCGTAAAATTTCCTTCTTCAGATGAAAATACCGACTATTCTGGTGGTTTTCAATGTCACTGAAAGAGGCAGAGGTGACATAATGGCTAGAGAGTCATCCTTGAAGTCAGAAAGTTTGGGGCTTAAGTACTGTCTCTCATATAGTTGGGAAATACTGACCTCAATCTTGAAAAGCAGAATTTATGAGGTGCAGCACTGATAGGTGCCAAAATGGATAGAGATAGGTCTAGAATCGAGAAAACCTGAGCTCAAACCTAGCATCAGACACTTTCTAAGTGACCCTTATATAATTCTGTTGGTCTCAGTTTCCTCTAAATAAGAATAATAGCAGCACCTACCATACTGGGCTCTTTGGAAAATGAAATGTGATTATATATGTAAAGTGCTTAACATAGTGTCTAGTACATAGTAAGTGCTATAGAAACATTTATTCCCTTCTCCAGCAGCCTTCCTTGTCAAAGTTTCCTATTGGAATGAAATCACAGGTCTGGATGTGGTTTATGGATTTATGGTTTACATGGATAAATGGTTTGGACAACCACTGGGCAACATCAAAGATGGTGAAATGACACTGGTCAATTCCATGAAATGACCATTTAAAAAATCCAAAACAAATTTGCTCAGGTGGCTCATGGAAATTGCTTAATTTGCACCACATATTTAGATTATAGAAACTTTTCCTATTTCCGCATAAACCTAAGTTACATTTGAAAATATCAAAGGCCACAAAGATTTAGTGTTTGAACTGCAAGAAGAAAACCTATCAAAACAAATCCCTAGCAATATATCCCCCCAATGATTCTTACTGGGTTAAGTGTATTAATAGCAACTACCTTACTCTCAACTTTTCAGAGATATAACTGAAAAGTATTGCACTTTCTATCATGTAGGGAAGAAAAAAGACATCCCTTTGGATTTTACTAGGGAAATAAAACTCACTTGCAACAAAAAAGTTTATGGAGCTGATACATCATCCATGTGCTGCAAACATAACCATCAGCAATGTGATATATTATACTTCTCCCACAGGCACAATTAGGGTGGCAATCAAATTAATCCTTGCATTGAGATTGGTTTCCTTAAAGTAGGGGCCAATTCCTTTTTTGTTTTAAAGCATCACCTCAACCACCGAATTAATTTAATGACTGTCACTTTAAAGCTGGAATATAAAACTGAAATCCAATTGATGATCATGTTATTCTTTTCCATTCCAAACAACTTAGAGACAAGGGAAATAGCATGAACTTTCTTTTTGAGAGGTCTTTGTGAAAGCAGTTCACGTTTGAGTGTTCCAAAGTCTCCCTCCTACCTATGTGTAAACTTCCAGCACTGGCTCACTGACAGCTGTCATTTGGGAGCAGTCCATTTCCCAAAACAGAACAAACTGTTCCTCATTTCTTTTATTTCCTAGAATTTAAAGTCAGCTTGTTAAAAAAAAATTTAAAAAGAACAGAGGAAATGAAATGGCTTGTGCTATTACTGAGTGCAATTTGTAGTTTTCTTGAAAAATTGTTTTCAAATAAACTCCAGCTTCTTTTCATTTTCACAAATTGGACAAACAAAGAGAAAAGGCTTATTAGGGAAAAAAAGAGTCCAGGCAAAGTAGGTCAGTAAAATACACACACACACACACACACACACACACACACACACACACACACACCCACACACCCCTTAAAATTTTTTAATGGTGCTTTACATTCTAAGTCCCATTCCTTGAATTCTTTCCCTCCTTGTCTCTATCACCTGGCTTCCTTGACTTTCTTCAGGTCTGCTAAAATCTCCCCTTCCTTAAGAATTGTTCCCACTCCAAGAACTTTCCATCTAAGATTATCTCCAAATTGAAAGTATTTCTATTGAGTATACATTATTATTTGCATGCTACTTCTCCCATTAGACTGAGCCTCTTTGGAGCAGTGATATTTTTTCCCCTTTCTTTTTACTCTTAAAATTTAGAACATTGCCTGCTTGTCACATAAAAGGAACTCAATGAATGCTTGTTGTCTTAACTTTTCTACATTTTTCCTTCAATCATAAGGTTGAAAGTATTATCAATATGAAAAGTAAAATCACATGAACTGTGAAACATTAGAGTGTGGTCACATAAGCCAATGGCTAGATTCTCTCCAAACATCTATAATTAAAAGGGCTGGAGATGGACAAACTTGCCAACTATATATATTTCCCCTATAAATGGTAACTTTATTAGCGTAGGATAAAATTTTAACTAATTCGAAGTGTACTGTATACAATACAGTTTTCAAATAGCATAAGGCAAAATTTAAAATGAACTAAAATTAGCTGATTTGAGTGTAGCATAATGAAAATAGTATTTGGGTGGAAGTAGGACAAATTAGATTCTAGTCTAAATTTTTTTCCAATTTACTGTGTACCTTGGGCTAGCCATCATGTCCTCTGGCTTTGAAGTTCTCATATAAGGCTCAAGGAAATGAATGATGATCTTAAACATTCTTTCCAAGCCTAATATTGTATGATTCCTGTGACTGACTAATACAATACTTGATGGGTTAAATGATAGGAGAGATTCAAGTCCTGACTCTCCTGTTTAGTACCTGTATTATCCACCTGCTTGTCTCTTGGGTATCAAGTTTCCTAATTGGCTACAAAAAACAGCTTGGTTTTACTCAGATTCATTTCAACCCTACATCCTATGATAATGTGCTTTCTCTATCTTCCTAGTCTACTCATTACTTGTCACCATAATGGTCCTAGTTTATTTGGCCCAAAACTCCAAAGAAAGTCTTTCTACTTTCCAAATTTTACATGTTCAAACCTCAGGGCCGACAGTCATCATATAAAGCTTAGACAGGTAGTTTTTATGATACGTGAATGTTATCTCAGTTTTAAAATTATAGGATCATAAATCTAGAGTTGAAAGAGACATCTGAGGCTATGTCTAGATAAATCTTGCCCCCATTTTACAGAGAAGGAAAGTGAAGTTAGGGAGATTAAGTCTCTTATGTAAAGTCACACAGAGAGTGTCAGAGGTGGGATGTGAACCCAGGTACTTTGACACCAAGGCCAGTTCCCTTTCTTCTGTACCTCATGAGTGAAATTTTAAAGAGGTTTGGTGACTTAACACATTCATAGATGGAAGGAACCTTAAGGGATATCTCCAACATTCTCATTTTACAGATGAGAAAACCAAGGTCCTGAAAGGTTGGATGATCAGTTTGCTAGTCCATTGTCACACAACTAGTAAGTGGAAGAATTGTGATTTAAATCAAGATCTTCTAACTTCAAGCTCAGGATCTTCTTTGGGCTATGCCATAATGGTCATGATAGCCATTACAAAAGTAGAGAAGGAATCACTTTTAGATTGGATGTCATATGTCTGTATTTTTTGAACATACTTAAATATGTCAAGATATTTTCCCCAACACAAAATCCATGAAAGCAGAGACTGTTTCATGTCTTGATTGTTTTTTATCCCTATAGCATAGTGTCCCTATAACATTGTAAAAGTTAAAAAAGTCTTAACAGATTTGTAAATAGATTGGTTGATGACTGGGGTGGTAATATACTTCATAGTTTTTTTGAGTTTTGAATTTTCTTAATTAGGCATTTTTCTCTGTTTTGTCCTCTTTTACTAAAAAGAGAAATAATAATTCATGTAACAGATGTGTATAGATGAGCAAAACAAATTCTTATGTTGGTCAAAATGTTACATCTAATTTCCCATAGTAAGTCCTTCATCTCTATACCATATAGGTGGGGAGTAAGCATGTTTTATGATTAGCCATCTTGAAATACTCTTTATTGTCTAGATCTTTGGGGATTTGTTGAGACAATATGGGGGATATGATTGGAAACATATGTGAGTGCTATTTACAATCTTCTTAAATATTCTCTTACTGATGCACTGCAACTTCTTTTAATTTTCACAACTTGACAAAGAGAAAGGATTCATCAGGGAAAAAAGCAATCTGGACAAAGGAGGTCTTGGTCTCACTCACACACACACACACATACATACACACACACACACACACACACACACACACACACACACACACACCTTAAAATTGAATGGTACTTTGCATTCTCACCCCCATTCCTGGAATTCTTTCCCTCTTATCTCCATCTCCAGGTTCCCTGACTTCATTCACAGCTCAATTAAAATTCCTCTTTCTGTAAGAAGCTTTCTAAATACTGCTTAACGCTGGTGTCTTCTGTTTATGGTTAACTCCCAATTTACCCTTTATCCATCTTGGATAGATAGATAGATAGATTATAGATAGATAGATAGATATAGATACAGATATATAGAGATAGATATCTTTTATATCTATCTATATATGTGGAATTATTTGCATACTGTCTCATCTGTAAACTCATAAGAATGACATTAATTTGATGCAGAATGAAGTAAGCAGAGACAGAAGAACTTTATGCTAAAATAACTTTGGAAAAATAAACAATTTTGAAAACCTGAAGAATTCTGATCAATTAAGTTACCAACTCCTATCTTAATGGACCAGTATTGAAGGATACAACCAATCTGATGATGAAGTGGTTATGAACTCACTGAGTGAGATACATATTCAAACATAATCGACGAGGGATTTGTGTTTTTTATGATGCATATTTGTTGCAAGGATTTTGTTTTTTAGCTTTTTAAATGATAGGAGGTGGGAGGCAAAGATTAATTAATGCTTGTTAATTGAAAACAAATAAATGTATTTTTTAAAAGGATGAGCCAACATGTCTCTGCTGAAAAAGTCAATGAAAATATAATTTTTCTTGATGCTAGATTTTTCAAAGGAGAAGAGAAATAGAGTACTGTTAGTTTGTACAGTCTGTGCTAAAAAATGTTTAATATTCTTTTGCTGTCCTTCTGTTTCCTTGTCCAGCGGATAATAAAATGAGCTTTATAACCCCTTCATTTAGACAAATAGAAGCATGGCCAAGTCAATATCAGAAAAGGAACTATAAACATTTGTGATCCATTCAAAATTCAGGATGAAGAGTCCATGCTTTTCAATGACAATGAAATTGGAAGAATAAAAGTATATTCTTGTTTTTAAGTGGATATTACAAGTAGTAAAGTAAGAGTATTTTAAGATCAACAATAACAAAAATAACCTTGAATTTCCCAGCTGAATTAATCATCCTTTATGAATGAAGGAAGGATATTTTTCACTTTCTATTGTTTTCTCTCTCTTTATCTAAAATCCTCACACTAAAACTAGGTCCTAAAATAGCTCAAAAGACAGCTTTCTATATTTTCTTAGAGCTGGTGCCTGTACCAACTATCCTTTTACTTGAGTCTTATAATTTAGAAGGTTAATAAAGGCTTACTCTAATGCTGACCTTGGGCTGTATATACTTCTAATCTTCAATCTTTCCTCCCTCCATCTCGCTCCCCTTTTCTGTACCCATCCTTCTTCTTCCTTTCCCTATCTCCGTCTTGTCGTCTTCTTCTTCTTCTTCTTCTTCTTCTTCTTCTTCTTCTTCTTCTTCTTCTTCCACTGCTACTACTACTACTACTACTACTACTACTACTACTACTACTTCTCTCTCCCTTTTTCTCACACCACTCCACAACACATGTACATGATAGGTAGATGGTAGGCCAAAACATGATCCTGATTCAATTTTAATTATCCATCTTGCATTTCAAAATGCATTCTATCGTTTCTTTAGAAAAAAACTCTTCTCCTCTCCATAAATCTGATAAATACACTATTCCTTGCTTCTCCAGTTTATTCATGGTATCAATCTTTATACCTAAATCATGTACCCATCTAGACTTTATTCTTGTGTACGGTGTTAGGCATGGGTCTATGCCTAATTTCCGCCACACAGTTAACCAGTTGTCCCAGCAAATTTTGTCGAACAGTGAGTTCTTATCCCAGAAGCTGGGGTCTTTGGGTTTATCAAATAGGAGGTTGCTATATTC
>CM053771.1:335149499-335186869 GCA_028658325.1 Potorous gilbertii
CCTCTGGGAGGAATAACCAGACAGAACGCCGGAGGTAGCAGAAGCGGTCTTTAATGTTTGGCGATCACATCCCAAGAGAGCGTCCCTCCCCGTGAACCCAACATATATAGATCCTAGCACTTCCTGAATACCACCAACCAATCATCATTCTATTCCACACTTATAACCTAATAAGGAAAGGCATCTGTGCTAAGCCCTGCCCCTCTCTCTCTAGCCCTCCCTCCCCCAACAAAAGCCATGATCAAAAAAAGAGCTTAGACATCATCTTTCATGAAATTTTCAAGAAAAATTGTCCTGATATTCTAGAACCAGAGGGCAAAATAAATATTGAAAGAATCCACAGATCACCCCCTGAAAGAGATCTGAAAAGAGAAACTCCTAGGAATATTGTGAGCAAATTCCAGAGTTCCCAGGTCAAGGAGAAAATATTACAAGCAGCTAGAAAGAAACAATATAAGTATTGTGGAAATACAATCAGGATAATAGAAGATCTAAAAACTTCTAAGAAATCAAAGGGCTTGGAATATGATATTCCAGAAGTAAAAGAAACTAGGTTTAGAACCAAGAATCATCTACCCACAAAAACTGAGTATCATACTTCAGGGGAAAAAAAATCATGCAATTAAATAGAGGACTTTTGAGCATTCTTGATGAAAAGACCAGACAGAGAAATCATAAGGGACTTTCCAACCTTGAACTGTTTACATTCCTACATGGAAACATAATATTTGTAACTCTTGAGACTTTTCTCAGTATTTATGTAGTTGAAGGGATCACACACACACACACACACACATATATATATATATATGTATATATATATATATATGTATATATATATATATATATACATATATATATATGGAGAGAGAGAGAGAGAGAGAGAGAGAGAGAGAGAGAGTGTACAGGGTGAGTTAAATACAAAGGGATGATATCTAAAAAAATAAAATTGAGGGGTGAGAAAGGAATGTATTGGGAGGAGAAAGGGAGAAATGGAATGGGGCAAATTATCTCTCATAAAAGAGGCAAGAAAAAGCTTTCTCAATGGAGAAGAAAAGGAAGGAGGTGAGAGGGAAAAAGTGAAGCTTACTCTCTTCACATTTGGCTTAAGGAAGGAATAACATGTTCACTCAGTTTGGTATGAAAATCTATCTTACACTACAGGAAAGTAGGGGTGAAGGGGACAAGTCAGGTGGGGGGATGATAAAAGGGAGGGTGAATGAGAGGAGGGACTAATTACAAATAAACACTTTGGGGAAGAGACAAGGTAAAAAAAGAATAGAATGAATGAGGGACAGGATAGGATGGAGGGAAATATAATTAGTCTTACACAACATGACTATAACAGAAGTCTTTTACAAAACTACACATGTATAGCCTATATTGAATTGCTTGCCTTTTCATTGGGGATGGAGGGGAGAGAGGAAGGAAGATAAGTTGGAATCCAAAGTATTAGGAATGAATGTTGAGAATTGTTTTTGCATAGCAACTGGGAAATAAGAAAAATAGGTAATGGGGTATAGAAATCTATCTTGCCCTACAAGAAAAGAGAGAAGATGGGAATAAGGGAACGGTGGGATGTGAAAGAAGGGAGGGCAGATTGAGGGAGGGAGTAATTAGAATGCAAGGTGTTATGTGGTAGGGGAGTGGAGAGATCAGGAGAAAATTCAAAACTGAAAATTTTGTGGAAATGAATGTTGAAAACTAAAAATAAATAAACATTCAAAAATATAAATAAAAATAAAAAAGATGCTACAAAGCTAACTGAAGAAAACAGTTCATTAAAAATTAGAATTAGGCAAATAGAAACTCATGACTCCATGAGGCATCAAGAATCAGTCAATCCAACTCTAAAGAAGGAAAAAATAGAAAAAAGTGTACTTTTTTTCCTGGAAGCAATCCGCTAATGGTATTTCATTTTCTATACTCAGGAATTCTCTTCTATGTCCTTCATTATGGCACTAAGAATTTTGATCTTGTTTTATCTTGTCCTCTGTTCAGAGCACAAAGATGATCTTTAGTTTGTCTCTGAGGATGATTTCTTCAAGATCGGTATGCTCTCTTTGCATTTTTTTCTTCTTTTGGATTGTTCTTCACTTCTGTGTATTTGAATTTTGAATAAATTGTACTCTGTTTTATTTCTTTGGTGTGACTTGCCTTTGCAGATTGCAGTTTACCTATTTTGTTCATTATTTTTTTGTATGCATTCAGTTCATAAATTCTATTCTCATAACTCCCATTTCTTTTTTGAACCACTTAGGCATATTGTGTTATGTTTTCATATTTTCCTTAAATTCCAGAGTCCATGTCTCATCAAGTGTTGTATCAATTTTATTGTTTTGCAGAATTTAGTCTATGATACCTGAACTCCTTTACAAAATCTGAAAGCTATATTTCCTTTTGTTGTTATGTTGTTGTTTTCCTATTTTCTGTTTATTTTCAAGGTCTTCCAACTTTCATTTTCCTAAAATATTTGGTAATTAATTTTCCTTCTTACATTATCTTATCACTTACTTTTTGACTTTATACCTTTTGATTATAGTTTCCTCAAGGGCTACATCTAAAAGCATACCACTCTGGGCAATTCATGGTTCACCAGCATAGGTCTCCACCCCAGGTGACTTTTGGGTGGTAAGAACTGACTCCAGTTGGATACAGAGTTCTTTCACTGAGACTTAGTGAAGTGACACATTGTCCTTCCCACTCAACCCCTACGGTGTTTTTTCTTATTCCATTCCCCTATTCCTAAATTCTTTGATCTTGCACTGGCAGTTTGAAGTTCTGCAGCACTGATGCTAGGGGGTTACTGCCCCAGACAGGTTTTTGTTCTTTAGTGGCTGTTGCTTTAAGGCTATCTTTCACAACCAATCCTAATTACTGTAGACTAGAGCCTGGGTAAACAAGAAACTGGAAAGAAAGAGTGTAAGATCAGGGTGTAGGGGTTTTATTATAAACCTACCTATAAATCTCCTTGAGTCTGCCACTGAACTTTTATTGCCAGTTGCAGAGGAGAAAATCTAACAATTACCTCTTCCAAACCAGGTAGAATTGGATCCAACACACCCCTGACTTTTGAAGTCTTTTCTGACTACAGGGGGAAAAATTGATTCTGTTTCTTTTAAGATCACACAGCTTTGTTCTTTGGTCATTTCAGTCATGTCCAAATCTTTGTGACTGCATTTGGAGTTTTCTCAGCAAATATATGGACATGGTTTAACATCTCTTCCTCTAGCTTATTTTACAAATAAGAAAACTGAGGCAAATAGGGTTAAGTGACTTCCCCAGGGTCACACAGCTAGTAAGTGTCTGAGGCCAAATTTGAACTTAGGAAGATGAGTTTTTGTGGATGCCAGGAGCAGTACTCTATCCACTGCACCATCTATCTGCCCAAATGGCAGAAACTTGACGGCTTATTGCCAGTCTTTGTTTTTTTTCCCCATATGAGAGGTTCCTTAGGTCAGGCACATGAAGACTTTTACCATTTTGGAATCTGAGAAACATATCTGAATTAGTTATATAAGGGTTCTAAAAGGTTTTCCTTTTTTTAACCTTTTCTTTTTTTCTTTTTGTTCTTACAGGTTTTTAAAAAATGAATTATATTTAAATTGAACAAAGATCCATGTGAGTCAAGAATCTGTCCAAATTCTACCTGTGATATTCATTCACTTGTATTTCATCTTTTCCTTTCCTTTTTTTTTTTGAGGCAATTGAGACTAAGTGACTTACCCAGGGTCATACATAGGCAGAATTTAAACTCAGGTCCTCCTGACTCCAGAGCTGGTGCCCTACTCAATGCACCGCATAGCTGCCCTGACTTTGTTTTATAAGAAAGAGCCTAAACTTGCCTACTTTGTCATTGATCTTGTCATGCCTATTTAATATCACTTTGGGAAACTACAACTCAGATACAAATGAAACAAAAACAAACAACAAATTCCAAACAAACCAGCAAAAGAAAATAAAAGAAAAAGAAAAAACAGCATCTTCCAAATTGGAAGATGTTGGTTAACAACTTGCCTTACATATGCTACCCTGATTCCTTCCCAGGATGGTTTAGGAAATGGTGATACTTAATTTCTCACTGTCATAATACTCTTTCTAAGCTGTTATATACATGATCTTAAACAGTAACTTCCACTTCCCCCAATTTAGATTCATTTTACATAACCTTGATGTAAAATTAGCTTTATTTTGAGGAATTAATTACTTCATCTTCATTCTAGTTCACCTTCCACTCCAGTGCTACCAGTTTAATCAAATACTGGAAAAATAGAGCCAGAGGTTTTGTTTACTCCCCCATCCTTCCCCCAGCAATTTTCCTAATTACCTTTTACTTTATATAAATTAACTCATACACAATAAAACACTACTAATACAAAGGACTATTCTGCCGACCAATCACACTCCATGAGTTTCTACTAAAATCTTAGTCACCTGTAGAATAGTGACACTGTTCTAATTCACACCTGGTCTGGCAGTTCTGAGCCCCTTAGGGAGAAATGGTCACAGAGTTCTGACTTTTTTTCTCTGCAGTTGAAAATTAAGATGTCATTCAACTCTTCAGACAGAGAACACCAGGGTGTCAAAATAAGAGTAACCATTACTTAGGTGGTCAAAAACCATTCTACTTCTGGGTGTCAGCTAACTTTTTCCTTTAGGGCATTCTATTTCTTATCAAAATGAGTGATTTGCAGTTCTCTTGAAAATCTCAGGTTTGCAAATTCTAGCATTTACTTGTTCTTTTCCTCATTCTGACAATCTTTGCCTTTCACCTAACTTTAAACGTTTTATGTAACCTTTTGTTTTAACATATTATTTCCTCCTATAACTGAACCATTCTTTGTAATAGAGGAGAACATTTAAGACTGGTTCATATACATAGAGATAACATTTGACAGTAGATGTCACATTCCATTTTGAGAGACCCCCACCTCTAGCTCACTATTGAAAGTAGTTCTTACAAATTGCTTTCTGAGAAAAGAATCAGACCCATATTATTAAACCAGGGTTCACTAAAATAAAACCCTAGAGGAAGGAGGAAAGAAAACAAGCATTTATTAAACACCTACTGTGTTCCAGGTACTGTGCTAAGTACTTTAATAATAGTGTCTCCTTTATTATTCACAATAACCCTGGGAAGTAGATACTATTGTTATCTTTTTCATTTTATAGGTAAGAAAACTGAATAAGATAAAGTAAATTATTTGCCCTGGACTACACAGCTAATGTGTTTGAGGCCTGTATTTGCTCAAGTCTTCCTGAATCCTGGCTCAGTGCTTTGGTCTATGTATCCTCTGAGCTGAGCACAGGGTCTGGCACATAGCATACATCTAATAAATGCTTATTAACATAGGATGAAAGAATTCCAATGGTCATAAGACATTCAATAAATGAAAGTCATCAGGAGTAAGAAACTCTGTTTTTTATCTTCAGTGAAAAATGAGATATCATTGGGCTACTATTTAACAGAGACTTAAAAATAATTTTAATATTTCACTAAACATTTATTAATTGCCTACTATATGGCAGTCACTGTGTTATATTCTGAGGATATAAAAAAATGTGATGAAGTCTCGTAATGACAGCATGGTATCAGACTAGCTTTAAAAAAAAAGAGGCTTTTGAGCTCCTCTGCATTGAAGAATTCTCTGGCAACAGTGACAATAACAAAAATATAAGAAAGTGTCATAGGCAAGTTGATACAGTCTGAGGACCCTGATAACTTTTTTCTTGACTTAATCAGACAACACTGTCCCATACCATGTAGGTTTTATTTTAACAACCACAGTAAGAATTCTTACAAATCATAGTCAAAATTAAAGCTCACTATATTTGGTATCAGAGAATTTGGGTTCAAATTCTGATTCTCCCATTTAAATGTGACCTGGGATAAGTTGCTTTACCTCTAAGAGTTTTCTTAGCTTTAAATTGAAATGACTGTGCATAGTGATCCCATCCAGCTATAAATCCTGTCATTAAGATTATAGATTTGTCTAGATTTTCCTAATAGCAATGCTTTTTCCTCTATATTACTTTAATACCTAAAAAAAAACCCTCAAATCTAGATTTGTTGTATTTTTTTTTTATAAAAGCTATGAGTTTCTGTTTATTCTTTATATTATATTCTGGTATTTAATAATAAAATGAATTAGAAGACTATGAGGAAGTATCCCATATGTGAAGAAAAGTCATGCAATTTCCTGTACTTGCAATGTTCTATTTCCCCTATTCTTTAAAGCAAACACATGTACTATCTCTTCCATTAAGCCTACTATGAACTTCCATTTCCTTTTTTTTTTTTTTGTTAATACCTTCATAGAACATCATAGAGTATGTTGATTTGGAGCTCCCTACCACACTCTTTCATGTAATGTTATGTGACCTATATTTGTAATTTGTCCCTCCTACTGAACTTTTGGCTTTGGAAGCAAGGATCTCATTTATCTGAGTATGCCTCTACTGGTGCATGGCAACATGATTCACATATTAAAGATAAAAAAAAATAAATATTAATTTCTTAGAACTGAATTCTATTTCATTTTTAATTTTTATTTATTTATTTATAGTTTTCAACATTCACTTCCATAAGTTTTAAATTTTCTTTCCCTCCCTCCCTTTCCCCTTCCCTAAAAGGGCATGGAATCTGATATTGGCGCGCTCTCTCTCTCTCTCTCTCTCTTTCTCTGTCTCTCTCTCTTTTTCCCTCTCTTTCTCCCTGTCTTTCTCTTTTTCTCTTTCTCTCTGTCTCTGTCTCTCTTTTTCTCTCTATGTAAATGTATATATATATACAATGTTGCTATTAAACATATTTTCATGAGTCATGTCGTATAGAAGAATTAGAAGAAATGGGAGGAACCATGAAAAAGACAAAACAAACAAAAATTAGAAAATAGTCTGCTTTGCTCTACATTCAAACTCCATAGTTCTTTCTCTGCATGTGGATGGCATTTTCCATCATGAGTCCTTTGGAACTCTGTCATGTCTTTGCATTACGAAGAAGGGCTAAGTCTATCAAAGTCAGTCATCACACACTGTATCTGTTACTGCATACAATGTTCTCCTGGTTCTGCTCACTTCACTCAGCATCAGTTCATATGCCTTTCCAAGTTTTTGTGAAGTCCCCGTTTTCATCATTTCTTAGTATTCCATTACATCTATATACCACAATTTGTTTAGCCATTCCCCTACTGATGGGCATCCCCTCTATTTTCAGTTCTTGACCACCACAAAAGAGCTGCTATAAATATTCTTGTACATGTGGGTTATTTCCTCATTTTTATAATCTCTTTGAAATACAGTCCTAGAAGTGGTATTGCTGAGTCAATGGGTATGTACATTTTTATAGCCCGTTGGGCATAGTGCCTTATTGTTCTCCAGAATGGTTGGATCAGTTCACAACTCCAGGAACAATGAATTAGTGCCCCAATTTTCCTACATGTTCCCCAACATTTATCATTTTCCTGTTTTGTCATATTAGCCAATCTGATAGGCATGATGTGGTACTTCAGAGTTGTTTTGATTTGCATTTATGTAATCTATAGTGATTTAAAGCTTTAGAACTGAATTTAAGAGCCAATAAGAATCTCAATGACTCAAGATCTTGCTGAATTTGCCCAGTGTTAAACAGCTATAAGACCTATGTCTTGAAGCTAGATCTTCATGTCTGGCTTTATTTATACTAAATATATCATGCTGTTTGTGAATTCACACTCTTCCTAAGTGAGGAAAAAGACCTAGCATGGTTTTCAAATTGCATAACTCCTTTAAGTTACCCTAGCATTCTTTGTCGTGGATGCCTTCCTTTAGATGTGTGGTAATGTAATGGATAAAGCACTAGACTTGGAGTAAGGAAAACTTCAGCTCCAATCTCACCTCAGATACTTACCAGCTTTATGACTGTGAGCAAGTTACTTCATTTAGAGCTCCATTATTTTTGTTATTCATCCTTCACTGTTTTTAAGAGGACCAGTGATAACACTAGGGTGAAGTTCTGACTTGAGTATGATTTGGATTTAATTTAATGTAGATAATGAATCTCATGAAACAGCTACATGGATTCAAATTCACACTGAATAATTCCACTGGGCTGGAACCAATTAGCATTTTTTACATCAACCTAACTTCAAATAATGTGAATTCAATCCATATGACCACTTCAGGAGATTCATTATTCATACCAATTTTTAGCTTGCTATACTTCTGTGGTCCTCAGTTACCTTTGACCTCCACATCAAGATCACCTCCTATTCTATGTTCAAAATCTTAAGATCTAATGATTTTTATGCTAATACTGAAACCAAGGAAGTCAGTTAACAGTGGATTAGCTACGGAGTGTGCCTTTGGTAGGCGGTGGTCCATGTGAAAGCTTTTCTCGAGCTATGCTTACTTGACCAAGAATTTATCAGTTTTCCATCTTGTTTTCCTCTGAGGACAAGGGATCTCATAGCTAGCTTAGACATAATCTGGATGAAACTATCTAGAAAAAGAGCAAGGCCCTGGAGTCTGGTACTCTGTCCAATAGCAAGCCTTGGTTTTCTTTGTGTTAAATCCAAAGGCAAACTTGTTTCTTTTAATGAAGACAATTGGGTTACACTTGTAAGATCTTTTCTCCCCTTTCCCCAACCCTTGTGGAAAATCTCTTCATGGTCATGCAAAGGATTGAGGTTTTTGAATTCAAAATGACTAGAGGGAGCTGTTGTTCATCTATTTGCTGCCATTAAATTCAATCACAATATCAAGAAAGGGGCCAAACAAAAGTTACTGTCCATTGATCACCTCTAACTGGCCACCTAATTGTGAGTAACTCTATTACATCAGTTTTATTTTATGGGTGGATGAGCCATTTCACTCCAGGAAAATATGAATATTGCTACCCTCATAACACAGCATTGCATATTCTAGGATTAGATTTATTTGGAGACCATTTGGCAATGGCAAGATAACCTCATTTATGATTTCACTTTATAATTTTAATCCTGCTATTGCTTGGATGAGTTTATCATAAGAAAATGGAAAAGTAGACTTGTACACACACAGTATATAAATATATACATATATATGTGTACATATATGCATATAGATATGAACATGCATTTATATATTCCTTATACATATTACATATAATTTATGGGTGTGGAAGACAAGGGGAAAATGAAATGTCTTGGGTAGTACCTGATAACGACCATATACATATAATTATATTTATTTGAGAAACTAGACTACTGGAAGAAACACACCATTTTAGACTTTCTTGTATTTTCCCAAATTTGAATTACTAAGAAATCTTGTTTGGGAAACTGAATTTCTAAAAAAAGATTAATTTTACAAAATTGATTAATGTTACAATAATGAGCAGTGGGCCCTATATGTTAAGAATAGTTTCTTTTACTTGCTACATAAATATCAGTGGCTGTTAGGGTAGGGGGGCATAATTGATAGAAATATTTTAGGATTGTGTCTAGGATAAAAAAAACAAAACATGAATGCTGTGTATGTGCCTGAATGCTATTGTTACACCAAATGTGATACATTGATGATGGGCATCCATTTCCAGTTCACATTTTGCAATGTTAATCATGTTCATGAGATTTAAAGATCGTCCCCACCCATTAATGGACCTACACATTAAGGGAAGCTTGATTAGGGGAGATTTGTTTTATAGGAAGGTCCATACCTTTTGTTAATTTCTAATGAGGCACTGCTTCTCAAGGGTTGTGATACCCTCTGACTTTGAAAAGTGTATTTATACTCTGAGTTGAGGTTTTTATTTTGGGGCTTACTCATTAGAAGTATTTGGCCAGATGAGACTCTGGGCAGCCACTAAGGCATTCCCCCACCCCTGGCTTTGAAAACCCGGATGTTAGTGCTTCTCTCTCTGGTAATTATGTATCTATGTAATGGTCAGACAGTTGGATCTGTCTGTTGATCTATGATGTATGTATTGCTTATGGTCAAAGAGTTGGAAGCCTTGTCACTCTTTATTTCTCTTTTTGTATTTCCTCTGAAGTTCAAAGGGCTGACTTTCCCCCCTGAACTAACTGAATGATATACGTACTTGATTAAAGTGATTGTTGACCCCTCAAAAGTTGCCTTTCCTTTTAGAAAAGCAGATCTATGAACCTGTACAATAGGCCCTTTGGGTACTTGCTGTTACACATTTCTAAGATGCTTTAAGAATTTCATAAAGCACTTTTCCTTGAAACAAGTCTAGACTGCAAGTATGCTATCCCAGTTTTGCAGATCAGGACACTGAATGCTCCTCTGAGAGTCTCAGTCACACACATTAGTAAGATTCTTAAATGGGATTTGAACCTGAGTTTCCTTAAAATATTCTTCCCGTACAAAGAAGCTTCTTTGAACTGACCAACAAACACACATCATATGGAACTGGACTTGTGGTGTCTAACATAATCCAAAGTAGGAGTTCTTAACCTGAGATCTATGGACTAGTATTTGTGCAACTGTGGCATGGGACTCATCTCCTTTGTAACTTTATCCATTGACTCAAAGGTCATTTTCAGAGACCTCTAATCTTATTTACTCAGTACTCCTCATCTCAATGAGAAATAGAGTTTTTAAGAGTTTGGAAAAAGAGACAGTCTGGTCTTCTGGCTTTTGTTCTGTGACTTCGAGAGAGAAGACACACAATTCTAGACTTTCTTTGATTTTGAAAATAGAAAGAAAGACTCTGGGAAGAAGGCAACAGGAAGAAGCAGAGGATCCTGCATCTGCCATGTCCGTATCCTCCATTTACTATTCTAGAGACTTCATGGGATTTCCCCTTGCATGAAAATTAAGACTCTCTCTTGGTTGAACTGAGTTATCTTGCTCCCAATGGGAGAGTCCATTTTTGCTGTGTGTTTTTAGATTAATATTCTCATATATATTTTTTGCTCTAATTTCTGTTTTACTCTTAACGTGGAAAAATGGGCTTATTTTCTGTTCACTTCATGTGTTCATTGTGGAATTGACATTTGATGGGAAGGGATCAAGCCTTGAATAAATAGCTTCAGAGCACTCTTTTCCCATTAAAGGAGAACAATCAGGGACTCAGCTTGGAGTAGACTGATAGAATTCTAGTCAGGTACCTGCTTTCTTTGAAGAGAGCAGAATGGCCAGACTCTGGTCCCAACCTTCTACTCTCTCTCCCGGCAGGAGTCTCTCTCCAATGAAGAAAGGAGGGTGGGGGTACAATCCTGGAGATATCTATTGTTAAGTCTCTGTAAGCAACATATGGATAGACTGATGGGGACACGTAAAACTGACATGAATGAAACAAAACACACAAAGCGTCATCTACATTTATCTATTTTACTTTATGCATTTGAAAACAATATTTTAAAGTGTAAACCTCATAGGTTCCAATATCTTTTTTCCAAAAGGATCTGGCACACATACAGCCTTTTCTAGGAATTATTAGCAGGGATACATGGAAAGCAAATTCTGAATTAGTCCTGCGATAGTAATAAAGGATGTTCAGGTTGAACCTGGTTAATTGGATGGCATCAATTATGGGTGAATATTTAAATGACTCATAAGTCACTATGAATTATGAATTGGAATGTTGTTCTGAAAAACAATGATGCATCAATTGCTATTATTCCTTCAAAGGAGGTGGACTGTCTAATATTAGACATCAAGGGAAGAGTGCTTAGCACATCATAGGTGCTTAATAACTCCTTATTTTCTTCTTCTCTGTCTCAGAATAATGTTTTTGAATGCACAGAATAAAATACAAGGGATTGCAAAAGACACCAAAGGTTAGTGAAAATAAAAATGCAATCCCCCCCGCCCCACGCTGAATTTCAGAAACACCCTGAGGATCCTTTAGCTTTAGGTTAAGAACCTCTGCTCTGTCTGGAGCTATACTGACTTAATAAAATATTATGATAACTTTAAATTTTCTCTACAACTAAGTAATACAACTAAATAGTGCTGAACCTGGAGTCAGGAAGTCATATGGCCTCAAATACTTATAAGTTGTGTGACCCTGAATGATTAGCTTAACCTCTATTTGACTCAGTTTCCCCACCTATGAAAAGGGTTGATGACAGCACCTACCTCCCAGAGTTATTGTGGGATTAAAGAAGATTATTTTTGTAAAGCACTTTACAAACTTTGAAGAACTATGTAAATATTTGGATATTGTTGCTGTTGTTTTCTGCTGTTGCTGCAGTTGTAGCAGTTGTTACTTTAGAAGGCCATATTGGAGGAAAATGTTCAGAATCAACAAAATCATTTCTCTTCCCATAATTCAACGCACAGCTCAAAGGCTACCTTTTCCAGCACGCATTTCTAATTTCTCCCCTCACTAATCCTAACCCAATCGAGTAGTGATTTCTCCCCCTCTGTATTTCTTTGGCATTAGTTACTGAAATAATACACTATCTCCCCTCTCAGATTGCAAATTCCACATGGAAATGTGCATACCTATTTGTTACATCTGTCCATGCATGCATTAATAAGGAAAGAGGGCAGAGAGGCATGCGATTTCTCCCACAGTCTATTCAGGAAAATACGTAGCAGGGTCCACAAGGGCATGTAGCTATAACATAAACCTTTGGATGACTTATCAGAGTACCTAGCTAACAGGTAATGGGGAGTATTCTTTACATAGTAACCAAGACCTCAAACTGAAAGAGGATTTTTTTTAACATAGCAACTAGTACTTTGCCTACAAAGAGGGAAGGAATTTACCATGAGTGGGAGGTAATGAAAGTGTCCTCATTATTACAAATTTCATAGCAGCCTAGCTTACAATAGCACCAAGTGAGAGCCATTTAGACCTGATTTCCTACATTCTCTTGCTCCTTGGGAATGGTGTATATAATGCTTAAGGGCACATATTACAGATTAATCACAGGGTTTCGTTGCAACTAAAGACAAATTATCTTACTGTCAGATACAGATAGATGATATTGAAAGATAAAAACACAAAGGAAATGCAATTACTTTAATTATAGACTAAACTCTATAGGTGGATTTTAAAATATCTGGAGCCAGCAAGGTTGCCCTGCTAGTAACCATGAAGTTCACATGCCCTTGCACAAATAAATTCAGGCTACAATACAGATGTTTGGTAGTTTGAAACAAAGAAGTAGACATTCTATGTCTTTGTATGGAATTTATCTGTTCATTATGAAGCACCATCAGAATTACCATGAGAATGCAGATTGCAACTGTTAATGGAACATAGATTACACACAAAACCTTTTTTAATCAATAAAAACCAAAATATCTAATATATTTTACAAATATTCCAGTTTATAGAACATAAACCTTGGCACATAGTAAGAGTTCAATAAATGCTTATTGTCTAATTTTGTTGCATAAAAATGGAAGCAGAAAACACTTTTAATACCCATAACTATCCAATTTGCGTATGATCACATACCTCTATGTAAACCCTAAAGAATGTCTGACAAATTAAATTTGTAGAAGAGAATTTGTTTCTATATAACACATTGTTAGAAAGGACCTTGGCAATCATTTAGTAAAATTTCCTTAAAACTACAGGTTGATGAGATAATGTTGCTTAATTGAAACCACACAGTATGTTATCAGAGAACAAACAAGGTTCAGGATTTCTGCCTTTCAATTGAGTGATCTTTCTATTAATTTACTAGCTCAACCATTTCCCCTATTACTATCCAGGGCACTATCCTCCTCTTAGGCCCATAATCTCACATTAACTTGGACTCTTTGCTCTCACTAACTCTATATATGCAGTCCATTGACAAATCTTGTCATTCTTCATTCCAACAACATCTCTTTAGTATATCCCTTTCTGTCTACTCACAGAACCATCTCCCACCCCCCAGTTCAAGCTCTCATTCCATTTTCCATGGAGTGGTAAGATTGCCTTCAAGATTTAATTTAAACACCACCTTCACCATGAGTTTTTCTTGGTTTTCCATGGCTCTGGCAATCTCTCTCCTGAAACCATCTTATATTTATTTTGTATGTAGCGTTATGTATATTTGTCTGTCTCCTTAAGGGCAGGGCAGTTTCACTTTTGTTTTATATTCCCCCAAACTTAGTAGTGCTTGGCAAATGATAGGTTCCAAAAAAGAAGTCATTGACAGGTTAAGGAAAACCAATACTAGTGGAAATTTGGAGTAAAGGAGTTTAAATTACTACTGTCATATTTGATCTGGAAAAAAATGTTGAATACACAACTAGCTGAAGGAAAACACTTTCAAGAACTGACTCCAATAAAAATAATTTTATTTATTGAACTAATTCCTCTTTTCAAACAATGGCTACCAAATCACTGACTTATGAAAGGTTTCTAGTGCCCAAAACCTCTCTCCTACTAAACTCTGTTCATAATCCTGCACCCCTCTTCTCATTCTATATAACTCTCCAAACTTTATGTTTTGGCTCTGGAAAATGAGTCAGTGAGAACAAGCAGACAAGAAAAAATGGAGAAGAGATCTATGAAGAAATGAAAAATTCAAGGTAGCAATTATACAAACTTAACTTTAAAATAAACAGGTAAGAGATGGTACAATCTATTTGGGCTTAGACAAATAGCATGTACACAAATCACACACACACACACACATATATAATATATATTATATATATAGCATTGTTGCTGTTATTTTCTGATATGTCAAATGGGCCAATTCAAAATTAAATGACACATTAAATCCACTTTTCTCCCCTTTAATGAAACTTATTTGGTATGGTATGTGAGCGACTTATAGAATTTCTAAGAGTCTAGTTGAAAAACAGTCATTTTATGGATCTCAATTTCAGTTTTCCTAATATTTAATATAACTACTCTCTTTCCAAATACCTTGATCACAGACAAGTTCTCAAATGAAATAATAAATGTATTTCCATCATATATGAATATAGTATCTTAAAGAATAACCATCATGTGCTTGTTTCTTTCCCTATAATGTTTACTTTTTGTAGCAATACACATATATACAAAAAGGGTTAAAACAATTTTGGGCTTTATATATTTTTTAAAAATATCTCTTTCAGTCCAGGACAGTATTTTTTTTTGGAGATTTCTAAGAGTCACAAAACAACACATTAATTTTATCCCTTTGAACTGAAATTCATCAAAAATTACAGGTAAGTTAATAACAATTAACTGAGCAATAGGTCAGTAGAAGTAATAAAAGTGTACTTACGGGTTTTAGAATTCAAGTCAGACAATTGGCTCTTTGTGAATTAAAAAGAGTGGGAGGGAGGTGGTGAATATAGCTGGGTAATGATGCATACATTTACTCAACTGGGTGTGCAATTGATTTACTCATTTTGGTCAGATGGCAGGAAAAGAAACAAACAAAAAAAAAAAGGATGCAGAATCTCCTTATGTTAAATAAGTTGTTGAGAGAAATTCATAACCTAGGTTTTCTGAAGTGGATCTATTTGCAGAGGATTTGTGTCATTGAATATTTGCTTTGTGAAAACAGCAAAATCAATGAAAAAAAAAGACAGAAAAAAACATAAACAAAATGGCATGGCTAATTTCAAAGTACTGATAGTATACTTAAAACATACAAAACATACATGTATGTATGTGTATATTATATATATTTATATATATGTGAGTGTCTGTGTGTACATATGCATATGTAAATACATATGCACAATGTGTCCTAAAAGTCTTAAAATTTAAAACAGTACTAAGAATTTTGATACAGCCATTCTCTTTCTGTCTCTCTCTCTGTCCTTCTCTCTGTCTCTGTCTCTCCTCTCTCTCCAGCTAGATAGACATAGAGATAGAGATATATAGCATACACACATATATGTGCACATAAGCATATTACTTGTGTATGTGCACAGAGATATAACTATGTGTATGAATATACAAATTTAACATTCAGCACATATACAGATAGCAATATAGGTACAATTAATTAAACATTTGTCTCAATTCAAAATCCAAAAAAATATCCAACAACATGAAAATATGACAGACACCTAAGTTTGAGGACAATAGATTTTGAAGAGTTTAAGAGAAGAATAGGTCTGATCCTTTTTCCTAAAATTCTACAAAAGAAGTAGTTCAAAAATTAATATACTTTTAGATAGGTTGTGAGTGGGAGAAAGATCAAAGAAGAAATATTACCATTAAACAAGGCAGTTGGGATAAGGATCATTGTTAAAATCATGAAGTCAGATCTCCGATTTTGCCTTTGTTATCTGTACTGTGCAAATATACCATTCGTATTAGGAAGGAGAGGATACAATTATTAATAGCAAATTGAAATTTGTTGTAAATGAGTAAATAATAAGGGATCATAAATGAGTTCAAGTCATCAGACTCCATCCAATACACTATATCCTGGTTTAGCAAAAGGACTTATGGATGTGATTATGCTAGGCCACTGTCGGTGATCTTTGAAAAATTATGGGATATGTAATAGATGGCACCAGACCAATAACATTTTCCGGAATTTCAGAAAAATGGAATATAGTGAATTTTTGAGAATATACATTAGCAATAATCTAGAATGAAGCGTTAAAGGGATGACATCTGAACACTTTAAATAGGAAGTATTGGTGACTATGAGTCAGCATATATTCATCAAAGATAAACCATCACAGAATAAACTCAATTCTTTTTTTGTGATTTTTTAGTCATTTTCAATCATGCAATACATCATGACCCTATTTGGTGTTTTCTTGGTAAGGATACTATCATTTCCTTGTCCATCTCATTTTACAAATGAGGAACTGAGGCAAACATGGCTAAGGCTTACTAATTATAATAATAAACGTCTTTTATATATCACTTTTAGATTTCCAAAATGCTCTCTATATATGTAGAAAATCTGAGATAATTAGGTGTTGCAGCAGTTAGAAGGATAGAGACTTGAGCCTAAAGCCAATAAGATCTGATTTTAAATTCTGCCTAAAACATTTACCAGCTACACAACCCTATACATGTCATTAAATCTCTGCCTTGATTTCCTTATCTGTAAAATGAAGATATTAATAACTGCTACTTTACAAAGTTGTGAGGATTAAACAACCTAATGTGAAAAATTCCTAGTGCTTAACATATTTTGAAATGCTCTCTCATATATATATATATATATATATATGTATATACTATGAACAATATATTTATTCATATATTTATACATATATAAAAGTAGATTTCATGTAGACATATGCTGGTTCTTATCATCAGCATTTTTTTTAGCAACGTATTTACGTCTTACAATCACTCTGTGAAATAAGTACTACAGGATCACTAGACAAGAATACTATCGACACAGTATACAATAATTCTGGCAATGCATTAGAGTCTGTCATAATAACCATGTGAAAAATAAAGATACACATATCAGAGATGATTACTTATGTAGGGGAATTTGGAAAAATAGAATAATATGTCAAAAAGTGATGACTAATACATGGTTCTCAATATAGAAAGAATATCCAAATAATGGATTATACTACTTGTCTGCTGAATATTTTTGTCAATGAATTAGATAAAAGCATAGATACCTTATTGAGTTTGTGGATAACATAAAGCTGAGAAGGATAGCTAACACATTGACTGACAGATTCAATTTCCAAAAATATCTTGACAGACTAGAATAAGTCAAATGAAATAAAAATGACATGTAATATGGAATGAATATAAATTGTCAAGGTGAATATATTTATAAAGATGTGGATTGAGGCAAGTGAGAGTTGGGATTTGGAGTGGAGTACAATTTCAGTATGTCAGCCATGAGAAAGAGAAATAAAAAAAGAATACATCCTAACACATGCTAAGTTTCATCAAATGAGATGTAATATGCCAGACAAAAGAAGTTAGTACTCTCTACTGATCATACTAATATTGGAAATGCTACATTTAGTTCTGAGTATTATGGGTAGGGTATCGATGAACCAGGGAATCCCTTGAAGAACATTCAATATAGTGGGGAAACACAATTTCACACCTTATAAAGATTTATTGAAAGAGCAAAGGAGTTTTTGAAGAGAGAAGAATTTTGGTCTCCTTGAAGGGGGAAAAGCACCCAAATTAAAACAAACAAAAAAAGCAGAGTTGTCCAAAAGTTTCATGTGTTTACTTGGAGAGAATAAATTCTCTATTGCTAGATAGAGACAGACAGAGACAGAGACAAGATGACCACTATTATTTTAGATGGGATATCTGCTCACATGACAATCAAAAGTCCCTATTAACATTTCAATAGTGTGATTATCTTTCTCAGATGGCCAGGCCTGTGTTTTTTATTAATTTACTTCTTTTCAGTTTTCCCTAAGTCTTAGATTTTCTCCCCCTCCTTACTCTCCACCCTCCTCGAGAGAGCATGCAATCTTATGTGGGTTCTACATATCCTATTAAACACATTTTCACATTAGTCATGTTGCATAGAAGAATTAAAACGAATGGGAAAAACCATGAGAAAAACCCAAACAAAACAAAACATAACACAAGAGAAAATATTCTGCTTCATTCTTTGTTCCAGTACCATCATTCTTTCTATGGATGTGGGTGGCATTTTGCTCCAACACAGGAAGATTACAAATGCTGGAGAAGATGTGGGACAGTTGAAACACTAATTCATTCTTAGGGGAGCTGTAAGCTAATCCAACAATTCTGGAGAACAATTTGGAACTATGCCCAAAGGGCTACAAGAATGTGCATACCCTTTGACCCAGCAATATTACTTCTAGGACTGCATCCCAAAGAAATCATAAAAATGAGAAAGGGTCCAAGTCTTGTGGTTTTGGTCTGTCTGCTGGCCAACTGCAACTAACCCCAAGCAGCTGTATCACTTTATAAGTGGGATAAAGAAAAATAAGATTGTAGCAAATTCATCACTATCACAGGGAAAAAGATGCCTCAAAGCATATATCCAAGGGATGGTAAAAACACCAATGTTTGTTCCTTAAGCCCATATGATCACTTATCACATATTGAAATTTCAGTCCCAGTGAAATGCATCAAAAGAATTAATAGGTCTCACTAAAGGGTGACTCCTTTCATTCATTATCTTAATCAAAGAACACTGTGGGAAAGTTCAACATAATTTCATATCTGTCTATTTAAATGTGCATTATAATTTACACTTATGATTGGGTGATAAGAAATCAATGGCTATTAGATAGTTTGTTAACTTATAGAATAACAGCTATATTCCAGCTATCCAATACATATCATGTTCACCTTAGTAAGTTTTTTTCTTCTTGAGCTGCAATTCAATCAAGTTTTTAATATTCTGAATCACAGACTTGAAAGGGACCTCAGTGGCCAGATATCTGAACAAGAATAAGGAATCACCTATGTAGCATCCACTGAGAAATGTTCTTACTTTGTTTCCTTGAGGTGTAGACCATTTCTTCCTAAGGCATCATCTTGAACATCTGGGTATCTTTAGGTGTTAGGAAAGTTTTACTCACATGAAGTTTAAATTTATCTCTTTGCTATTTTCACACATTCTCCCTAATTTTGCCTTTTGGGATAAAGAAAACAAATCCACTGCATCTTTTCCATGACAGGCCTTCATATATTTAAGATGACTTTTATATTATCTCTCAAGTATTTTGTTCTGTAGGCTAAAAATGTTTACTTTCTTCTACCATTTTTATAAGGCATGGTCTTGAGTCTCTTCTCTTTGGATTACCCTTTTCTAGACATTTAAAAATATTTCTGATTGTCCCAAAAGGTCTTTCAAAGAAAATAGAAAGTAGGTAGTATTCTATAGTCACATGAGTAGTATCAAAATGGAGGAAATGGTAATATTAGTAAGGTGTCATTTCAGATGATATAAGAGTAATATAATTTGGAAAACAAATTTCAAATATATACTTAATAACTAGACAATTCTTACTCCTTAAGGGCTGTGACATTCAAGGCATGGTTGTTAATAAAATCTTAGACTTAGACCTAGTTACAAAGTTCTTAAATATCTGTGAGCAAAACCATGACTTTATGCAATGTCCTTCAATGGTTTGGCTATTTTTAGATATTAATATGAAGGCAAAAATATATTCCTGAGTGTGACTTATAAAGATATAACAACTTGAATTTCTTGCATATAGCACTTTAAGGTATGTAAAGCACTTGGTCAACTCACTTCCTCCTCACAAAGCCCTGCAAGGTAGCTACTGCTAATATCCCCTTTTTCAGATGAGAAAACTTAAGCTGAGAGGTTGAATGACTTGTCCAAGGTCACACAGGTAGTAAGTGTCTAAAGAAAAATTGAAAATTAAATCATTCTGAAGTCAAGTCCTGTGCTTTTTCCTAAGTCACATTAAGAAAATATAGTTTACCTCTATAAATGAGTTATCTTAATAAATTTCCTATTGCAAAATGAATGTCCCAAAAATACTTTGTTCATAATTCTTTTTATTCATAAAATCTATTTTTATTAATATCATTTTTTGTCAGTGGGACACAGAATAAGGTAATTTAAAGAGAAACTACTTTGTATTCAGAAAGATCTAAGTTCAAGTTTTGTCTCTGACATATACTAACAGTAGAACCATGGACATGTTAACTAATCTCTCTGGAACATAGATAGCTTGCTAAGAATAAAAGTCAAAGATAAGCTATCAATATGCATTGCTTGAACTAAATTTCATACTGGAAATTCTGTACACTGACAGAATCATTGAGCAAAAAAAAAGTTCACATGGTTTTATCCTCCATTAGATTGTAAGCATCTTAAGTCCTATCCATCTTTGTTGTACATCACATAGAGCATTGTTCATATTAGGTGACCCCAAAAATGTAATGAATGAATAAATGAAGAATATCTGGTTAAACTAACCAAATACATACATACATACATACATACATACATACATATATACATATACATAGATACACTGATATCACTTTCTCAAATGCCCAGATACTATGGAATCCTTCCTTATAAATTTAGCAAAAGGAATTTAGACATTAAGAATGTCTGTCATTATTACATCTCCTACATATTTGTATCAACTTTCCATATATCTTATGTACCAGAACTTAAAACAGTGAAATTTGACCTCATTTTTTTACCCAACCAACTTTTTCTTTTTACTACTATAATATTCTTGGAAAAAAATACTATGATCAAAGTTATCCATTTTTTCTTTGTTAATTTCCTCTCTCCTTTGTCAGTTTATGAATCTTTTCCCTTAAAAATGCAGTAGATATAAAAAATGCATTCCTTCTGAGACCTGCAGATATTTATGTATTTTATAATGTGATCTTATATTTAGATCACCTATATTTGGAATTTTTGGAACTTAAGAGGATATATGGTGCAAAGTGCTGGTTTAAACTTCATTTCTGCCAAATTATTTTCCAAGCTACCCAGTAATTTTTGTTGAATGGATATCCTTCCCTGAGTAGTTGGTGTTATTTGATGTGCAGATTACTGCCCTATGTCCAGTTGCTTCAGAGATTGATTATCTAGTTTAATCATTGATCGATTTTCTATTTTTCAAATAGTACAACATAAATCTGATGATCTATTTCACTTTTCTTCATTCTTTTTTTGTTTACTATTTCTAGTGAGGTCCCTAATATTTTTTTAAATAAATTCTTATCATTGTTTCATACAATCTAAAAAATAATCTCTTGGTAGTTTGACTGATGTAACACTAAATCATGTTTGTTATATTGTTGTGGCCCCAACTTGAACAACAACAAACACTTAAATCCTTCTTCATTTTTTCAAAAAGTGTTTTATATTATGTTTATATGTGCCATTAGTGTATCTCAGTAGTGAACTGATATTTATTTATGCAGTTTATAGTAATTTGTACTTTTGTAACATAGTTTCTTTCTCCTTCCTGCTGAATTTTGATAGTAAAACACAGAAAGGCTGATGATCTGGGGGTGTTTATTTTATACCCTGCTGCTTCACTAGAGCTATTAATTATCTCAATTATTTTTCTCTGAATCTCTCAAATTTTCTAAACATTTCATCATATCATTTGCAAATAGAAGTAATTTTGCCTTTCCTTTTACTCGTTATCATCTCTATTTTCCTTCTTTTTTCCCAACACTAACATTTCCAGCATTATATGGTTGATATATTGTGTGCGTCCCATAGTAAGTGCTTAATAAATCTTGTTGAATGATCAGTGGGTTGATTTATTGCATCAAACAATAGTTTAGAAAATGGACATCCTTACTTTACTCTTGATATTCCTGGGAAAGCTGGTAATATTTCTCTGACACACACTCAAAAAAGATCAATTTGTGACATGTCCTAGGTATCATCTGAAAATTTTTAAGCTTGTTTGATGCAAATATGACTTTTCAGAGGATCCCTGAGAAGGACCCTCTGGGGTGGAAAAAAGAGGAGAAGGGAAGGAAAAGTCTAAGTTTGATTTAATCAGGTCTGTTCCCGTCAAAGCTGTGACTAGAAGAGGACCTTGCAAACATTGAAGGATAGAGAGGATGATGGATCTCCTTTCCATTAATATCCTAGCCACATGCCCTGACTGTAGTGTCTGCATTAGGAGCCAAGAACAGATGGGATCAGATTCAAGAACTTCATGGGCATTCCAGGAATTAGAAAAAATGACTTCTAGTATCCAGGAGCGGAGAATTATTTCTATGGCACATTATAGTGTGCTATTTTTAGTTAAGAATGGTTTGCTATCCCTTGAACTACCTATGTGTTTTTGGGAAAGTTTATTACAGACACTTTGGGGGAGGGGGAGAAGAAATGCTTCTAACATGTTCCTACTGCCTCACATTACTTAGCTCACTGACAAATTTTCTGACACTTCTAATTTTAAATATAAATTAGACTGCCACAGTGGATAGAGGGTTGATCTGGGAGTCAAGAAAACCTAGGTTCAATACCACCTCTGATATTCTGGCTATGAGTTCCTGAGAAAGTAATTTAACAACATGTAGCTCCAACAAATCGACTACTTTTTCCTGATCTGAGGTAGAGTCTCTGAGATCAAACTGATCTGACTGGCCAGTGAGATATATATACTTTGACCTACACATCTTGATGTCATCTTGGTCCTCTTTGAGTTCAAAGGGCAACTATCTATCTATCTATCTACCTATCTAACTAGTTTTAGGCAACTGTAAAATTATAAGTTGCAGAGAAGTTTCAAACCTTCATTGCTAGAGGGAGTTTCACTCAGAATTTCCCTGACAGTGAAATAACAGACCCAAACCCTGTTCTTATCCTAATATATAAGATATTACAGTGGCAAATCTGAGATAGTTTTATCAGAAATATCTCAATCAGTGAAGTGACAGGGAAGGATGATGACACATATTAACCAATTCTGAATATATGCTGTTCTGTGATAGTTTTTTACAATTTGATATAAGAAGTCTAGCAAGTGAGACCATTCCTTCAATAATGTTTCACAAGCAGGTAAACTAAAGAAAATGTTTGCTTTGATGCTTGGCCATGATTGTATATTGATATCTATTGGAAATACAGAATCAGGAAACTTTAAAGTTGAAAAGTATCTCATGGACTGCACAATTCAAGTTAGACCAAGACAAGAATCTCACCTACAACACACTTCAAAATGGGCAATGCAGCCTTTTCTTGAAGACTTCAAGTGAAGTAGCACCCAATAGTTCCAAGGGCAGTGCTCATTATTCGTGTTGACAAATAATAGAGTTGAGACTATAGGACTCTTTCCTACAAAGACCTCAGGCCAACCCCAGCCTGACCCCTTCCCATACAAACTCCCTACATGTTAAGAGACATGGATGTTCACACTTCTTAGTCACTATCTATAATGGTTTCATTAAAATGCAGGGCCACCATACTTTACCCTCATCCCTGAAACTGGACACAAAGAATCACTAGAGCTTATCATCTGCTCTTCCACCATGCCCTCCAGACCTGCTCCTGTACATTGCCACTTCCCCTACTAGTATACCCTAAGGACCATCAATCCTTTCTATCTTTTGAATATGTATTTTCCTACACGTTTTATCTCACCTAGCTAGAATCAATCAATATATATTTATTAGGAGCCTACAATGTGCTAGGTATTAGGATTGGTTCTGATTACAAATACAATAAGTTATATCATTCAAGGTCACAAGGACTGCACAATCTAACAGAATACAAGCCCTGTAAGAGCAGGGGCTATCTTATTTTTCTCATGCTTATCACAGTGCTTGCAAAACAGTAAATACTTAATAGATACTTTTTCATTCCTAACCATTCCACTCAAACATTCCTCATACTGCATGATCCTATGACCCTTCAATACTCTAAGTGCCCTTCAGTGGGTGTTTAATAGCTTTAATAGCTAGGACACTATGCCTCTCTTAAGAAAGCATAAGAATATTTTGTTTTGATATGTTTTGTTTGTGCGTCATAAAAATGTGTTGATAAATATAGAACTTATATTCCACCAAAAGTCACAAATCTTCACATTAATTTTGAACTAGACATCTTTAACCACATTGTATTTGTGAGGTTGATTTTTTTAACCCAAGCACAGAATTTTACATTATTCCCTGTTACATTTCATCATAGATTTGTTCTAGTATTCTAATCTGTCTAGTGCTTTCTAGGGATCCTTATTCCTCCTAATTTTGTATCACTTACAAATTTGTTAATTATGTCATCTAAGACTTCAGCCAAGGCACTGATAAAATGTTGAACAGCATAGGGTGAAGTACAGATGGTCTAGACACTCCACTTAAGGAACCCATCAAAATTGACATTGAAACATTAACAACTACTATTTGGGTATGTCCATTCTATCACATTCTGTCTTATACCTGCTATCGGAAATGAAATGATAATGCATTCCTGAACACACTCAAGAAATTATCAGTCAACTTCTATAAGATATTTATTTGCTATGGGATAATGAATGAAATATACACTGGAGTTGAAGTCAGAAAATTTAAGCTGTTGTTCTGATTACATTCCCAAGCCCTCCTAACAGCCATCTTCCATACCTACGTATATGTGTGTGTATGAATGTGTATATATATATATATATATATATATATATATATATAAAATATAGCTAACAAAATAAATTCTTCATATCAGGGATGAATAATCCTTTTCTTTCTCTGTTATGGAAGACAAAAAAAACAGAACCAAGGTCTTACAGGCATAATTTAATTTAGATTTATAGAGGGAGAGTCATGTATAATGTTAAACTAATATGATTTTTTAAATTAAGATTGTACTAAAGTATACTGTAATATGAATATGACACTTTAATTATATAGTTTTCATATTATGCAAATTTCATGGAAGAAAGAGAAGGAAGAAAATAGGAAAGGAGATAGCTAGAGTAGAAGAAAAGGGGAATGCAAAGACAAAAGTTGAATTCAGGGGAGAAATGATGCAAAAAATCTTAGACAGGAAGTATTTGAAAAAAAGCATAAAATGAGGTAGAGAAGGAGACTTTAAAAAAATGAAAGAAATGAGAAGACATATGATGAGTAAGAAAAAAGACTTATTAGGTCCTAAAGTACTAGATGAATTATTTTGATAATTTTGTATTTTTCACTTAAATTTTTGTGGCCTGTTGCTTTTATAATTGCTCTTTGATATATTTATTTTAGCTTATATTCTTGTTCAAAGTTCTTTGTTCATTATTTTTAAGCTTCAGAAGCTCTTCTTTTGATAGAAGAGACACAATAGCACATCAACAGAGAAATTGCCATCTGAAGCAGAAACCAGAATGACCATAACCGCTAGAAATTGAAGGAAGTCATACCAATGAAGAGAGTTTCCCTACTTCTATTTATATTTTGCCTTAAGTTTCGATTCTGAGAAACATTTCTTCTATATAAATACTCAGCAGACCATGAAATTTATACTGTTTCTGACATCATGTTATTTCTAGCCTCCATTAGACATACCCTTTTCTATCAGGGAAAATGATCTTCAAATAAACTCACAATCCAGAAGTTTAAAATAACAATACTTACACATGCAAATAGGAAAGCAATTTATTTTACATTGTCTGAAGCTTCAAATTGCAGACATAGTCAAGTTGCAACACTGCTTAGATGGGGACAATTACTGTTAATGTGGTAAGTTCTCGAAGTTACACATCCCATATTGAGCATGTTTATAGAGGCTCCTTGGGCTTTGATTGATGTATAAATATAATTTATATATAACATAATCATATCATGTCATATGTACTTTATAAAATGAGTATATAAAATATGTTATATAAATATATCAATCCATATAATATGTAAACTATATTGTTTTAATTTGGGTTATTATAAATAATATTTATTAGAAAATATGCATATGATAGATAGCAGATAGGTAAGATAACTCTCATTACTGCAACTGGACAAAGAATGGACAATATCATTTTTGTTTTGTTTGCATGGAGTAAGCTGTTGCTCTTTTCCTCTACCTTTATTGGTCAACTCAATCCAACATATAATGAGTTTCCAAAAGCAGCAGACACAAGGCTCTAAGGTGAGAAGCAATGGAAAAACCTGAGAGGTGGATGTTACCTTTAGACTGCAATGGAAAACTCAAAGGTTAAAAATAAAACCAAATGTGTCAAGTGCTTGAGTACTTGTGGAAAGACTACCTTGTTGCTCAGAGGTATCACACTACATAAGAATAGTTTCATCAAGAGTTTTCTCAGGGTGGTTGGGGTAAGGTTGGGGTGGAGGCTTAGAAGGATCACCAGGAACAAAAGGTGTGAATGACATTGGTCTCGGATATTTGAAACAGAAAAAAAATGAATGATGAATAAAGAGTAGTACTGA
Organism: Potorous gilbertii; assembly: GCA_028658325.1. Lineage (NCBI taxonomy): Eukaryota > Metazoa > Chordata > Mammalia > Diprotodontia > Potoroidae > Potorous > Potorous gilbertii. The sequence continues at coordinate 335,176,198 of CM053771.1, forward strand.
GAGTAGACACTTAAAAGAGATCTGCTCATTTTCCATTTAAATATATTTTGGCAAAGTTTTGTTTTTATTGGACTTGATGATGTTGTTAAATCAAATATTTACTTAGCATAAAGCCTAGTAATTATCACTGTACCTGGGATATAGTGATCAACTAATAAGTTCTCATTTACTGACTGACTGACTGACTATTTGATTTTTCTTTTACTACTTTCCAGTGTATATTTAGGAAGGAATTGATACATCATTTAATACTTTTTATATTGCTTCTTGTACAGTCTAATTAGCTAACGTTAATATATATATCATTATTTTTACCAACAGAAACACAAAACAAGTACTCTGGTCAGTAAAAGAATGAATCACTTCGGGGCTAATTTCTTAGTCTGATACAGTGAAAGCTGAAAGGTACCTCAGAGATGATCTAGTAAAATCACATCTTTCTTAACAGCTGTGGAAAGAGAGGTCCAGAGAGGTTGTAATTTGTCCAAGGTCATGGGACTACTAAGTGATGGAAACTGAATTTGAACTTACACTTTGTATTACATCAGAATGCCCCTTACAGAGATGGCAAAATTCATTAATTCATCTCTCTCCCATAAAATCATTCTAAGGGCAATCACTTTTTTATCCCAGTGGTAATACTAAACATGGCAAAGGAAAGAAGGAAGTAAAAAGAACAGGGGGAAAAAGTCTCAATTCTAGAAGGGTCCAGTTCTCATTTTTAAGACTTTATGAGGTAATTCAAGGAAGAAGCTAAATCCTAAGCATTCTTAGAAAGAAGAGATGTAGAAAAAGAGCAAAAAGAAGCAAAATTGTAACCTAACCCAGAAACAGTGTTCAAATCATATTTTTATAATTAAAGAAATATATGCTTACATTCCAAATGTTGGAAAGCAGGGGAGAAGAGGATAAGTGGGTTGAGGAGGATGATGGAAGTGAGGGCAAATGGGAGGAGGGAGCAATTAGAAGTCAACACTTTTGGGGAGGGGCAAGGTCAAAAGAGAGAATAGAATAAATGGAGGGCAGGATAGGATGGAGGGAAATACAGTTAGTCTTACACAACATGACTATTATGGAAGTCTTTTGCAAAACTACACATATATAGCCAATACTGAATTTTTTGCCTTCTCAGTGGGGATGGGTGGGGAAGGAGGAAAGGAAAGAAGTTGGAACTCAAAGTCTTAGGAACAAATGTTGAGAATTGTTTTTATATACAACTTGGAAATAATAAATACAGGTGATGGAGTATAGAAATTTTATCTTGCCTCACAAGACAAGAAAGAAGATGGGAATAAGGGAAGGGAAGGGTGTGATAGAAGGGAGGGTAGATTGGGGGAAGGGGAAATCAGAATGCATGGTGTTTTGGAGTGGGGGGAAGGGAGAGATGGAGAGAAAATTTGGAACTCAAAATATTGTGGAAATGAATGTTGAAAACGAAAAATAAATAAATAAACATAAAAAAGGAGAAAAAAAGAAATTATTGAAGGAAAAACAAACCAAAATGCTATAGTTATACAAAGGGAATTATGAATTTTCCACTTATCCCCAAGTTGAGTTTTATGAGTAAAACAGTAGATTCTCTTCCAAGGACAAAAATTTTGAAGTCTCTCAATTTGAACATATGCATTTGGCATTACAGAGGACAAAGAATGCTAGGGAAAAGAGAACACAGCAGGAATAAACCCTCATTGGGAAAGAGGGAAGGAAAACAAAAAGTTATGATGGCAATTAAAAATAAGAAAAGTAATAAAAATGTGACAATGCAGTATTTAAATATACACAGAAGGGAGAATGAAATTCAGAAATAATCAGGACAATTTTATTCCTATTTTGTTAAATCTACTGAAATTAATATATACTTTAAAAATAAAATACTGCTTCCAACTCTAACCTTCACCTTAATTGCATATGCCTTTGACTATCCGTAAATGCATTCCCTCTATACCTCTATACCTAACTTAAATGTGTTTCTAGCCCTAACCATAATAAGTTTAGAGTTTCACGTACAGTCCTCATCTCTATTCTTTGTTGACAATCTTGTTAAGCTCATAGAAGAAAAAATAATTTTAATAAAGGGAGAACCTATTTCTTTCTAACTGGAGAAATATAATCCAGTGATCATCTAAGGTCAGTTATCACATGTTTCCCTTGGCACGACACTGGTACAACTCAAGTTAAAGAAACTACCCTAATCCTCACCATTTGGGAACTCAATGAAAGTCAAACAGAAGTGGAAGGTGTAGAATGGAAAGTCCTTGTCAACAGAATTGACATTGTAAAACAGAAAGTACTGGTTTTAGAGTCACAGGACAGACGTTCAAATAATAAGTTTAAGGCTTATCCGCTGTATAACTTCAGTTAAGTCGTGTAAGTTCTGTTGGCCCCAAAATCTTCATCAATAAAATGAAGGGGTTGGACTACAAGGTTCCTGAGATCACCTGCTATTCTAGACCTATGATTCTAGGACTAGTAGAAATTATACATGGACATTGAAAAGCTGAATACATCTGCAAATTATTAGTCATTCCTGCTAACAAAAATTTCAGAACGGAATCATGAATTTTATGAAATTAAAAATAAGTTATCTATACACCACTGACACAAGGGAAACACCAAGCTTTCAGAATGGTAGGCCCTCAGATTAGAGTCCATTTTAATTTGAGGATCCTTGCTGCCATCTTGTGCTTGTTACTGCTGCGAGCTACAGGCATTACAGCTCAGTCCTAGCAAATCGTGACTGCCCAATGACAATCTGTATTTTCCCAAGATCAGTAAACATTTTGATGTGCTAATGGGCCCAAATAAGGACACCATCTGCCAGCTATGTAACAAGCCATCATAGTAAGAACAGAACATTCATGGCAGGTAAAATGATCTGATTCATTGATAATAAAATATTTTCTATCCTGGTACACAGAGGAGCATTCATTAATCTCAGGGGGGACAAAGAATTGAACATTTGAAATTAAAGAGAACTCAAAAACCATTAGGTCCAATTTGTTACTCAAAGAGAATCCTCTTATACCTGCTCCCCAACAAGAAATCATTCGGTTTTTGCTTAAAGACTTTTAATATGGGGGCCCACACCCATCTGAGAGGTAGCTCATTTCACTTTAATATGCCTCAAATGGTTCAGCAATGATATAGTCTACAATTCTTCATTTTCTTGTTTGCCTTTCAATGACAGTGTAACAAGCTACAAAGGTATTTAGGCAAAAATGTTTAGAAAAGAAGACACTGAATTTGAATAATCAAGAAAGAGTCAACAAGTATAAAAGTCTCATTTTACATATAAAATTGGAAAAGGCAAAGTGATTTGAGGTTAATTTAAAATTTAAGCCAATCTCTGAAGGAATGATAACACTTGAAAGGGGAAGCAATATATGTGACAGGGCCAAGCAAATGATTCTATTGCATGATTTTGACTACAGCATTTTATACTAAATTTCAATAGTTCTTCCTTTGTGACATGAGTATAAGACTGTATTTTAAAAGCTTCAGCTATTATCAATATTTTATCAGAAAGTCACGTTTTTCTTAAAATATTATATTTAAGAAGTATTGTATTCATAATTGTGATTTCAGTTTTGAACAGTCATTTTTCCCAATAGAGTCCATCTCTGATATTGTAACGGAAGAAAAATGGAACAGCGACATCACTTCAAAGATATTTGCTTTGTGGTCAGTTTTCTAGATGCATGTATATTGTGTAAAGGGTGAAATAGTTTTTTGTATTAGGATTATATCCAAGTAACTGGATCAATTTATAAATTGAAGTAGTAAGTAAAAAGGAAACTTACCAAAGTTTCAGTTCAACCACTATTGTGAAGGAATGACTGACTTTCTTTCATCCATTCATTCAAAAGTAGTTTATTGGGTGAAAAGTAGGAAAAAACATTATACTTGGACACAAAAGACGATTTAAAATCTTGAACCTAATGCTTATTAAGTGTAATTCTAAGTCAGATACTTAAATTATCTAACCCTGAGTTTCCTGATACTGGGAATATTAAGTTGGTACCATATATACCTCATAGGTTTGTTGTAAGCCTTTGTAATGTTAATGAGATCACCACCCGTTAATGCCTGCCTATTAAAGGAAATATGATTAGAGGAGATTTGTTTTGTAGGAAGGCTCACACCTTTTGTTAATTTTTAATGAGGTATTGATTCTCAAGGGTTGTGATGTGCTCTGGCTCTGAAAAATGTATAAATACTCTGAGGTGAGGTGTTTTTGGGGGCTTACTCATTGGAAGTGTTTATTTGTCCAGTTGAAACTCTGGGCAGCCACTAAGGAGCTCCCCCTGGATTTGAAAATCCAGATGTTGGTACTTCTCTCTCTGATAACTATGTATGTATGGTCAGACAGTTGGATCTGTCTGTCAATCTGTGATGTATGTATTGCTTATGGTCAAAAAGTTGGAAGCTCTGTCTGTTACTCTTTATTTCTGTTTGTATTTTCTCTGAAGTTCACAGTACTGACTTTTTCCCCCGAACTAATGAATGATATATGTGCTTGATTAAAGTAAATTGTTGAGCCCTCAAGAAAAGTAGATCTAAGTAGATCTAAGAACCTGTCCAGCAGGCCTTCCTGTGTATGGGTCCTTGCTGTTACCATCTTAAAGCGCTTTAGCAATTTTGTTACAAATTACTATGATGATGATGATATTAGTAATTAATAAGAACAAAAATGCTTATACATACAAGGTAAAGAGAAAATATCACTTTATAAAAGATATATAGAAATATGTAATAACATAACTCAATAGAAACTTTTTGGAGCTTCTCAATGACAACTACCCCACTTGTTCCTTCACCTTGATTACTTAGTATAAGTATAGTAGAGTACATCTACTATAGGATACAGAGCTTGGGGAGGGCCTTAGAAGGCAGTAGCTTTAACTGTTTCATTCAAAAAAGAGGCCCAAATATATGAAGAATATAAGACCCTAGATTTATTGTATGTCTCCTTACTTTAGGCCTAATTTTGAAAACACTCATTTAAACAAGACCCATTTAAGAATTCTAAAGTAAGTCAGGGTCGTAGTATCATTTCAGGTGACCTAATAAGTCACTATTATCTCATTAAAATGAGACATCTTTTCTACCACCTTCTAGCAATGGTATCAAGAAAACATATTCCTCTAGTAGCTAGTTCTGAGACAGAGAGAGAGAGACAGAGACAGACACAAGAGAGAGAGAGACAGAAAGACAATGAGAGAGAAAGAGAAAGAGTAGATTTTTCTATCTCTTTCCATGTTTTTAGTCATCATTGTTCCTACAAATTAGGCAGCGCCCTGACACCTCTTTCTTCTTAAGTTGGAACATAAAGATCCCAGGAAAAATGATGATGTTCAGGCAGCACTTCTCACTCACTTTCTCATTAGTCTGTGATTACTGAGATGTGTAAGTCTCTAACACAGGGAGTTTCTATTCACTCCCTGAAATACTCTCTGAACTTTTCTTTCTTACCCCTGATTTATAGTGAATACAGAATTAACAAAGGCCTTGTTACAGTGTTTGACATTTTACAAGCTGCTCCAGCCTTCAACTAAAAGAGGGTCTTGGGTCTTTGGATTCCTGTAAACCTGTTTACACATATTTTAATAGAATATAGTGAAACAAGTGTTTGCTTTCCTATCAGAGGTGGCCTGTGTCATCACTAGAAGGATATTTCCTGAAATGAGAAGCAAAAAAATTTTGCTGTCTATCATGGCTCAGGTGAAGCAATCATTAAAGACCAATTAATTTATTTTACTTCAAGGAAGCCTTCTTCCTATTAACTGAATTTCACAAGTACCTTAGGATTGAGAAAAAGAGAGCTTATAAGAGCAGAGAGAGCTATTTGGTGATTGTCAAGTGCATAGCCCTAAAAATCCTGCCTACTCATTAAATACTAAAATGGATTTCTGACACATACACACACACAGAAAAAAAAACATTTTGTGTAAATTTGGAAAGCCATGACTAAATTTTCCCTAAAGCTTGATGACACAAAGATAAATCAATAACTGAAATTTCTGAGCCTCTGAGAAACCAAATCCAGAATCCAAGCTAAGGTTAAGAAAGTTTAACAAGGCTAGATAGCCTATCCTGCTCTCTCCTTATAGATATTATTTGCTAACTATTTATAGGCTATGTGAAAGAGGACCTGGTATTAAAATTCATCTTAGTTATTTATTACAAATTTAATTTTGGAAAAATCTAGTCATATTCTCTTACTTGCTCTGTGTCCCTGGGCAATTTCTTTAACTTCTGTCCCCCCTCAGTTTCCATATCTACAAGATAAGAATAACAGTAGTTCCTTCCTTTTGAATTTCTTATGGGGATAAAAGGCTATGATATATTTGTAAAAGAATTGAATTAAATAATTTCTGAATTTGCTACCAGTGATACATTTTGTGAGATAGAAATTGAATAGATCTATGTATATTTGCATAGTTCAGGGACGCAAGTGGTGCCCAGTTCAGGGCTGAAAATGAAGATGACAAAAAGTAAAACAGAGCGATTACTGATGTCAGAAAATGAGACTATATTGGCCGATGATGGTTATGGTTATTGGGATACAGAAGGAGAAGAAGAAGGAAGCATGACAACACTGAACTTTCATAAGGAAGGGATTGTTGTGATGAAGCTCTCTTAAAGAGTTCTTCAAAACCACTATGAATAAGATACTCAAATGATAAGGCAAAACATGAAAAAACAAAAGATCATTGATACTACAAGAGTGAGATGTTATGATAGGCTACTGAAGATAGTAAAGAGCCTCACTTTTCACATCTGACTGAGTGTAAGTGATTGAGCAATAGTAATTCTAAGGGAGTAGAGCTAAGACAAAGAAGAGGTAAATTAACATTCTCATATTTCCAACAAATCCGTCAAAATCAAATATCAAAACCTCTTTATGGTCTTTCCAATTACCCCACCCAGAAATGATCTCTCTCTCTCATCTCAAACTTTGTAGATCCTACCCCTTGGAAAACATTGCCTTGAATTTTTCAAAACCTGACCCTTCTATTTGAATGACTCGTCCTTGAACTAGATTGTTGGAATTATCTATGCACTAGTAAGAAAACCACCAGATGCAAAGACAAGAGACTAAATTTTGTTCTTCTGTTCCCTATTAGCTCTGTGTAATAGTAATTTAAATGGAAAGATCTTTCTCATTAATTAATAGGCTCATATGATCTGCTTGGGTCCCTTGGAAGTCACATGGGATGGGAAGAACTTTCTGAAGAGGCGGAACTGGGAGAAGTAAGTGAGTAACATCAGGTCAGAGGGGAAAGAATAGAGGCCCAACTGACATATTGTGACAGTTGATAGTGAGAAGGCCCTGGCTGAGGGAGGGGAGGTTTGATAATGGCTTTGCCCCCTACTGTGATTATGTTAATTAGCTTCTTGGTCACCATGATGAATTTTGCTTTCAGTTATGGGATTTGGCTTTCTGATGCATAAATAAATGTTTTTCTTCTGCCTTCTACATGGAGAGTCTTTCATATTTTGTGATTGAGAACTACACTGGCATATTCATAGTCACCACTAGTGCTGTGAATATTGCCTTGGCAACATATTATGTGCTTCTGGGTAAATCTTTCAATATTTTTGGGCCTTAGTTTTATAATACTTTTACTGCATGTTTCAGGGGGTCATTGTGAGGACTAATTTAAGTAGTCCATGTAAAGCATTTAGTAAATAATGAATTATCATATAAATGTCAGTAGCTACTATTATTTTAGTTTGTTATTTGCCCCCACTAAAGGCAGACTTGCATCTAATGTGGGACAGATTGCTAGAATTAACATTGGCTCATCCCATGCTTCTCAGAAAGCAGTGCAACATTTTCTCTTCAGGAGAAGAACCAATACTAATATTCTGCCCAGGGCATGGCCCCCCCTCTAGATAATACCTACTTCTATCCCTCACCTTGATGCAGATGTGAGTGTGGGTACTTACAGATTTTCAAAACATAAATCAAAACGTATTTATTAAGTAGTACCTACTATATGGAGGCACTGGGCTGGTAAGTTGACAAACAAATAAATGAAGTAATCTCAGTTCTCACAAAGTTTAAGGATTATCTTAAAGGAGACAATAAGGACATGTCTACATACATACAGAATAAAAATAAAGAGACTAAACGCAAATACATACAAAGAAGTCAATTACAAGGTAGTTTGAGACTGAGAATGCTGACGTTAGGTTATTTTCTGAGAATCATGTGATTCCTGATGCTCCTTCCAGTCACAGATGGACCCATATAAATCCTGCAAGAAGCAGCTTCCCTGGTATCCAAAAACTGAATGAGCTAAGCACAGGGAGGCTTGTCATCAGATGAAGAGCTATCATGTGTTGGATTTGTTAGGACAGAAAAATTCACAAAGTGTACTCTGTATGAAGGGTTTGTGATCTGCATTGGCAGAGGGAATACTCACAGATGCTTGAAGCATAAAACTGTACATTTGGGCAGGGCCAGGAAGGATTCTTTCTATCTTCTCTCACCTTGCACATTTTTATTTGCTATTTGATATGGCTAATACTTTACCTTAGCACTGTCACAGATGCAGAAATAAAAATGGCAGAATTGTCAGCAAGTCATATGTGTTATCTATATACACAGCTAAATAAAAAGCTAAAACCACTGAGCAAAATAGGAAAAAAAAAACTAGCTTAAAAGTTCAGCCTGGTGTTGGTCCCGAAACTAGTGGAATGAGAAAAGCTATCAGAGCTCTCAAGAAACAATTTTATTTAGCTGAAGAGGCTTTGCCTAATAAGAAAGAGCAATGGAATTGAAAAATTAAAAAACCAGCAATAGTTGCCAACAGCTATAGACATTCCAGCATCCTATCCCCCCTATCAGGAAAGCCTGAAGCTAGCAGATAAAAGCAGAAAGGGAGTAGTTCTCTTGTCTGGAATTTTTTTTTAAGATTCACCCATCTTATTCTTTTGACAAATCTTGGATAGCTTAAAAAAAAGAAGCTAAATGAGATCTTTTTATGAAGGAACTGTGGGATTTTTAATTGATTTTTGTATATGACTCAGTGAGTGTGTGTGTATGTGTGTGTGTGTGCATGTTTATATCAATGGGGAAGTCTTTTGTGTCAGGCTATAGTGCACTTTCTTGATATCTTCCACTATAGAGCATTCACAAGAACGGAAGTGATAACCCTGTCACAAGTCAGAAGCAACTTTTTTATTTTCTATATGTATATATGTGCATCTATCTATCTATCTATCATGGTCTTATTTATTTTCAGTTTTCAACATTCACTCCAGCACAATTGAAATCCAAATTTTCTCCCCAACTCTTCTCCCCCACCAGGAGAGTGTGCACCCCAACCACCCCTGTACCCAATATGCCCTCCCTTCTATAAATCCCTTCAACCACCCTCCTCCCCTTTATATTCCTATAGAGCAAGAAAGATTTCTATACCCTATTGCCTGTACATCTTACTTCCCAATTGCATGCAAAAATAATTTTTAACATTAATTTTTAAAGTTTTAAGTTCTGTGTTTTCTCTCTTTCTTCCTCCCCACTCACCTTCATTGAGAAAGCAAGCAATTCAATATAGGTCATACTTGTATAGCCATGCAAAACCCTTTCATAACAGTCATGTTGTGGAAGACTAACCACATTTCCCTCTATCCTGTTCTGCCCTCCATTTCTTTGATTCTCTTCCTTGACCTGTTCCCCTACAATAGTGTTTACTTCTGATTACCCCTTCCCCCAATCTGTCTTCCCTTCTATTATCGTCCCTCTCTGATCAACTTCCCCCTGCTTTCCTTCAGGATGAGATAGATTTCCACACCCAACTGAAAGTGCGTTATTCCCTTATGCCAAATTCTATGATAGTAGAGCATACTTATTCCTTCTCACCTTCCCCCTCTTCCCCTCCATTGTAAAAGCTCATTCTTCCCTCTTTTATGTGAGATGATTTACTACATTCTGCCTCTCCCTTTCTCTTTCTCCCAGTCCATTCCTCTCAACAATTAATTTTCCTTTTTAGAGGGGGGCGGAGCCAAGATGGAGCAGTAGAAAAACTCACCTATGCTAGCTCCGAACACACAGCCCATGGATTTCCTCTAAAAAGAACTCCCAACAAATTCGGGAACAGTGGAAGCTGCACAGCAACACAATGAAGGAGATTTCCGTTCCAGAGAGCCCTGAAAAACCAATCCCAAAGGTCCATCGCGCACCCAACGGGAGCGGAGCCCTGCCCTGCCCTGCCCCAGCCACGCAGCACTGAGAGGAGCGAGCAGATCTGAGCAGGCTTCAGGGATGGAATCTCCACTGGTCGCGAAGGTCCCTCCACCCACAGATGCACAGGTCAGTGAGAGAGACAGGCTGAGAGGGGAGCCGGGTGTCTCCAGGACTCAGGCCCCCTCGGAAGGCAGTAGCAGAGGCAGCAGCAGAGGCAGCAGGCAGCCAGAGGCTCCCAGAGCAGGCAGGAGCTCCATTACAAAAGGACTCTGCATAAACCCCCTGAGGGAACTGAGCCTGGGAGGTGGCCCTGCCCCCACCTGAGAACCTGATTTAATCTTACCCTGAATAGCAGCCAGGCCTGCCGCCAAAAGTCCTGAGTCTGGGGAGCAGCATTTGAATCTCAGACCCCAAGCAATAGCTGGGCAGACCTAGGACAGGGGTGGAGAGGACTCTCATAAGTCAAGTAACTGG